>OZ021729.1:4970000-5385000 GCA_963978545.1 Linyphia triangularis
TACTTAAGGATGTTGCCATTCTTATATTCAAAATCATTGAGGCTTTGTAGTAGCTTAATGATGAAAAATATTGAAATTTAACTAATTAATAAAGTGTTAATAAATTATTTTGGCACGTTTTGGCAAATCTACAGCTTATTTCCTTTAAAATGACACCTTGATCATTGAAATTGGTTGAGTAGTTTAGGCGGACGGACTAACCCCAAAAAACGTATTGCCTATTAAATATATAGATTTAAACATCTCGAAAAAGTTACTAACCTTCCCACATTTACAAGAACGCCGCTCAATTTAATTTTAAACAATAAATAATAACATTCAGTAAATCCTGTCAATACTCATTTATGCTAATTTAGTAGATAGAACTAATTTATAGTTGGACTTTTATCTGCGACTTCATTACGTAATGTGCTCGTTAAATAAAATGTAATTGGCACTGTGTAATTATAATGTCTAACATGATGTAATGCAAATATAGTCTAATAGAGGGATATTAAGTAATGCCAATTTAAAGTAATTGTGCGACTGGCAATTAAACGATATCATGCCTGTTACACAATTACTTTAAATTTTTATGATTTGAGATTTCGTTACAGTGATATATAATTTTTCTTTCATGGTAAATATAATATTTTTTATACATCTTATCAAATTAAAAAAAAAAAAAAAGAACGAACTCAAATACAAAATAATGTTACGAATTTCTGTATATTTGTAAATATTTCGTAGCATTAATAATGTAAAAAGGACAATTTATGTACATTTCGTATAAGGCAGTGCAGTAGTTTGTTTTCCTGCAATGTGTCTCTTAATGCTTGATAACGAGTTTTATAGAGATAACGCTGGGAAGCGAGTTTTACAAGGAGCAGGGCATTTAACATTATGGTAATGGAAATCACGCCAAATTGGCGAGATAGAGCCAAGTTGGCGACGGTTTTGATGACTACTTTTGTCGCCAAATTTGGCGTGAAATCACCAAATGTCGCTAAACTTGGCGACCATTTGGCGACATTTTCGGTCCTCATGTACATGTATAGGTTGGTTGGTTGTATTCAGATTATCTGGCGCCGTCAGCAACACGAGGGCTATAATGCGCCGAAACTTTCGTCATTAGACAAGCCAACATACATTTACAAACACCCATGCCTAATACGGGACTCGAACCCGCAACCTCACGGTCTAGAAGCCAGCACGCTAACCACTACACCGTTTGGTCGGCATACATGTATAGGACTTTTCGACTACGATCTGGAAAGTCCTCCAAATTTCTATCTCTAGAAGATTCACGAAAGATTGACTTTCCTATATAAGCCCGGCCATGAGTCCGTTAGTGGACTGACTGAGTGGAGTTACTGAGTTAGCTGTCTCTCAGCGAGCATTCAGAGAGTTCCGAAAGTGAAATGTATTGCAGCGATTTTAGCAGTTGTGTTGTTAAGTTTTTAACTGCTGTTTTGTTCTCTATTGTTGTGAAAAGAGCTGTATTGAGTCTATTAGAACGAGAAGTTCTGGAGTTGAAAGGTAATCTGCGAAGAGTTATATCGGAATAAATTTCTGCAAGTTTTGATCTACTTTGGCTTCAAGTCTTTCGAATCCATCTACGCAACAATAACTATAATTCCACTTGGGCTTTTTGGAACCGCATAAAGGCTGTTTAAGTGAGTTATATTTAGAAAATGTAAAGAAAATGATATTTAAAAAAAAAAAAAAAAAAAAAAAAAAAAAAGGTTAAAATTTGACAATTTACTTTGCAAGCTGAAAAGTTGATTTAAATCAAAAAGAAAAAGAAAAAAAAAGATATTTGAAATTTAGAACATATCTCTTATTATTGGTGCCCATGACGATATAGTTTGAACTGTTTGTACATTTTATTTTTAAACTTGATTATAATATTTTTTTAACTTTATTATTTTTTATGTGTAAATCCTTCATAGTATATTGTAGATATATAATATTAGTTTATTTACATGAGGTCTTCATAAAGTCAGATTAATATTCACACAATTAGTTATTTGAAAGTTTGTCCGTGTCATGTAAAATAAATAATTAATTTTTAATATCAAGCAATAAATCAATTTCAATATTAATTAATAAGTCAGTTTTCAAATTAATCAATACATCAATTTTTAAATAAAATCTCTAATCAATATTTATAATAAATATGTTCTTAAATCAATTAAACATTCATTTTAAAATTAGTTTAGCCCTTTGCACTCCAGTGGCGCCTCTCAGGCGCCACACGATTGGATGCCAAACCAAGAGAGGACCATTAGGTGTGATGCGGAAATTCGATGCAAGACCAATGACTGTGTTTAGTTTCTATGAAGCAAATCCATAAACACCAGCCGAACCTAAAATGTCTCGAGTTGCTGATTCCTCCTCGCGAAAAAGGCCTGGAGTGCAAAGGGTTAAAAGTAATAAAATGTAATTATTAAATTGTTAAGTTACTGCAAATATTATCACAGAACATCTTCTAAAGATGATGTGGTATATTATTCTCAAAGAAACGCATAAACTACATTTAGTCAAACCTAAAATCCAACTCTTTTTGAAGGAAATTTAAAGTCAAAATACTTAAACGATTTGATTATTTATCTTCAACTGCAGCTTTTTTCACAGCTATCTCTTGGGCTGAGGAATTATCTCTCGCCCCCCCTCTGGTATGGAAGAAAAATAAATCACAACACATTCAAAAACTTCGCATTCACAACAACAATTCGCAGGCGTTCGGCAGAAAAACAAACGATACGAATTGAAAGTGAATAAAACTTTTATTCCAAAAGAAGCGAGAAATACGAAATTCGAATGATAGTCAGGAGAAAAGGGAGCATTAAAAAAAAAAAAAAAAAAAAAAAAAAAAGAAACCTCGGCAGAACGACCCCAGAAGACAAATGGCGGAAAAGAGGAAAAACCAGCAGATTTGAATTCCAACTTTCACCACCGATAATGTCTAGCTGACAGTAAAGATTTTGTGACAGCAGATCGCTTGGCAGGAAATTGTTCCATGCCAACATGAAACTAAAAAAAAAAGAAGAAAAAAATCTTCCACGAAAAGTTTGTCACGTTAAAAGAACGAATACACGAATGAAATGAAAAACAAGGTGATTCGGAAGATTTTTTTTTGGATGCCATATGTATACACGAAATATGAATTGGTAGTTATTTTGAAAATTTCCAGACTTTTTGTGGTTTTTCGTTTTTTATCTAAGGATTCTTTTTGATACTTATCTATGTATATCACCATGTATTGTGGTTTATAAAATAATCGTATAAATGAATGCATTTTTGAAATTGAAATAATTTTTAAAAGATTTTTCCTCTATTTGTAATGATTTTAGAACATTCTCTAACAACCTTATCATAAAGAAAATTTAGAATAGCATACTTTCATTATTTTTTCTGTAAGAGGACACGGGACACTGAAATCACTAAAAAGAACGTTTTTTGTTTTCTTTCTATAAAAATTGCTGACGTCACTTGCTTTAATTTCTCGTTTGAATACTTTAAATCCGATGATTTTAAGTGATAAAATCTTTATTTTAAGGGGACTGTTAAGTCAAAAATAAAAATTCTTCAATTTTTGTCTAAAATTCATGAAATTTTTTGTGCAGTTCAATAGCAATTAGATGAAACACAACCTAAAATTTCAAAAATTTATATTGATTTTTTTCAAGAAATTAAATTTTTATTGAAAAATTTAGCGTTTTTTCCGTAATTTTAAAACGCTCCTTGCGATTCAAATGTTTTGCAATCTGTCTCAATTTTTTTGTACAAGCTAATTGAATAAATATTGACATAATTGTGCATGGGTTTTGAATTTGACTCATTAGTTAATTATTTAAAAGTAAAACTTTCGTACAATGGCAAAAAATGTAAATTTTTTAAATAGAAGCATTACGAAAATTGATGTAAAACAATAAAAAAATACCAGATTCCAAAATCCATGCACAATTGTGTTCAAACTAGTATAGTAAACAATATCTCTAAATTAAAAAAAAATACATCAACTTTTGAATCGCAAGGAACAAATCGAATACCCTAAAAATCTTAAAATACACATGAAGAGAAAAATGCAATTTAAGAAGTTGAAATACATAGGATTTCTGATATGCGCGCTTACAAAAACTCAAATAATATTCTTAGTTCTTCTCGGATCAGCAAAAGTAAGGTATGTACTGAAAGCTAGAATTGAAGGCTATATATTTCCACTATAATACAGAAATAGAAAATTTTGAAATTTTTGCCTTAACAGTCCCCTTAACTAACTATTTTAAGATGTCTTGTTAATGGTAATTTAAGTACGTTGAGGAAATCTGAAGAATTAAACTTTAGGTAATTGCAATATATAACTCGGATTAACTTAGGGACACACTTAGTGTGAAATTTTTAAAAAATAATTTATTTTTTTAAATTTTTTTGTATATTTCGATAGTCTATACCTTTAAAAATTACATACTAAAATTTCAAATGAATATTTCAAAAATAGTTTTTGAGTTACAACCTTCAAAAACGTAGCCGCTCAGGGAAAGAAAGTTAATCGCTCAGAAAGTCTAACGCTTAGAAAGTTAATCATTTTAAATTTAAACGCATTTTTCTCCTAACTACATTATTCAAATTTGCTGCAGTTGTAACTCGAAGACAAATCATCCAATAGCATTGATTTTTTTTCTGCCTATTTTATATATGTTTCTCTGAACAATGACTCCAGTTTTTCGATTGTACGAAAAATTTAATTTTGGCGGGCCAAAAATCATCCAATTTTTGAGCAAATTTCGACATTTTGTTAAATTTCATTTTTTTTTCACAATCGTGGGCCATTGTATAGGCAATACCTTCTAGTTTAATAATAACCTTTTTTTTTTTTTTTTTTTTAAATTTCTGCTAAGGTGAAGGCCGCAATTACTGCAGCAGTGGAGGCCTTTTTTTAGTGACTTGGGAGTGATAGTGAATAATTCGCTGAAAATTAAATTAATTCATTTGAAAATTTCAGTGTATATTCATTAATTATGTATAAATATATCCTCAAAATTTTGAAGCATTTAATGCCGTAGTTTTCTTTAAAAAAAAAATCCCCCAAATCACCTTTTTTTCTAGGCGGTCACACTAGGTGTGACCCTTAAAGTAGCGCACCAGTTTCAAATAAATAAGCAAAGAGTAACAGCTATGTATTTTTAATCTTGATTGCAAACGAATACTTATCGTTGTATGAAAAATAAGTCATTATAAAAAATTAGAAATTGACGATGATCCTAACAAACATTAGATTATCTGATGGCTGTGGGGTTAGCGCTCTGGCCTTAGAGGTTCCGGGTTCAAATCCTGGATATTCTTTGTGGTTCGGAATCACCGTTAAGGTATACGTATAGGTTTCAACATTTTTTTTTTAATTTTCAATTTAAAAATTAGACATTTGAACCTTGAAAAGTACATTATTTGTTAAACTGTTTCCAATATTTTTATTTTTTTTATTTTTTTAAAATGTCTTCAATTTTAATAATTAACATTTAATCAACTAATTTGGCTAATTTCGAACGGTAATGACAAAAATTCTAATTCACCCACAGATACAATTTCGGTGTTCAATAATGCGGAATACCCTGCTCTATGTTTTGACCCTATTAACAGAATTTTACAGTGTGTATATTTTGTGATATCTTGCTTTAACTGAATCTATTACATAAATCCGAGTTTTTTTTATACAGAATCTTATCTTTAAAATTCAATTAAAAAAATATTTATTTACAAATCACTTAGTATTTAGGGTCAAAACATTCAACAATGTATGCAGATTATATAGCAAAACACAAATTTCAAAAAATATTATTTAAACTGGAGTTATTACTCTTTGAATGAAATGCAAAATAGAAAAAAACTACAATCTGAGAAAAACTTTTAAAAAAGTATTTTTTATATAAAAAAACTGTTATTATTATACTAATTATTATATATTTCCTTTTTAAAATGCTCCTCCATCATAGGGTTTCCTTCATTTGTGTTGTTTTCATTTTGCTTTTGTTTCTTACGGCCTCACAAATCTTCCCCGATTTTTGTGATTGGTTGGTTGGTTGGTTGTATTCAGATTATCTGGCGCCGTCAGCAACACGAGGGCTATAATGCGCCGAAACATTTCGTCATTTAACAAACCAACATACATTTACAAACACCCATGCCTACACGGGACTCGAACCCGCAACCTCGCGGTCTAGAAGCCAGCACGCTAACCACTATACCGTTTGGTCGGCCCGATTTTTGTGAGTTTTGCGATTTGAAGCCTTTACGTATATCTTAAAGCTGTAGGTCCCGGCCTGATTACCGGTTATTCTGTTAAAACTAGGTTTTTGAGCATACACACCAACCAAACAAACATTGAGATGCACAGCTACAAGTTTAAAAAAAAATAAATAAAAAAAAATTAGGATGATTTTTAACTGAGTAAAAAACCTTATCACATCTCCATCCTTTCAACTAGATATTCTTACATGCACGGCACTCTTAAGAGAAAAAAAAATGTATCTAATAAATCCTCCACAAGGTTTAGGACGATAGCAAAAAATCACTTGCAAGATTTATCATAAACAAAATATCTAAAACATAATTCCAAAAAAACATTCCGTATAAACGTTCATACCAATCGCTTTCAACATCGGATTATGTTCTTTACGATCCCCAAGATATATTCAGTGAAAAACCCAGAAAAAAAAACCCAGATCTCAAAATCTCAAAAACGCACAACACTCTCCCGACTAAAAATCACCATGCTTAAACCCGGGCGCTTTACGGACATTTAAATCTTGAAATAAAGCCTCAATCGTAAATATAACTTTTATGCGTTCCGACCTGCTTAACCCCCTCCCCCCCCCCCGCCACAGTTTCTACTCCCTCTGTAATGTCTTTATGGTCCCTCCCCCCACCCCCTCTCACCCTTTCAATGTTCAAAATCTCATCGTAAAAGATGATTTGGTTCCCTCCGGGCCATACAGAATCTGGACTTTAGGGAGGGGAGGGGGGGGGGGTGAGGGGAAGACTTTGGAAGAGGACCAAAGCACCCCCTTTGGCTTTAAGAGCTAATCTTTAAAATGGTGCTTAAACGAATGAACTTAAAAGGCGTTTTAGAGATGATGCATTGTGTTGTTTAGGGTTGGCGGTGGAGTTTGGCGATGAAAGGTAGATATTTTTAACGTTTGGCGCTTTCGGTACGATGAAAGAAACTAACTGAACAGGCGGGAATAATTTGTAAGTTTAGAAGTGTTTTTGTAAGGCTTCTTATTAAATTAGTCTTTGTACATTGTTTAAAAAACATTTGATGTTTCGTTCCATTTTGGTTGTATGCAGTACTTTGGAAGAGGACCAAAGCACCCCCTTTGGCTTTAAGAGCTAATCTTTATAATGGTGCTTAAACGAATGAACTTAAAAGGCGTTTTAGAGATGATGCATTGTGTTGTTTAGGGTTGGTGGTGGATTTTGGCGATGAAAGGTAGATATTTTTAACGTTTGGCGCTTTCGGTACGATGAAAGAAACTAACTGAACAGGCGGGAATAATTTGTATAGTTTAGAAGTGTTTTTGTAAGGCTTCTTATTAAATTAGTCTTTGTACATTGTTTAAAAAACATTTGATGTTTCGTTCCATTTTGGTTGTATGCAGTACTTTGGAAGAGGACCAAAGCACCCCCTTTGGCTTTAAGAGCTAATCTTTAAAATGGTGCTTAAACGAATGAACTTAAAAGGCGTTTTAGAGATGATGCATTGTGTTGTTTAGGGTTGGCGGTGGAGTTTGGCGATGAAAGGTAGATATTTTTAACGTTTGGCGCTTTCGGTACGATGAAAGAAACTAACTGAACAGGCGGGAATAATTTGTATAGTTTAGAAGTGTTTTTGTAAGGCTTCTTATTAAATTAGTCTTTGTACATTGTTTAAAAAACTTTTGATGTTTCGTTCCGTTTTGGTTGTATGCAGTACTTTGGAAGAGGACCAAAGCACTCCCTTTGGCTTTAAGAGCTAATCTTTAAAATGGTGCTTAAACGAATGAACTTAAAAGGCGTTTTAGAGATGATGCATTGTGTTGTTTAGGGTTGGCGGTGGAGTTTGGCGATGAAAGGTAGATATTTTTAACGTTTGGCGCTTTCGGTACGATGAAAGAAACTAACTGAACAGGCGGGAATAATTTGTATATTTTAGAAGTGTTTTTGTAAGGCTTCTTATTGAATTAGTCTTTGTACATTGTTTAAAAAACTTTTGATGTTTCGTTCCGTTTTGGTTGTATGCAGTACTTTGGAAGAGGACCAAAGCACTCCCTTTGGCTTTAAGAGCTAATCTTTAAAATGGTGCTTAAACGAATGAACTTAAAAGGCGTTTTAGAGATGATGCATTGTGTTGCTTAGGGTTGGTGGTGGATTTTGGCGATGAAAGGTAGATATTTTTAACGTTTGGCGCTTTCGGTACGATGAAAGAAACTAACTGAACATGCGGGAATAATTTGTATATTTTAGAAGGGTTTTTGTAAGGCTTCTTATTGAATTAGTCTTTGTACATTGTTTAAAAAACTTTTGATGTTTCGTTCCGTTTTGGTTGTATGCAGTACTTTGGAAAATTACCAAAGCACTCCCTTTGGCTTTAAGAGCTAATCTTTAAAATGGTGCTTAAACGAATGAACTTAAAAGGCGTTTTAGAGATGATGCATTGTGTTGTTTAGGGTTGGCGGTGGATTTTGGCGATGAAAGGTAGATATTTTTAACGTTTGGCGCTTTCGGTACGATGAAAGAAACTAACTGAACACGCGGGAATAATTTGTATATTTTAGAAGTGTTTTTGTAAGGCTTCTTATTGAATTAGTCTTTGTACATTGTTTAAAAAACTTTTGATGTTTCGTTCCGTTTTGGTTGTATGCAGTAAAGTAACTGAACTCATGTTAATAATTAATGTATTTAAAGTATTGTAAATGCATTTTTAATGTAAATTATTTTATTAGGGCTTGTATATTGGCAAAGAAATGTTATAAATATCGAAAAATACTCTGGTCAATGTCGATCACGATTTTTATGATACATTTCTGGATAAGTTTTACTTAAATTTTATTTTACTACATTAAAAGCGAATTTTCATTAATATTTCATAAATTCTGTGTTTTCACTCTTATTGCAGAAAAAAATTCAAGGGTTTTCAAGGACCTTTTTAAGAAAATTCATGGGCCTTTTTAGGAAAATTCAGGGACCATAAAATTACATACCTTCGACATAAAAATACAAAATGGGGATTATCGGTGGTCACTTAAAAATTCAAGGACTTTCAAAAAACAAATTTCATAAAAAAAAAAAAAAAAAAAAAAAATTCAAGGACTTTCCAAGGACCGTGAAAACCCTGAAATTGATGCGATCTTTTAAGGAAAAATTATTAAATCCAGAAATTAAACGAAAATCTATCGAAAAACTTTTATAAATCCAAGAACTTAAATAAAAAGTTTAAAGCAGCTGGCAATCACATTTTGATGTGCAGTAATAATCAATAAGACCATTATAAAACAAGAGGGATGGAACATTAACCAACTTTCAATTCCACATTAATACCGGTCACTTAATTTAAATTTCCTATTGATCTGCCATGCATTCTGTTGATTCAATTAGACGTTTTCATATTTTCATTAATTAGAAAGAATAATGCCAGTTTGCAATATTTTTGGAGATAGTTATTACATAGGGGAAAAAAAAAAAAAAAAAAAAAAAAAAAAACAACTTTAAAATGTCAAAATTGGTGACAAGTTTTTCGATGAATATTACATTAGCCTTTCTTGTAAATGAAACAGAGGAAAAACAGTTGTTGATGGACGATGCTCAAGGAAAGAGAGAGCTCATTCTCAAAAACATTCTTTTCAACTTTTTACGCCTTTGTCATATTTTTAAAGAAATTTTGGGAGTGGGGATGTTTATAACACTTAAAGGCCACATCGATTTTTATCATAAGCATAAAGCGGTTTTTTAATTATTGCTGAAAAACATAAATTTTTCAATGACAGCTACTTGTGCGCATGCGTAATTTTGACGAAAAACTTAATTGTAAGTTACATGGCCCCCTTCCAACTCATATGCAAAAGATGAATAACAGGTCAGTCCGTTCGGGAGTTATGGTGAAAACAGATTGACGAACATACACTATTTTTTTGGATGCATCATATTTAAACTGTTTGCCGACGACATGGAATTAATCAATTTTAGTTAGAAATTATTTGGTGAAATAGAAAACTAATTTTATACCTAGTTATGTATCCTTATGCTAAAATAAGTTTTTTTTAAATGCTAAAATGTATCATAAAACATATTAGATATTCTTTTCAGCAAAAATTCTTCATGAATATAAAAAAGAACATTCTTTTAAATATAAGATTTAAAATTACTCAGTTTTGGTTAACCCTGTATATGGTAATTTTTTTCTAGTATTTTTATGTTAAAATATTTTTGGGATTGAAATTAATTTATAAAAAGAAATTAATTTAGCTTATTATCGAAAATTAATTTGATTTTTGTAAACCATTTTTGTGTTAGGTGAGGAGTATGTTTCCCACAATCCACTGGGAGCTATTCAAAGGTAGACCATCTTATGTTTTGCATTTCTGTTTATATCGCGTTACATGATATTTATGAAATATAATTTGCAAATACTAAAATCTACAACAAGAATTCTGAATTAGATATATTTTGTATTAAAAAATTTATGCCGATTATTTTCCATGAAATTTCAGAATTGGTGAGAAGTATACTTTCTCATTGCCTTATAAAGGATAAAATAAAGTGAGTTTTTTTTATTTATTTATTTATTTATTTATTTATTTATTTATTTATTTATTTATTTATTTATTTATTTATTTATTTATTTATTTATTTATTTATTTATTTATTTATTTATTTATTTATTTATTTATTTATTTATTTATTTATTTATTTATTTATTTATTTATTTATTTATTTATTTATTTATTTATTTATTTATTTATTTATTTATTTATTTATTTATTTATTTATTTATTTATTTATTTATTTATTTATTTATTTATTTATTGAACTTAATCCTAACGAATCCTGACGAAAGTTTATTTATAAAAGATATTGCTTATTGGAATTATAATTTTTTTAATCTCAAGAAAACAAAAGTCGGTTTAGAAAAAGTTTGTGAAGGATTAAAATAAACATTTAATCTCCATAAAGAGAAATAAAATACACCAGTATAAATGTCAAGTAAACCTAGGAGTATTTCGACTTACTTTATTTCAGATCCTAATAACACCAGATCCAAATTCATTTCAACCCCTTTTCTAGCAACGATAACAAATCGTCAGACATTATAACACCCCGCTTTCTTGCGATACCAGGAACGCGGAACGTCACACAATAACAGATAGATTGAATCCGCCGCAAAATACTTGACACCACCTCGGTAAAATGATATCGAATTCCACGTTCGTGATCCACAAAAAACAACAATAAAAGAAAATAATAATCGGTTTATTATTTCTTCGAAAAAAAGTCCGCGCGAAAATCCACACTAAACAGCAATCGAACGTGATACGAAATTGAAAAATAGCGCCAAAAGATCTCGCTTAAGAAATGCGATTTCGTTCCAATTCTGTTTTATTGGCAAGTGCTGGTCTATAAAATATGGAACGGAATTCCACGTTGAATGTTGTACTTTCGAAGGAAATATCGCGCCCATAAATAAATAGAAAGAAAGATGCAAGTGTCATTATCATGAAAAATGCACGACCAAGGATATTTTCAATCACACGGAGTGCTTTGCTTTAAAAATATATATAAAAAAAACGATAATGTTTCGGTTGTTAGAATAGAGTACGGAATAATGTTATGTATGTGCAATGTTGTGGTTGAGACGCTTAAATCACGCTCAGAGAGAGATTTAGATGAATGTAGAGGGAGACATAGAACATCTATGCAACAGAAAATATTTTGAATGGCGATATAAATATCCATTTGGGGGATTTATTGGTAATGTGTTTTATGGAGAGTGTCGGAAAGTGTGGAACAAAGCAAAAATGTGTGACTTTTTTGTGAGATGTTTTAGTGTGCTTTTTCAAACCCCTTGCCACTCTTGAAGTTGCAAAAAACTGAGGGGGGGGGGGGATAATGGAGTGCATTGTGTGGCAAGCTGTTTTAAGTTCTATTTTTTCTAAAAATTGTTTTAGACGATAACTGAATCATATAGGTCACTGAATATTTGTTTTGAATGTAGAAAATGGTAAGCGTTGGTTAGTAAGTGTGTGATTTTAAATGTTAAGTGTTGGTTAGTAAGTGTGTGATTTTATATGTTAAGTGTTGGTCAGTAAGTGAGTTTTCAAACCCCTTGCCACTCTTGAAGTTGCAAAAAACTGAGGGGGGGGGGGGATAATGGAGTGCATTGTGTGGCAAGCTGTTTTAAGTTCTATTTTTTCTAAAAATTGTTTTAGACGATAACTGAATCATATAGGTCACTGAATATTTGTTTTGAATGTAGAAAATGGTAAGCGTTGGTTAGTAAGTGTGTGATTTTAAATGTTAAGTGTTGGTTAGTAAGTGTGTGATTTTATATGTTAAGTGTTGGTCAGTAAGTGAGTTTTCAAACCCCTTGCCACTCTTGAAGTTGCAAAAAACTGAGGGGGGGGGGGGGATAATGGAGTGCATTGTGTGGCAAGCTGTTTTAAGTTCTATTTTTTCTAAAAATTGTTTTAGACGATAACTGAATCATATAGGTCACTGAATATTTGTTTTGAATGTAGAAAATGGTAAGCGTTGGTTAGTAAGTGTGTGATTTTAAATGTTAAGTGTTGGTTAGTAAGTGTGTGATTTTATATGTTAAGTGTTGGTCAGTAAGTGAGTTTTCAAACCCCTTGTCACTCTTGAAGTTGCAAAAAACTGAGGGGGGGGGGGGGATAATGGAGTGCATTGTGTGGCAAGCTGTTTTAAGTTCTATTTTTTCTAAAAATTGTTTTAGACGATAACTGAATCATATAGGTCACTGAATATTTGTTTTGAATGTAGAAAATGGTAAGCGTTGGTTAGTAAGTGTGTGATTTTAAATGTTAAGTGTTGGTTAGTAAGTGTGTGATTTTATATGTTAAGTGTTGGTCAGTAAGTGAGTTTTCAAACCCCTTGCCACTCTTGAAGTTGCAAAAAACTGAGGGGGGGGGGGATAATGGAGTGCATTGTGTGGCAAGCTGTTTTAAGTTCTATTTTTTCTAAAAATTGTTTTAGACGATAACTGAATCATATAGGTCACTGAATATTTGTTTTGAATGTAGAAAATGGTAAGCGTTGGTCAGTAAGTGTGTGATTTTAAATGTTAAGTGTTGGTTAGTAAGTGTGTGATTTTATATGTTAAGTGTTGGTCAGTAAGTGAGTTTTCAAACCCCTTGCCACTCTTGAAGTTGCAAAAAACTGAGGAGAGGGGGGGGGGGGGAGATAATGGAGTGTTCATTGTGTGCAAGCTGTTTTAAGTTCTATTTTTTTAAAAATTGTTTTAGACGATAACTGAATCATATAGCTCTCTGTATTTTTGTTTTGAATCTTTAAAATGGTAAGCGTTGGTCAGTAAGTGTGTGATTTTATATGTTAAGTGTTGGTTAGTAAGTGTGTGATTTTATATGTTAAGTGTTGGTCAGTAAGTGAGTTTTCAAACCCCTTGCCACTCTTGAAGTTGCAAAAAACTGAGGAGAGGGGGGGGGGGTGGGGGGGGAGATAATGGAGTGTTCATTGTGTGCAAGCTGTTTTAAGTTCTATTTTTTTTTAAATTGTTTTAGACGATAACTGAATCATATAGCTCTCTGTATTTTTGTTTTGAATCCTGAAAATGGTAAGCGTTGGTCAGTAAGTGTGTGATTTTAAATGTTAAGTGTTGGTTAGTAAGTGTGTGATTTTAAATAATAAGTGTTGGTCAGTAAGTGAGTGATTTTAAATAGTAAGTGTTGGTTAGTAAGGGTGTGATTTTAAAAGGTTGTTATTCATTTTTGAAAGTTGAAAACGTATCCTGACGCTAATATTGATGAAATTATTGCTTTTATTTTTATAGAAAAAGTTTTATTTCGTCTTTATGGACTTGGAGTGTACTTTGTTTCTTAGGTTCAACATATTTGTGGCCCGGATAATGCCTTAACAATCACCACAGAGATTTATATACAGGGTTTCTGCCAAAATAAAATATGACAAATTCATGACTTTTCATGACTTTCCAAGACTTACGCAAATAATATTAAATGACTCAAGAAGTCAAATCACACAAAAAATATTTATAAAATAATAATAATAACCCATATGAATTTTACTAACACGATCATTGTAAGTATATCAATGTACCATAAAATGATTTTTATAAAGTTTTATTTTAAATTAAATAAAAAATCCTTGTTTCAGTAACTTCCAAATCAGAAGAAAGAGGGAAAAATAATTTTCCATTCTTTAATATTTCAGTGTTAAAAAAGCCACTGATCTCTACTACAACTTCTGGATAGCGCATGCTTGGTTACTGACTTGAAGTTGAAGAAGGCTTAATATTCACCATAGAAATCTTTACTAACAACTTCCCCTAAAACTAGTTCAAATTTGTTTGTAACTATGGGCAACCTATTTCAAAGCATTATGGGAGGAAGTATTCAAATGGCATCATCTGCTTGCACTGAAGAAACCGCGAATGAGCGATCCAGAAGTTGTAGTAGAGATCAGTGTAAAAAAGCCAATCAATCTATAATAATAAAGAAATATTTGAAGAAAGAATAAGTCAATAATAATAAATTATATCATCAAAAATCAAATGTTTTGATATCAACAATGCAAAACGGAAGAAAGAAGACAGAATTTTTTTTTTTAAATATAAACACAAGCATATTTAAACTGTTCATTTCTGTTCTCATATTATAATTGTTTTTTTTTTTTTTTTTCAACTGTGAGAACTTAATCATGTGATGTCACAAATTTGATTTGGAGTTCAGAAATGTTTTCATTGACCGCGGTTTTTAACTGCGACCGTTGTTTCGGTCACAACGTATATAAAAATATAGATGAATTTTCGATTAACTGACATAGTGATCATGGCGTTTATGACGTCCCATTATGACGTGATTTACTTAAAATGTTTAGAAATCAATGAAATTCACTGTATTTCCATGACTTATGGCCATTTTTTTTTTTTGCTCGAAATCATGACTTCCCAAGACAAAATTTAACCAATGTTCGAATTCACATGACATTTCCCGACTTTCCAAATGCGCGGAAACCCAGTATATATTAGAAACTTCCCCCTCCAAACTAGTTAGAATGTGTTTGTAACCATGAGCAACTTTTGCGAGGCATAGATGGGGAGAAATTTTGAGTTGGCTTCATTTCTTTGCATAGCTGAAACTGCCTATGAAGAACGAACCTAAAAATCCCTTCGAAACGGAATGTCATTTTGAAACAATTGAGCCCTATTATGATAGTGTGTGTTTTATTGGAAATACCATTTGGAAGATGGAAAGAAGATGATATGGGTGGCCCAGCGGGTAATGTTTACAACAAAGTCCAATAGATGGCGCTAGGTGCACGTGAGTGAAGCCAAACTTGGTGCGCATGCTTCGGTGAGTGGGCAATTGTAAATGTGATGTTCCTTCCTCTACCCGAAAAAATTTCTTGTGTGGTGTGCAATATCCTCGCAAGGTGTGTTTGGCCCTATTTTCATCGATGGAACTCTAAGCGCGGCGAATTACAGAAAGTTCCTGGACGAGGAGTTCATCCCTTTTCTTCATGGTCATTGGTATGCAGGATGGAGCCAGACCACATCGTACGGCGGATGTTTTCGAGGTGCTCAATGAGCATTTTAGCGATCGAATCATTGGGTTAGATTACCCATCGCACTTCCAAGGTGGTATCGAATGGCCCCCATATTCACCAGATCTGAACCCCTGCGATTACTACCTATGGGGTTATTTGAAGAGCAAAGTGTGGCAGACAAGTCCTACGAACCTTCCAGAACTGAAAACCGCCATTACAACTGCTGTCGACACGATTGACAGTGAGGCCTGCTTACGAGTAATGGTTGGATTCCAGAACCGCCTAACTACTGTCCTTGTTAAAGATGGCGGCCACTTCGAACCTCTTTATCATTAATTGCCCAATATGTCCATTCAATAAACGTCATTAAATTCTTCTCATGTCTCTTATTTGTTTTTATTTTTTCATTTGTTTCAAACATTACCCGCTGGGCCACCCATGATGATGAACTAATTAAAGAAGACAGACCAACACCAAAGGTATTCATTATCGAGCATCCAGAAAAAAATCAGCTTGATCGTAAGTTTCAAATTCCTTGGTATTAACTTTTCCCGTAGCTGTATGGCTGTCTGGAAACTTTTATTTAGAATTTTTTTTTATGTTGGCAGTTTTTGAATGTGCTGGAAATATGTGGATTAAACTAAAAGGTAGCTCTCTGATTAGTAGACGCTTTAATGCTTCATGCAATTACTCATCAAGGCAGTATTGTTTTTAAGTAAACAAGAACTTACACTTAGAGGCCAAAACGAGAGATGTTTTTTCTTAAAAAATCAAAACTACACAGAATGATTTGATTAGGTGTTCTTATTTTATAATGTTATAATATAAATGTTAGTATTTTGTTAAAAATTGAAACGAAACTTCGATTTGAGTATTAAAGAATTTGCATTCATTTTTTTTTTTTTTTTTTTTTTTTTTTTTTGATATATACACTTGAAATATCGCAAAAAATAGGTCAAATGTGTTTATAGCTTTTTTGCTTTAAAGCAATCTTTAGATGAAATTTTTGCAAGGTAATGGTATATCTTAGTACAGGAGATGTAGGTTTTTGGGTGGAACTAATTCCCACAGAAGCGGCTATTGAATTTTTTAGCTCGTGGATGATATCTTTTTGACATACTAAAAGTCTAAAAAAATCTGAGCTTGCAAAATACATTTTTTGGCCTCCATCTTGGATTTTTTTTTTTTTTTTTTGGAAAAATCATGAAAAGTCATGTGTGGCACCAACTTACAGAAATTTTATGCTGAAAAAGATTATCATTTTGGTTTTAAAAAGTAAAAATAATTAGCAAAATAGTGACCAAAAAAAAAAAAAAAAAAAAAAAAAAGCTTATGCAGTGTTAAAAATTCTTTTTATTAATAAATAATAAAATAGTTTTATAATAAATATGAATGCATCATGTATTTCATCAATATCATTCATCTTACATAAGAGATAAGCTATATCTATTAGTATACTTCTGAAATACTTTCTTTCAGTGCACTATTTGTGCAATCTCTACCAGAACAGTTAAAACCTATTTCGGTACATTTCACGCCATAATGTCGACGTGTATATTTACCACTACCACACGACTCATTTGTATCTGTTTTCCATGTGCAGCGGATCTTGTTCAACAATAACTCTGGTGCAGGGCTCATTTTCAATGTTATGAGCAGTAGTTGGTTTCTTACTTTTTTCCAGCCCAACTTTTGGCAACATTGTTGTTTATAGTTTTCCAACAAAAACGTTAAATGTTTCGGCGCATTATAGCCCTCGTGTTGCTGATAGCGCCAGATAATCTGAATACAACCAAGCAACCAACCAACCAACAAAAACGTTATAAATGTACGCGGTGAAGATGATGAACAACTGCATCTTCTGTAGCTGGCAATCTTGCAATATTAAAATCACTTTTGGTAGTTGTGATTTTTTTAAAGCAGAGATTTTATCGTACTAGGTTTAGATCCTCAGTCTTTGGATTTCCACCGTACAATGATACCAATATCTGTGAGTTCTTTTCTGTTAGCATTTTTCTGATCCAAACAGAGTAGCACAAATATTAAATTCCTTACATTTACAAAAATGTCTGTATGCTGCTGATTTATTTTACTAAATAAAGAGCTTGTGGTATCGCATCCGGTTAAAGCATGTCTAATGAGACTAATGAGATGTTATAATTAAATAATGCACTTAACTTTATGCACCTTAAACCATTCCGTCAAGTTGAAAGAAACTATAAGAAACATCAAATAGGAATTCTTTCCAAACTATTACAAACTAAATTATAACACATAAACTAGAAAAAAAATAGAGCATTAAAACGAATCTCGCCAAGCTATATCCAGACAACAATCCCAAAAAATACCATTTTAAAAGAGTTTCTAGATGCGAGAGCAATTCCGTTGCCAGATTCGGTCATTTCAAACGAGCAGATAAGAAACGTTCCAAAATGGAACACGCAGAACGGAGAGGATAACAAATTTCATGCATTCGCATTTTTGTCGTCGAGTTCTTAAAATATATTTAAAAAAAATGATGTTATTTTACACTGGGAGACTTACTGTTGGTTTTTAGTCGGAAGTGGCGAATATTTTTCTTTCAACGGCACTAAATTGAACAGATGCCAAAAAGATATGGAAAAGAAATGCTTATCGCTTCCGAGATTTGATTCTGAATGTTTATCCTTTGTGCTTTTCGGTTAACAATAGCTTGCTGGCTGTTTGAAATTTTATATGTCTTTGTTGAAATTCGATATTAAAATTGACGTTGAAGACGATTTTATGGTAAAACTAAAATTGTATGAACATTATTTTCATAGTAGATTGAATAGCTTTACAAGGTAAGGGAGAAATCCTTTTGAAAGATATTTAATAAAATTAAAACAGAAAAATACAATGCTCCTCAAACGATACAATAATAAACCCATAAAAACAAAGTTTTTAATATAAATCCTTTATATGCATTACCAATTTTTATATTCATTAACACATCGCCGATTCTTTAAACAGCGTGTGCTTGGTATTTGCATCTAAATTTAAATATCGAAAGCATTTCTATCAGAAAAATGTGCGGCAAATTAACCCTTTGCACTCCAGTGGCGCCTCTCAGGCGCTACACGATTTTATACCAAACCACAAGAGGACCATTAGATGTGATGCGGAAATTCGATGCAAGGCCAATGATTCTATTTAGTTTCTATGAAGCAAATCCATAAACACCAGCCGAACCTAAAATGTCTCGAGTTGCTGATTCCTCCGCGCGAAAAAGGCCTGGAGTGCAAAGGGTTAAACTTATTAAAAATGGACTTAAATTTAGGCACTCGCACCCAAATCTATTTTATTTATTCTGATTAAAAAAATTTATTTATTAAAATAATTTTGGCAACAGGAAAGGGTTTCTTCAATGGTCGATTAAATACTATTTTAGCACGATTGGATGACGGCAAAATGGTTTATTAGTGTTCCTTAAAAGCGACCTTTTAGTAACAGTTACAGCTCCAAAATTGAGAACGCGTTGTCATTGACATCGAATCAATCTGTCAATTTTCAGTTCGATCGGATGAAGGCAGGGGGGGGGGGGGAATAATTAGGCCGCCCTCAGATTTGCCCGCAATCGACAAACATATTCACAAATAAACACACAAAATCGAAGTTAATATAAAGTATTTAAAAAGACATCCATTAATTACGACATCTAGTATAATTACTTTAATCTATTAATAAAAATTACCAACATTTTATCAATAGTAATCGTGTATTTTAATTAAGGTTCTGCTGGAAAATGTTACCAAGTCATCTGAAATCTAATATAAATCCATTGGTAGATTCCGTTTCAAATTAATTTATCGTTTGCGTTTTTTCACAATTAAAAACTTTGAATTTGTGACCTTTTCTTTAAATTGAATGTAATTCTACTGATTTGTGTTCTTTAAATGTAATCTTTTTTAATTAATTATTAAAGCTTTTAAATGTAAACTAATGCTGTCCAATAAAATTTAATTTGGTTCTGCAGTAGATGACAAATTTAAGCCCATTAATTTAATTTTTTAGCAAAATTCAGTTAATATAACAGTGAAAAATCGATACGAAAATTTTATTAACGAATACCTATCTCATGCTTGTTTCAAATATGTAATTTATACATTAATAACGCAAAGAATTCGTGACTTGCTTGCAATTAGTTTCAGAAAATTTCTAAACCATTTTTCATTTCCTTAATTACCTCTGTTTATTCGCAAATTTCCTTGTGATTGGAAAAATTAAGTACTCCAGTTAATTGCTGAAAGTTATTACGTAATGAGTAAAACACCAAACCAATAAAATCTATTTTGTAGATAATTTTTCAGAAGTCAGGAAAAAATAACATTTAAAATAACTTGATCGCATGCACAACATTCTTTCAGATAACGTCTCTTGCATGAATGTATTAAAGGTTTTGATAATTAAATTTTAATAGTAGTAAATAGTCATAAATACAAAAAAATATCTAGAATAGGAGCAGTGTTGTTGGAAATGAAACCCAGGCGCACTTCTAATTCAATAGAAAGTTTGCAATCCTAATTATAATTCAATAGCAATTATACCACTTTTCAGTGGGAGTTAATTTCATTTACTATTAGAGGTAGGTCATAGAGATTATTATTATTATTAGTATTAGTATTAATAATAATAATATTAATAATAATATTAATAATAATAATAATAATATTAATAATAATAATAATAATATCAATAATATTAATAATAATATTAATAATATTAATAATATTAATAATAATAACAATAATAATAATAATAATAACAATATTAATAATAATAATAATAATAATAATAATAATAATAATAATAATAATAATAATAATAATAATAATAATAATAATAATAATAATAATAATAATAATAATAATAATAATAATAATAATAATAATAACAATATTAATAATAATAATATTAATAATATTAATAATATTAATATTAATAATATTAATAATATTAATATTAATAATAATAATAATATTAATATTAATAATAATAATAATATTATTAATAATAATAATAATAATAATATTAATAATATTAATAATAATAATAATAATAATAATAATAATAATAATAATAATAATAATAATAATAATAATTCCTCTAGGGAATTTAGATGGCCAAGCTGCGCATGGTTTCACTAGTTACTTGAAAATTACAAATTAAAAGGAATACTGCGTCTTTTACCTATGGGAAACAAATATTCAACATGATTTCTATAATCAAATTACATACTTTTCGCAAAAGATGCAATATTTTTGGATCAAATTAGTTACTTTTCGTAAAGGATACAATATTTTACGATCAAATTAATTACTTTTCACCAAAGATACAATATTTTACGATCGAATTAATTACTTTTTGCAAAAGATACAATATTGTACGATCGAAAGAATTACTTTTTGTAAAAGATGTATTGGAGATTTATTTAATATTATATTTATTATTGAATTATTATGTGTCGTATTCCATGTTATGCAAATGTCATGGTTATTTCTGTAACCGTAATGGTTGTAAAAGGTGTATATATATACAGGATTGTGATGGTGATGAGGCTTCATACTTGTAAACTTAATCTTATTAAATTGATTTTGTTCATGATTATGGGCTGGCTGTGTTATTTGTGGCATTCTGAGTTTATTTTGGTGTGAAATGACCAATAGGGTTATGGGCCCAGGACAGGGTGCCCTGAATAGGATTCTCAGAGAAAGCCAGTAGAAAAGCCCAATGAGTTAATAGAAGTCAAAAGTATGTAGAAGTGTGTTGACGTGATAGAGTGTACTTCAAACTTATTTAAGATAAAAGCGTGCTGAAGATGACTGAACTATCCGAGTTAAGTTTTAATTTTCCGAAGCTAAATTCGACGAACTATGCTAGTTGGAAATGTGACGTTAAAGTGCTGCTAATAGACAGAGGTTCTTGGGAGTTTATTACCAACGAGGCGACGCCATGTCCGGATGAAGCATCAGACAGAGAAAGGCGAATGTACAACTGGAGAAAAGATCGAGCATATACAACAATATATCAAGCAGTGGAACGGAAGTATCAATCCCTGATTTCAGCTACAACAGACGGAAAAGAAGCGTGGGAAATTCTGAAAAAGAATTTTGAACCGGTTTCAAGAGCACGTTTGGCTGGACTTGTTGACGAATTCTATGATCTGAGGTTCGAACCAGAGAACGAGACGATTGGGATCTTTATCAAAAGAGTCGCGGAGAAAGCACAACAGACAAAAGAAGCTGGATTTGCAATACCCGAGTTGTTGCAGTGTTTCCAGTTAATCAGAAGGCTTCCGGCTGAATACGACAATATAGTTCAAGTGTTATATCGACTTGATGAAGACAACTTTAGGATGGAAAATGTGGAAGATAGTCTTATAAATGAATCTGGCCGCATATTACAGAAGAAGAAAGACAGTGAAGTTGAGGGGATAGCGGATGCGTTCATTGCAAAAGGGCCGAAAACGACAAAGCCTAATCATCCTCAAAGAGCTACAGAACGAAGAATTGTGGGGCCGTGCTGGAGATGCAAGCAAAAAGGACATATAATGCGAGATTGCAGGGTTCAACTACAGAAACAGCCAGTCACACAAAAACAGTATAACACATCGCGAAGACAAGACCGAAATTTTCAAAGCAACATGTACTATGTGGGGTCAGAAAGTGATTTGGATCCACATGTAGTTATTCAGGATAAGAATCTAGAAATGAGCGAGTGGCTCATAGATTCAGCGGCAACTTCCCATTTTTGTAACAAAAAGGAGTATTTCGAGGATTTCAAAAGTCTAGTATCGACAACAGCTTTTGTAGGAGACAAGAACACAAATCTAAAGATTGAAGGTACAGGTACTGTAAAGTTAGTTTTTACAGATGCTAATCGTAAGATAAATTTGATTCTGAGAAATGTATTGTACGCACCTAACATACGCCGTAACTTAATAAGTGGTGCGTGCATTGATATAGCAAAGCATACAGTGTTTTGGGGAAATGATAAAATGATTGTATATAATGAATTGAACGAGTATTTTTATTCTGTACGTAGGAAGGGTAGATTGTATATTTTATATGCTTATTGCAATAGTAAAAGGTCTGAATGTAATTTTACTTATAGTACGAACATTGAAATAGTTCATAAGCGTTTTGGTCATGTCAATATTCCTTTATTAAGGCAGATGAGTCGAAATAATGTGGTCTATGGTTTGGAGAAGTTAGTTGGTAAATTAGACTCGTGTGATACATGTAAAATAGCGAAATCAACTAGGTCATCATTAAAATTAAATTACGAACGAAGAACTAGTAATGTTCTGGATAGAATACATATGGATTTATGGGGACCTGCATCAACAAAAACTTTAGGAGGGAAAAGATATTTTTTGTCAATAATTGATGAGTTCTCAAGGAAAGTAGAAGTATATACGGTCAAGGAGAAAACGGAGGTTTTTGGTTGTTTCAAAAACTACTTGGCGATATCCGAAAGACAACATAATACTAAATTAAAGTGCGTGAGAACAGACAATGGTTTAGAATTTTGTCATAAAGAATTCGAAACTTATTTGCGTGAGTTGGGGATCAGAATTGAAAGGTCATCCGTAGCAACACCAGAGCAGATGGGAATTTGCGAAAAATTTAATAGAACTTGTATGGACGGGGTCAGATCTATGCTTTTTGATAGCGGATTAAAGCCACAATTTTGGGGAGAAGCTTTATACGCGTTTACATACATAAGAAACCGCTGTGAACATAAGTTGTTAAACGGAAAAACTCCAATTGAACTTTGGACTGGTCACAAGCCGTCAGTAAGGCATTTTAGAATATTCGGATCATTGGCATTTGTCCATATACCTAAAGTTAACAGAAATAAGTTACAACCAAGGGCAAAGATAGGTATCTTAATTGGTTATGCAAGTCAAACCAAGGGGTATAGGATTTATCTACCAAAAGAAAGGAAAATTGTAGAAACGATACACGTGAAAATAGACGAAGGTAAGAGAGCTGTTGATGTTTTATTTGGTAAAGATAGAGCATGTGAATACGTAAAAATTAGAAGTCTTGATAGTGAACATTTTAGCGAAGATGAACAGGAAAATGAGAATACCATTTCAGTCTCAAAGGTTAATAAAACTCAAGTAGAGGAGTTGGATGGTAAGAAAGAGATGCGTCCTGAGAGAGCAGATAAACAAAAACTGGATGTTAAATCATGGAGACGAGAGGAAAAGATGAATACATTAGGCAATAGGGTCTATGTGTATTATTTTACACCTGATAATGCAAGACTAAGATCACAAAATGACGTTAAAAAATATTGCGAAATGCATGACATTGTGTATGATTCGAGTGTGTGTTCTTTTAAACCAGAATCTACTGTTCAAGCTCAGTCTGAAATTGTGAGTATCAATAATGAAAATCGAGAAACTAATTCAGAAGAACAAAGTAATGAGTCTATGTATTTTGAAAACTGCATAGAAGACATATTTCAAGATGAAATTTATAACGTGGAATTACCAAAGAGCTTTGCAGATACACAGAAGAGTGAAGATAAGATCGAGTGGGATTCTGCTATGTTAGATGAAATTCAAACAATGAAAGACAGACAAGTTTGGAAGTTAGTTAACCCGCCGCCAAATGCAAAGATTGTAGGATGTAGGTGGGTGTACACGGTTAAATGCGATGATAACAATAAAGTACAACGGTTCAAAGCGAGACTTTGTGCACAAGATTTCAAACAGGGACAAGGACGACATATTTTTGAATACACTGATATTTTTTCACCTGTGATAAATTTTTCTGTACTAAAATTTCTTTTTATACTTTTAGTGTGTTTGTTAGGTTGGAATCATTTTCAGCTTGATGTCAAGTCTGCATATTTGTACAGCAAATTGGACACGATAGTGTATATGAGACAACCACCTGGTTTTGTAGAAAGTGGTAATGAACAAAAGGTCTGTAAACTAGAAAAAGCCATTTATGGACTTAGAGTATCTTCAAGGCAATGGGCAACAGAGTTTGATTCGATAGTTAAGAAACTTGGATTTGAAAGTTTGTGTTGGGTTAATTGTGTTTATAAGTACAATAATGTTATATTAGCTGTATATGTTGATGATCTAATTTTATTTGTGAAAGAGAAGTTGAAAAATTGTTTGCATTTTATATTTAATCAAATGTATTGATGTTTTCTTTTAAGGTAAAGCGTTACGGAGATTATGTAAAGAAGGATTAGAATTTGCTTATGGAGTCCGATGGGGCCGAATATTGGAGATTTATTTAATATTATATTTATTATTGAATTATTATGTGTCGTACTCCATGTTATGCAAATGTCATGGTTATTTCTGTAACCGTAATGGTTGTAAAAGGTGTATATATATACAGGATTGTGATGGTGATGAGGCTTCATACTTGTAAACTTAATCTTATTAAATTGATTTTGTTCATGATTATGGGCTGGCTGTGTTATTTGTGGCATTCTGAGTTTATTTTGGTGTGAAATGACCAATAAGATGCAATATTTTATGATCAAATTAATTACTTTTCGCCAAAGATACAATATTTTATGATCAAATTAATTACTTTTTGCCAAAGATACAATATTTTATGATCAGATTAGTTAGTTTTCGCACAAGATACTCACAATATTTGAAGTCGAGTCAATAGACCTGGTGGTGAGGTTAAAACCATCCGAGAACTTCCACTCGTATGTGTAGACGAGAGCATGGTACAAAGCCGCCGCTTTCAATATGACATCCACCCCAGCGAAAACTCTGAGATCCGACAGATGGTTTTTATAGTCAGATGGAATACAGTGAGGAATCTTCTCGCTTTCGATCTCAACCCTGACATCTTTTACGACACCGATCATGAATTTGAGGCTTCGTTCAATAGATCGGGAGGCCAATCCAGTAGAGAATACCACGCCTGGAAAGTAAAGAAAACAAGCATTTAGTTACAGGCGAGAAAACCAACTGTATTGCTATTAGATGAGTGTCTTCATTTGTATTGCATTCAATTATACAATTATTACATACAGTGTCTTTCAAAAAGGTTGGTTGGTTGGTGTGTAACCGCAACGACCTATTTTTCTGTACGAAGGTGGCTAATCAGCCTGGGACATACAGCTTAAAGATTTCGAACCACAACAAACATCCAGACTTAACCCGAGATTCGAACCTGGCACCTATGGCATGTGAGGCCAGAGCACTAAGCATACAGCCATCAAGGGAGATTTTCAAAGAGGAATCTTGAACTTTGAAATAACTTAAACTTCGAATATATGACTTTTCACGAAAGATCATAGGACTTTTTCATGCAAGAAACGATAAAATCATTGCACTGTATTTTAATTTTACAACTTGTTTCCACATTTCAATAATGTTACTAATTTTGCAACTTAATGGGGTACTGAACACCAGTCTGTGTGTCTTGCGAATTCACTGCATTCAGCCAAAGTGATTATTTGGGCTGCACAATCCAATAATGGTATCATTCATGTGGGAAACGATGACCTCATTCCGATGTATTCAGGTTTTTCAACAACTTGTTATCACATTTCAATATTGCAACTAATTTTGTGAACAGGTGTATTTGAAATTCTATGCTTGTTTATCCAACACACCACTTGCGCTTGATTTCTGTCTCTCACGACAGAAATCAGATTGTTCAATCAGATTGAATTGACAGAAATCAGATTGTTCAATCACATTGTTGAATTGACAGAAATCAGATAATTCAATCAGATTGTTGAATTGACAGAAATCAGATTGTTCAATCACATTGTTGAACTGACAAAAATCAGATTGTTCAATCAGATTGTTGAATTGACAAAAATCAGATTCTTCAATCAGATTGTTGAATCGACAAACATCGAGATTGTTCAATCAGATTGTTGAATTGACAGAAATCAGATTGTTGAATGGACAAACATCGAGATTGTTCAATCAGATTGTTGAATTGACAGAAATCAGATTGTTGAATTGACAGAAATCAGATTGTTGAATTGACAGAAATCAGATTGTTCATTCACATTGTTGAATTGACGAAAATCAGACTGTTGATTTGACAGAAATCAGATTGCTCAATATGAATGTTAAATTAACAGAAATCAGATTGTTGAATTGAGTACGTTAGAGGATGGAATCTTTCGCAAGATAGATACACAGACAGGTATTCAGTACCCCATTAAGTTGCAAAATTAGTAGCAATATTGGAATGCTAAAACAAATGTTGTAAAATTAGAATACAGTGAAATGATTTTATCGTTTCTTTCAGGAAAAAGTCCTATGATTTTTCTTCTGAATAATTGGTTATTTTTAAAGAAAGCAGTGATTTCGCAAGACACACAGAAGGGTTTTCAGTACCCCATACACAACAGTTTTGTTTAATGACTGCACAGTGTCATGTGACAGTGAGTTCATGTATTCAGTTCATGTGACAGTGAGCTGTCTCAATCATGTTACTTTCACAAAAGCATATCATACTTTCCTTGAAACTTATTAGACATTAGTCAATATTTTTTTGCCCCATAAGTGGTAAAATTCTGAATCCCTTGCATTTTCCAAAAAAAAAATAAAAAATAATAATAATTCTAAATCACTTCCGCAAGTTTGATTTTATTAAAAAAATTCCTAAACTTCCAAACCCCGATTAAAGTTCAATCTAGTTTTCCCAACATAGCACCATCAAAGAAATTTAAATATTCTTCTTGCAAAAGAGCTTCATCAGAAAGAAAAAAAAAGCGCAATCATACATATATTCAACATAAACATATCCCCATTTCAAATTAAATGCGAAGACGTTTCTCAACCTGAAGCACTTTGATGTGCGAATCCTATCAAATGCGCCATTAATCAAATCTTAAATTATGCAAATGTACGCACCGTAACTACCAGCGACGGGAATGACTACTAGATCGAATGAAAAGGCGTTGCGTTACACGGCCTAAAAGCCGGCTTTTCCCAATAAGAATCGCCCTTTTAGGCACTAACTTCGGAATTGATGATTCTGTATTGTGTTGCGCTTGAAATGAGCCATCGGCTTTCATGGATTGATACTTGAAAGTATTGCTTGTAATGAAAGCTTTTGATGTGAGTGCTTGCTTCAGGATGGGAGATAGTTTTGAGTTTGAGTATGTTAAGGTGATGGAATTGCGCTGATAGGGTAAGGTAAAATTGAGAGGGGATTATTTCGGATTTTGTATGGATTGAATTGTACTATTCGGTGATGAATGCAATCTAACAATGGTTTTTGATTAAGGATTGTAGATTAGAGCAACGTTTGAGGAGTGATGATAAAGGAGATAAAATAGCGAACAACTTGTTTAATTGTATTATTAGATGTTTAATGTAATATAAATTTTGATTCAGGATAGAACAGCGCTTGTAGAGTTATGAGATAAAGGAGATAAAATGACATGCAAATTGTTTAATGAGTGGAAGTATTATACGGATTACCTGACAAAAGTGTAAAGGCAGATAGAAGGGACTAACTACCTTTCTAAAATATCTTGCAAAAGTGTAAAGGTATACAGAAGGGACTAACCTCCTTTCTAAAATATCTGGTAAAAGTGTAAAGGTAGATAGAAGGGACTAACTACCTTTCTAAAATATCTAGCAAAAGTGTAAAGGTAGACAGAAGAAACTACCTTTCTAAAATATCTGGACAAAATGTAAAGGTGGGTTGGTTGGTTGTATTCAGATTACCTGGCGCCGTCAGCAACATGAGGGCTATAATGCACCGAAACATTCGTCATTAGACAAGCCAACATACATTTAAAAACACCCATGCCTAACACGGGACTCGAACCCGCAACCTCGCGGTCTAGATGCTAGCGAGCTAACCACTATACCGTTTGGTCGGCAGTAGATAGAAGGGACTGACTGCCTTTCTAAAATAGATGACAAAAATGTAAGAGAAGAAAAATGTAAGAGTTCCAGAGAATTGTACAATTTTTTAGATAACATTTCAAATATTGCAATATACCGAAAAGCTCAAATTTGATTTTGAGGTAAATTTTTCGCTTTTAGATCTCCATTAATTTCGGCTTTCATGGACTTAACTTCCGCTTCATTTGAACAGTTACTCAAATTCAAAGGAACATTCCATTTCACCATAAACTGATTCAAAACAACACGAATGTTGATTCAACAGCGCAATAGTTTCCTTTTTTTTGGGGGGGGGGGGGGGATGTTTTCTTTTCTTCTACATTTTCCAGCGAATTGTAAAATTTTTTAGATGACATTTCAAATATTGCAATACACCGAAAAGCTCAAATTTGATTTTGAGGTAAATTTTTCGCTTTCAGATCTCCATTAATTTCGGCTTTCATGGACTTAACTTCCGCTTCATTTGAACAGTTACTCAGATTCAAAGAAACATTCAATTTCACCACAAACCGATTCAACAGCGCAACAGTTTTCTTATTTTTTTATGCGATGTTTTCTTATCTTTTAAATTTTCCAGAGAATTGTACAATTTTTTAGATAACATTTCAAATATTGCAATATACCGAAAAGCTCAAATTTGATTTTGAGGTAAATTTTTCGCTTTTAGATCTCCATTAATTTCGGCTTTCATGGACTTAACTTCCGCTTCATTTGAACAGTTACTCAGATTCAAAGAAACATTCAATTTCACCATAAACCGATTCAAAACAACACGAATGTCGATTCAACAGATCAACAGTTTTCTTATTTTTTTATGCGATGTTTTCTTATCTTTTAAATTTTCCAGAGAATTGTACAATTTTTTAGATAACATTTCAAATATTGCAATACACCGAAAAGCCCAAATTTGATTTTGAGGTAAATTTTTCGCTTTCAGATCTCCTTTAATTATGGCTTTCATGGACTTAACTTCCGCTTCATTTTAACAATTTACTCAGATTCAAAGAACCATTCAATTTCACCATAAACCGATTCAAAACAACACGAATGTTGATTCGACAGCGCAACAGTTTCCTTCCTAATCCAAAAGTTTGTTTCTCCCTTTCCGTCATTTAGCCAAAAGAGGATGGCAATAAGATTACGATGCAGGGGGAGAGGGGGAGGGGAGGCGACTAATTGGTGTGCCTCCTCCTTCCCCTGTAATGGAACAGTAGGTGGGTGGGGGGGAAATTAAGTAGCAAACGAGAATACTGGGGTGTAAGCAAAAGAAGAGAGGCTCTTCCTCTTTCAGAATCGGGAAGAGATTTGGCGAGTCCGCGTAAAAGGTTTTGTTTGTGCTTAGGATCGAGAAGGAAGAGCAGATGGGAGTGTATTGGGGATTGAAGACGATATTTGGATTGTTTTGGGATCGTTTGGAAGATTGTAGTTAGTGGGGAACTTGTATCGCATTGTATTTTTTAACGTAATGACAAGGCGATACTTTATGGTGTAAAGTGAAAGAAATTCGTCTCCTAGATTATGGAAGGTCAAGAGTGGAACAGCTTAGTCACACACACACACACACAGTATAAGAGCATCAAATTTTTTAATTCAGTTTTATCTAGAGGAAAATTAAATTTTTAATAATAATAAATTTGCTCTTTTCACAAAGTTAGAATATGTTATTACTTTTTGATTATTAAATGTGTCAGAGTTGATAGTGTTTCGGTTAGAATAAAAAATAATAAACCATTTTTTTACTTTCACTTACTCATATGTATGTATACATAAGGTAATGAAAGTATAGCATTCGGTACAAAAAAAAAAAAAATCGATTTTTTTTTGCATTTCTCCACGTTTTGAAACATCCTGATTTCAAAAAAGTGATCTAGAAAAAATGTATGTCGGTATGTGTGTCTGTGATCAGCATAACTCCCGAACAAATTCTACGATGTTCATATTTGGTATGCGGGTTGTTGGTGGTCATGGGACCTACCATTAAGGTTTTCGTCAAAATCGCGCATGCGCATAAGGTAGATGTCATTGAAAAAATCAGGATTTTCAATGATTGGTAAATAGCGGCTCCAACTATTTCTATAAAAATTGCTGAACTGATGCCTCTTAAGGTGTTTTAAACATCCCCACCTCCGAATTTCACGTAAAAATGCTTTAATGGAGTAAAAAATTGAATAACGAATGCCTTCAGCACAGAGTTCTCTTTTCTTGAGCATACCTCATCAATGATCGTTTTTTCTTCTCCTCTCAGTTTCACTTATAATAAAGAATAATATAAGGGTTATCGAAAATACATAGCCAAAATCACAATTTTGGAAAGACCCATACAAGAATCATCCCAAAAAATAATATCGCCATACTGGCCTGTAATTGAAAGTTGTGCGATGTTCCACACCCCTAGTTATTCTAACTTTCCCTTGTATTGATACAAGGGACTTTTATATTAATGAATCAAGAATAAACTTCGAACTAAAAAAGAACTTTAATATGCAAATCAGACAAGGTAGTTCTAAAGATGAAGCTGAAAACAAGTTTTATTTCATAGTGCAAGAGAGGAAAACTTCAAATTTTGAAGATTATGCAACAGACCTTTGTCCACATGCGATTTTACCTTAATTGCTTTAATCCTATTATATTCTAAACAGAAAATCATTTATTATGTAGGAAAAATAATTAATTTAACAAGATAAGAGAAATTTATAGACAACCTAAACTGACTGGAAGATTTTTTAAACCAGACATAGAAGACAAAAGTTATGTAAGGGGAAACAAGACTCTCGGACAACCAAATCAGAAGTATTTTCATTCAATTTAAAAAAATCCCTAAATAATTAAAAGTGCAATAATTTTAATTAATGTTTGGCATAGTCAATAATAACATATATGTTATGAATAACCTTACGCGCATGCGCGATTTTGACGAAAACTTCAACGGTAGGTCCCATGGCTACCACCAACTCGCATACCAAATTGGAATATCGTAGGTCAATTTGTTAGGGAGTTATACTGACCACATACACACACATACAGACATTTTTTCTAGATTACTTTTTTGAAATCAGGATGTTCCAAAACGTGGAGAAATGGAAAAAAAACTTTTTTTTTTAACTGAATGCCATTCTTTCATTACCCTATGTATACATATGGGTAATTGAAAGTAAAAAAAAAGCTGTTTTAAAAAAAATGAGACTTCATAAAATTATTTTAGTTTCTTTTAAATATACGGACTTTTAAAGAATAAAATCACCCAATTCTTTTTTTTCCCTTTACATTACAAGGAAGAAGTTTCAGTCATAATTAAAATCTCCAACTAATTCCTTGCCTAACCTTCTCCGCCAAGAGCATCCTATACCATTACTTAACTCTCATCACTTACCTAAGCCCTCTACTTTCGATTTCGTCGGCAATTTCTCGCGACATAAATTCCGCTTAGAGCGAGCAACAGCAACCATTCCCTTTTGACCAATAGTCGCTGTCCAAAGCGCCGCGAGGAACTAATTTTATAACGAGGGATCTTGAGACGTCCAATGAGTGGTGGGAGTAAGTCCTCGCTGTAATGGATGAGATGCTTCTTTTGCTCGTTTGTTGTCGACGGCGAAGTTTTCGGTTGGGGTTTGTTGGGATAAAAGTTTAAAAGTTGTTTCGATTGCAGTTTGGTTCGTTTTAATTTATGGGAAGTTGAAATTGAATGAATATAAGTTGGGCTGGGAGTCACTGTCATTAAAAGACTGCTTCTACACATGTTTGTATTGAGGCATCTAGTGACAAATTACCAAACTTGTCCACTTTGGCGATATTTAAGGATTGAAATTTCCAAAATGTTCGTGGCATATGATGATAAAAATATGCCAGTGTGGAGTTTTTAAATACAGAAATGTAGCTGAGTTGGTGAGACAATTTATGTCTATACAATTATTTTTCTTACAATTATTATGAAAGCACACTTGCGGTGGAATTGTATCTCTTATCCTACTTATCGTATTGAGACCTTTAAATTGACAAATACCTGAATGCATAAAAAAAAAAAAAAACTTCGATGAATGGCCAGTTTTTCTCGGTCACCATTTTAGGTACTTCCGGTTGAACTTTGATATTGAAGCTATTCTTAGATGAGATAATTAGTTCAACATTGTTATATCGAGCGAATCAGTAGAAAGTGTAGATTTGTCTGGACATATTTTGAAGATACGCTTGCGGATTGCCTTCTTTTTTCCCCCTCTATAAACAGGTTGAAAAATATCTTTTTTCTTTAAGACAAAGCAATAACGTTAGGCTTTGTGTGTATTAATAACGAAATAATATAAGCCTTATTTTTTCTATAATTAATAGCTATATTGATTGTCATTATTCATTTTTAGATAAATGATTATTATTATTATTAGTAGTAGTATTATTTATCAGTATATTTATTTTCATTATTCATCATTATATTTATTGTCATTATTCATTATTATATTATTATTATTTATCATTATATTTACTGTCATTATTCATCATTATATTATTATTTATCATTATATTATTATTTATCATTATATTTACTATCATTATTCATCATTATATTATTATTTATCATTATATTATTATTTAGCATTATATTAATTATCATTTTTCATTGCATTAGTGTTCATTTTCATTATATTAATTATCATTATTCGTCATTATATCTATTATCATTATTCATCAATATATTTATTATCATTATTCATCATTATATCTATTATCATTATTCATCAATTTATTTATTATCATTATTCATTATTGTATTTTCATTATTTACCATATTTAAAATCGTTATTTATCATAATATTATTATTTTAAATAAAAAAAAAAAATACAAACATATTTCATTACGAAATAAAAGATTCTAAGAACAAAAGGTTTAGAAATGTCTCACTCACGCCGCCCCGTAAGTAATAAAACAAACAAAGAAAATGCTTGCGAGGTATACCTTTTAGTGGTTAAGTAAATGGTAACCCACTCCAAAATTTGTGCTTGATGGAATATAGCAAGGTTCGATATTTCTGAATGCGTTCCTTCAGCAATAAAAAAACCGAATTAAAGTTAAATTATGGTAACTACATCCATACATTCGTGTTTTGTATCTTTACTCAAAAGAAAATTGTTAAATTACCCAGTCAATAAATCAAAGCCTTCTTCTAGATTTTGCATCTGATGAGACCTCCCTTCCCCATCATTCACATCTATGGAAACATACCTTAGCTGTCTCAGTTCAACCAATACATTAACATCTATTCAACATCTCCCAATCTCCCCATTCTTCACTTAAAATTATACTACACCCAATCTCAAAACATCAGTGTTATAACCATCGATATAGATAAACAACTGGATAGACTGCTCCATTGTCAATGCAAAGAGAAAAACGCGCCGGGGATTGCGAAGCTGGTGGGAAAATTAACCAATCACAGTTCACTTTTAGAGTTGGATGGAAATGCGAAAAACCTTGTAAAATGATAGAGTATGTATTTTTTTGGCACATTATTACTAATTAAGGTCTACTATTGACATTTCTGCTGTGTACAACCCAAAATTTTATTTTCAATCCTCGGCAATCCGTATTTTTTATCCCACCAACGGCATCTGGCAACGGCTTCATTTTCTCAGCGTTAAGCAGTCTATCCAGTTGTTTATTTATATCGATGGTTATAACTCGTAGTCAGTGAATCCTGATTTGAACCTTTGAATTTAAGCCCAATGGGCTGTTTGCAAGAAAGAACCAACACTCAATGGCATGATAAGAACAATGGACAATTCCCGCATTTTTTGAAAACGAGTGAAATAAGTTTATATTTTAAGAAGAATTTCTTTCTGATTCCAAATATTCAAACAAAAGTTCTTTAAAAAAAAAAAGTAGGTGTTTAAATATTAAGAAAGAAAAAAATGCTCGAAAACTTTGTCCGATTGCTTTCCGATCAAAACGCTACATTTCAGCTGTGACGTCAAAACATCCTTCCGTTTTTATGGTTATTGTAAGGTTTCTGCCGAATAGTTAGTAGGAGTTTTTTAGACGATCGCTATATATTGTGCAGGTTGGCGTGATTTGCGAGAAACTTGCAAAACTGGTTTCTGATCAAGTGACGTCGTATTAGCCTCCAGCTGAATGTGCCGTTTACCCCGCCATATCTAACAAGCGAACTTTGGTTGCAAATTTAAAAAAAAAAAAAAAAAAAAAAAAAAAAAAGCGCAGTGAGCAGACATTTTTGTGTTTATGGCCTTTCCGAAACATTTAGATTTGAATATATATATTAAAAAAAAAAAAAAAAAAAAAAAAAAAAAAACTTCGAGAATTGTCCATTACCATTGGATACTAATTAAACGGCGTAATGCCCTTCATGTAAATGACGATGGCTTGCTTTTTGGAAAAATGATTGGAAAAGTTTTTCGGAATACATACTAGAGTCAGGGTTCCCACTCAAATCACAGAATGAAAATCAATGACTTTTAAGGACCTAAATAATGTTTTTAAGGACCTTTCAAAACTTATTTTCAGGCATCATATCTAAATATAACTTTTTAATAAAGTACATTCTACCAAAAATGTTATAAGTTGGTGCATGAGTAATACAAATATGTCAGAGAATTTCGATACGGTGCGGATAAGTGACGGGTCACACAGGGATAGCAAGTCTGAGTTGTATTTTAATAAATTTTGCAGTTTGACATACAACATCCGTAAAAATTAAGGACTTTTAAGGACCTCTAAGCATTTTCAATGACTTTTAAGCACCTCTAAGCATTTTCAAGTACTTTCAAGGCCTTGAAAATGAGTTAAAAAGTATTAAGCACTTTCAATGACTTTTAATGACCGTGGGAACACTGTAGAGTGGCTTAACCCATGAAAATTATTGTACTTCAATCAAATCACTGCATATAATTAGATATTGGCGAACTGAGTTCAAAAATTCCAAATTTAAATTTTCAATCTTTTGTCTTTTAACTGATATTTGTATAAAACCTCCAAATTGATTAGTGGCATAGGCATTATGAGAATGTGGAAAAAGCTAAACATACCTTCTCATTGTTCTATCGAAATAATTATAATGTCATGACGCATTCTACAGAATTTTCTTAAGTCATTACTTGACGAACGCCAATCTTTCATGTAAGTGAGTCTAATTTTAATACAACTAACAGTGACGTAGACATCAAGCAAATTTATCACTGTTAAAACTGATGAAAAAATATGATAGGAAAAAAAAAAAAGGTACTTTGAAATAAGTAATACCGTTAAAGTATGGTACTTAGAAATAAGTGACACTGTTACAATAAGGTACTTAGAAATAAGTAATTGTTAAAGTATGGTAACTAAAAATAAGTAACCCTGTTCTTATATGGTAGGAATAAGTAATCCAGTTAAAATATGGAATTTAGAAATAAGTTTACTGTATTCATATTTAAATATTATACCGTTGTTTATTCTAGCTCTGAAAACATACACTTCAGTTCTGACAAAGAGATACTAAAATTAATTAAAAAATATATTAATAGGTTGCAATATAAAGTTTAATTCACTAACCAACTGATCAACAAATGTTGCTCGTCTCGCCTTTAAAATAGATTTGTAGACGAATTTTTTACGTACGCATTAGCGTGAAAAGAAGTCAGCTAAATTCGAACGGATACATTCGTACGCAATGATCTGTATAAAATATTTGCGGACATTACTTTATAATTAAAGTACGAGTTTTTGATAACGCATCAACGGAATGGAATAGAATGAGATTTTTGTTTTAAGAAAATATATACTTTTTTTTATATAGTTAAGTTACGATATTTAACTAATCGATTCGGTTTAAAAAAAAAAAAAAAAAAAATTCTTATTGAAGACATCTAGTCGCTAAGCACTTCACAAAGACCAAGATTTATATATATATTTATATATTTTTTGACTAAATAAAAACGTTTTACTTAGTCAACAAAAATATTTAGGATCAAACATATAGCTTTTAGTTTGAAAAGTTTTTATTTTATCTCTTGAGCATATAAAGCTCCTTGAGTATGGAACCTTTGATCTTTATAAACATTTGTCAAGGTAAGAAAGGAGTTTGAATGTGTGCAAAACTTTGAATCAGTGCCATAAGAAGATACTGATTTAAAGATACCTAAAGTAGTACTTCAACATGGGCTTTAAGGGGGCTTGGTACCCTTTGCACTGATTTTTTTTTTTTTTTAATTTTTTTTTTTTAATTTAAATCTTAAAAATTATAATTCTTACATATGTGGAAGAATTACTAAGTAAAAACTAAATTTTGTTACAAAAAAAGTTCGCATAGTGTTCTAAATTTTAAAAATTTTAAACAAAATTTATCAATTTTCAAATTCTATCTTCTTTTTCATTTTTCAATATTTTTACCTGATTTTTTAAAAACAAAAATTCCTAGTAATATACTCTAACTTTTTAGGCATCGGGTTTTTAATAAGTAAAATAGTTTTCGAGCAAAACGATGATTACTGTACTTATATGTAAAAAAAAAAAAAAAAAAAAAAAAGCTTAAATAACGGGTATTTTTGAACATTTAATTTGCAAAAAAAAATATTTAAAAAAAAAATCTATGACTATTTTTGTCAAATAGATATTGAGAATGTTTTGCAAAAAATGTCGAGACATTTTATTCATATTTGCTGAAGTTTTAGAATTTTGAGTAAGGTGGAAATTTCAAAAATCACGAACTGAAAAAAATGCGTTCAAAATATCGAAGGAGCTATTGCAGCATTATTAAATTCTCCATAAAAATACAGTTTTTCTGCCATTGCAGTTATCGGATCAGCTCAAAAACGAGCCAGAATAAAGAGATGGTTTCAAAGATTTGCCTAACTGCAAATTATTAAAACGCAAAAAATAGAAAATTGATATTTATATTATTATTATTTTTTGAAAACAAAGGGTACCAAGTTTCCTTAAGAGAAATTTAGGCTTGTTCCTTTCCCATATATCAGTGGTGAAGTGGCAGGTTTAAAATAAAAACGATCATTCAACTTTTTATATTTTATTACAAAAAACCATTAATGCTACTAAAAAACAAAATCACTTTTTTAACAGCAAATAGAACAAAGCTAATTTGGTCATGCAAAGCTTAACCCTTTGCACTCCAGTGGCGCCTCTCAGGCGCCACACGATTGGATGCCAAACCACGAGAGGACCATTAGGTGTGAGGCGGAAATTCGATGCAAGGCCAATGACTGTGTTTAGTTTCTATGAAGCAAATCCATAACCACCAGCCGAACCTAAAATGTCTCGAGTTGCTGATTCCTCCGCGCGAAAAAGGCATGGAGTGCAAAGGGTTAATAAAAATATAAAATGATTGAAAATATGAAAATTGTTAATAACACCACCCCTAGTTGATTACAATATCTGCAGAAGGTTTGATTTGAAACTACTGAGTTTTTACATCAGGTATTTGAAAACATGAAGTAAAAATAACTGCTATTTCCTATAATTTATTAAAAAAATTTATGAGCTGGTTTATAAAAACTTTTGAAAGTATAACAAAAACACTCTGTTATTTTCTCTTGAAATTCTGTTCATGGTTTTTTATTACTGTGGTTATATTACTTGGTGTAAAAACTCAAGCTTCAAAGCAATCTTTCTGCAGTTATTGTGGTCATAGAATAAAACTTGGGTCCATAGACATGATACAAACTGACTGTTCCAAAATACCTTAAGGCAATATAGCTTTTATTGTAGTCATTTCAAAAAGAAATATCCAATGAACCTTGTATATTCTATGCCATAGATTTTTTTGAAAATGTCTGACGTCACGTTCATGCGAATTTATTTTAGACCATTCCCATGTTCATTCTTTCATTAAACGTAATTATCATTCAAACCATTACTTTTAAAATTGCTTTAAGTTGTTGATGACGATGACTAAACTTATTTCTAAGAAACTATGTATTGCAAAGTCCCATACCAAATAAACTCGAACCCACGTTATTTGAATTCAATCTTTTCTTCCAGACTTTGGCGCTCGAGGCCTGGTTACTTTTTGCATACCAACTCTTCACCTGCAGACGAACAAAAGCGCCTCGAACTCCTCTTGTTCGAATCGGACATCTGAAGCGAGAAGATTTCCACTAATTAAAGCCCCTCTTCCTCCCCCCCCCCCCCATTCAACCACACACTAACTAGCTTCCTGTCGAGTAAGGTTTAGTTGTAGGGCCATTTGAAAACGAAATATTGTCCTTTGGAAAAGGGGTTTGAAATGAATGCTAATGTCGCTCCGGGTCCGCTTGTGTGGATAATTGAATCTGTTCTGAGGATGGTGCAAGGTCTGGAGAACTTGTTGTGACGTTCCAATAATTAGGGATTTCTAAATGGCGATTCGATGTATTCGGTATTGTTGGATGCGTGAATAGGTATTAATGGTTTTGATTTTGATGTGGCGCCGGCGTTGTCTGGAATGTCAGTGAATCACGATCGCGTATTCGTTGTATTGATTTTTTTTTTTTTATTTCATCAGAAATGAATGCCTTCATTGAATTGTTAAATGAGTGCGAGGTGAAGTATAAAGTAACTAATAATATAAAGTAATCAATCAGTCAAACGGGCAGAGTAAAAACATGTCATTTGAATTCGTATACCATTGTTATTTGTTATCAGTATTAGTTATAATTTTGTTTATTATCATTATTGGTTTGATTTGATTTGATTTGAAACCACCGACTGTCTATTTCTGCCACTTATAAAGTGCTTAACACAGCCAAATAATTCTCGTAATTTTGAGCATCTAGAAGAATACGAGATCGAAATCTTCTAGTGTAAACCCCTCTCTCCTACCCCACCACACCAACGAGAGGACATTGAGGCCACGACTGATTTAATGTGCACCAGCCCCCATTAGGTACACACCGATATTTGGCGGACCGAGGGCAGAACCCACAACCCACAAATTACGAGCTCGATACTCTACCGCTAGGCTATCGGGAGCCATCATTATTGGTTATTATTATTTATCTTTATATTTATTGTCATTATTCATCCTTATCTGGGGTCGAAATTTGTGTGATTTTTTATGGTTGCTCTTAGGGCCACCATAAAGTGATCTTGGTAGTTATCAAGTAAAGTTTGTTGGCCTTAAAACTTTTCAATGTTACAATATATGAAAACTCGTGATTGACCTTGCCGGTTACATTTTCTATTTCTCATCACGGATAAGTTAAATTGGTCAACGTGCTTATAAAATAAAAACTCAAAAACCAAGAGATTAGTTTCACCTTAATTATGAAAACGAATCACGCATTCATGAAATAGAAATTAAAGTTCAAAGGACAAATAAATGTTTGTGTAAATTGCCCTTTTAAAAATCTGATTTCCCGGCGAAAATTTCGACTTCTGATAATTATATTTATTATTATTTATCATTACATTAATCTTAATTGTTTTTCATTATATTAATCTCATTATTCATCATCATATATAAAATCATTCTTGATTATTATTATTTATCATTATATTTTTGTCATTATTCATCATCATATATAATATCATTCTTGATTATTATTATTTATCTTTGTCATTATTCATTATTATATTATTTATCATTACATTAATTTTTCATCACATTAATGTTTATTTCGCTTATATTAATAATTATTGTTGAGCATTAAATTAATTATCATTTGTATTACACTGATGTTAATTTTCATTACATTAATTAATATTACTGATAATTATATGAATTACGATTATTAATCATTTTATTTATAATCATTATTGATTATTATATTTATTATTATAGATCATTATATTTATTATTATTGATCATTATATTTATTATTATTGATCATTATATTTATTATTAGTAATCATTACATTTATTATCATTATTACCGTTATATTTTCATCATATTTATTATTTTTTCATTATCTACCATATTTATAATAATTATCTATCATTATATTATATTTTTAAACAAACAATTAAAAAATGTAATGTATTTCATTATAAGATCAAAATTTAGAAGAACAAAAGTTTTGGAATTGTTTCAAGCATATAGGGATGCCCCGTAAGTGGTAGGACAAGCAAAAAAAAAAAGGTTTTTTTGAGGTTTCTTCTTTTAATGGTTGGATTAAATGTTAACCCACTCCAAATTGTGTGTTTGAATTGGAAATTCAAGGTTCGATATTTCTGAATGAAAATCATTAGTAAGTAGGTAATAATGTTTTACTAAAAGAAAGTACTGGGAGGACATTGAATTAACATTTCCTTTAAGCGTTTCATACAAAGATATTTAATAGCTAATTATTTTTATTTAAATTACTTTCTTTTCAAAGGTTATCCGCTTCTTACGGATATGCAAATTTTAACAGAAATAATACTAAAATACTAAATTTAATTGTGTAATTGCTACAAGACGCTCTTTCTTTTCTTGGGCTGTACCCAAATTATTTTAACCTATTGTTGGACTATACCCAAATTGTTTTAACCTATTGTTGGACTATACCCAAACTATTTTAACCTATTGTTGGGCTATACCCAAATTGTTTTAACCTATTGTTGGGCTATACGCAAAATGTTTTAATCTATTGTTGGGCTATACCCAAATTGTTTTAACCTATTGTTGGACTATACTCAAACTATTTTAACCTATTGTTGGGCTATACCCAAATTGTTTTAACCTATTGTTGGGCTATACCCAAATTGTTTTAACCTATTGTTGGGCTATACCCAAATTATTTTAAATTAAAAAAAAAAAAAATGTTATGTTTGTATTTGAAGATAGAGATTTAGGAATTATTGAAAACCAAATAAAAATTTAATTATGGTAGCTACATCAAAAATTCGTGTTTTGTTTCATTCATTAAAAAAAAAAAAAGAAGAAAAAAAAAAAGAAGTTTGGATTACCGAAGTTTTAACACACTAACAGTAATGTTAATGTGTTTTCCTTGAAAGTTTGAAATCCTGGAAATAATGTGAAACTTAAATAAACCATTATGTTTTAAAAATTACAGCGGTTTTGTCACAAAATTTTCAATTTACAAACTGCACTAAATAAGAAACAAAGACTTACATGAGCTTGCAATATATTACTACTATTGCATTGTTGATCTCAGGTATTTATAAGTTTTAAAACAATTTATAACATCATTCAAACCACTTCTAAAATACTAATTATTTAGTTAACCAATAACGCCAAATCTCTTTATTTCGGAGATAACTGTTATCACGTCCCTTACAATATCCTAATGGATCCTACAAGTAAATGAGTTTCTACTACAGAAAGAAGCAGACAAGAAATTAACATCAATAATTTGTCAGTGTTTTTGTAGTAAATGAACATTTTAAGCTGACTACGCACGCATATGTTAAAATGGGAAATTTTTATATTTTAGCTATTGTCTCCGCCTTTGTTATAAATATGAGCTTTGCATCCAACCATTAAGTCTCTGACAAGCCCATGTATTTCCCCCAAAGTTATTCAACCATACCCAAGACAACAGGGAATAATAGTTAACGAAAACACACTAGCAGCTTGACACGAAAAGCGAAGACATATTCTGGTCGGGTTGCTGCAACAGACAGGTTGCTACAGCTAATTTAATTAAAACGCTGCAGAACAACCAGCAACGAACGAAGAGAATTAAGCATCTTTATGTGACTCAAAAGGCATCAATCTCAATTAAACACTCCGGTTGACATGAATAATTTAATCCGGAAAGAATCGAGTTCCACCTTTAATATCATTCCTCCGTCGCAATTTGGACACAAAAGTCTACCTCCGCAATGCTTTTAAGATTCGGGCGCGAAAAATAAGCCTTTCCCCTTTTGTTATTTTCCAATATTAAGTCTCCGCGACTGTTGCCACTTTCACTTCTATAAATACCACTCTCTTATTTCCCCTTATTAGAGGCTGAATTCCTGGCGCTAACAAGATTTCCGCCCACTGCCTTCCCTGGAGACCTGACGAAATTAAATTTAACGAGATGGCAACATGAAGGTCTCTGTAATTAAATGTGGTTTTCGATAAATGAATGAAACGGAATGGTTTTATCTTGAATTTTAATTGCTTCTAGGAACTATATCCTTTTCATTTTAAATGGAATTTCAGATAACAGCTATTTCTGCTAGTTTTTTTCTTCTTCCCTATTTCGGCCTTATTCTTTTACTTGTGTTTCATTAAATTCTTTCTCTTGATTAGCCAATGCATATGTGCGAGCTTGACTTAATTACAATGCTTTTGTATTCAGTTAGACGATCTGCGTTTTTGAATTGGAATCAAAAGGATTACACTTTTTTTTAAAAGCTCTTTTTAAAAGTTGGAGATGGAAGTATTTTCGGAGAAGAATGGCTTTACGTTCTTTTAATTTAGTAGTTAGTCAGTAATTACAAGAATTAAAAATTAATTATAAAATGTTAAGCAAGTGTAAGTATTATTTTGCTATATGTATTCTCGAATGTATTTTTATATTATATAAAATGCTTTCTAATTAGTTTTACAGCGAACGTTTTTTGAGGGATTTGATAAATCAATATATATTGTCTGATATTTTTATTTTGTTTTACTAAGCAGTATTGTTTAAGAAACATATATTTTTGTTGTTTAAAAAATAATTTAAGACTATAAACCATTTGGCGTTGGTTAGAAACATGTATAAGATTGTGAAAAAAGTTATTTGCACAGACTGTTGAAAAATCTGGCAAATAGAGAGTTAGCCTCAAAGAAATATTAAAGCGAATATAATTGCGTTTTCAAGCAAATAATGTTTTTCTAGCCATGATATAATTAGCTATTTTGTGCACCAATGTAACTAATTATCCATTGAACTTATTCCCCCAAAAAATTAAAATAAAACATTTAAAATCTTTTAATTAAAAAAAAAAAAATGGTATGTGAATGTATTTACACTTTTTTCCCGATGGATTTAATATTAAAAAGTTGAACTAGAATAATTTTGATATAAAAAATAAAGGTATGAATTAAAACTTAAATTTAAATTGGTTCTAGCCATCGTATAAATTCCTATAACACACTATTCTTGCAATTGTTAGAATTTGAATAAATTACTATTATTAGTAACAATCTTACTGACTTAATATTCATTATAAAAGATTTCCTTCGGTTGGTTGTTTTCAGATTATCTGGCGCCGTTAGCAACTCGAGGGCTATAATGCGCCGAAACATTCGTCATTAGACAAGCCAACATACATTTACAAACACCCATGCCTAACACGGGACTCGAACCCGCAACCTCGCAGTCTAGAAGCTAGTACGCTAACCACTATACCGTTAAGATTTCCTTTGGAATTAGCAAAAACATTAAAAAACAGAAACATATGTTAGTTTCAATGCCAAATTACTTTGTAAAAAATGAACAGATCACTGAAAATATTAAACGTCCGAAAACATTTATGGAATTAAAGTTTTTCACTTTCATGAACTGATATTTTATTTCGTTCTCGACTAACTCTTTACTGAAAAAATTCCACGCTATACCCATTTTATTTCAAATCAGAGAGGAGAAAACCTGTATTGTCTTCTAAAACAACTAGCAAGACCATTTCTCCAATATATACTCAACCCCCTAAGACAAAACCCTCAAACATTCCCTAGAAGAAAAAAAAAAAAAAAATTCGAACTCAAAGCAAATAAAATTCCAAAGTGCCCGAGCAACCGTTAAATGGAGGAAGAAAACCAAACTCCAAAAGTCCCAACTTTATATGAAGCTAGACCACTTCAAAAATCTGCAGCCTTTCCTTTTTTTTTCTTTTTTTCTCCCTATCCAAAGGTGGCGAAATATTTATTAAATTCTCCGGGGATTGAGAATGACAGGAGAAATTAAATTGCACTCTCTCTCTTCTTTTCGGAGGATGGAGAGCGAGTGGGATTATAAGAGGCAAGGGAAGGAAAGACGCAATCAACACTTCCATGTGGTAAATAAACAGGGAGTGAGTGACCCGGATGAGTCGACGGGTTGGCGCCGACTGACCACTTAACCCTTGCACGGGGGAAATGTCGTTAGAGTACTTCTTACTACTCAACCCATCTTGGGTTCGGAGATTGCTTGTTTTTTTGTCCGTATGTGACATGATTGAGGATCAACAATGCAATGTAGATTGACAAAGTGAAGTGAAGAGATTTGGGATGTAATTAGCGAAGAAATAATTGGGAGAGTACTTCAAATGAAGAGTGCATTAAATGAAAATGCACCAAATTCGGTGGTGAAGTTATAGGTATACTAGGAGTCTGTCATATATTGTATTTGGATATTATTATTGCAATATTTGTTTTCTATTAAGGTAAGACGATCGGCGATCTTGAATTTATAGGTTGTTTGATTATTTGTTGCCATATGAAAGGTGATTGAGTATCAACAATGCAATGTCGACTGACAAAGTGGCGAGTACTCATGAAGAGAAGTAAAGATTGAGATTGAATTTACAATGAAATGATTTGAAAGTACATTAAGGGGGCTTTGTACCATAAAAACTTTTTTTTATTTAAGATTTTAAAATTATAATTTTTACATATTTGGATACTAGGCACTATCTTAATTTTATTTAAAAAAAGTTCACATAGTGCTCTAAATTTTCAATTTAAAAAAATAAATAAAAAATTATTAAATTTCAAATTCTATCTTCTATTTCATTTCTCTGATTTTTTTAAACAAACATTTCTAGTAATATACTTTAGCTATTTAGGAATGGGATTTTGAATATGTAAAATAGTTTCCGAGAAAAACGATAATCATTGTACCTATAGGTGAACAAAGAGTAAAAAAAAGATATTTTTTCAGCATTTAATTTTGTAAAAAAAAAGTTTATATTTTATTCAAAAATCCATGCATATACAATTGAGATGATTTCCTTTAATTTTTAGGTTATAATTTCAAACTGTTTTGGAAGTATATCAGAATTAAAAATAATGCATTTTTATGTATAAACTTTCTTCTTTCCTTCAATTTTTTAATCAGCTAATTGCAATTAAAGTGACTAATTAGGACATTATTAATAAATAAATAAATTTGTAATTAACTTAGAGGTAATATTTTTATTGCAAATAAAAGATATTATATTGACGCATGTTCCTAAGGAGAATTTTGAATTTGGCTTCAATACTTATTTAATTATAAGTTTTTAAATAAAAAGTTTAAAAAAATACATATTTTTTAACAAAATATTAAGATTAAAATATGCATCAAAAATTTGTTCATAACAATATGTATTAGATGCTCCATAGAAAACACATTCACAACTATTGTCGACAAAACAAAATTAGAATTTTTTAAATCGGATAATTTATTGTGAAGTTATGACCGTGGGCATAAAGTCATATAAAACCAAAATGTCATTCTTCAGAAAACGCGTTTAAAGTTTACTACAATAATGAAAGTGATACAAAACAGGTTCACAAAACCTACTGTGATTTAAAAAGTAATTTGAGTCTCATTAAGAAAATGGTATCATTTTAATGGCAATGAATTCGGGAATATTTTAAAAACAAAAATCAAAAACGCAGACTTGAGTCAAATTTCGAGATTCCTAATGTATATGTATACCTTAAGAATCAACAATGCGATGTCAATAAACAAAGTGGCACGTTTTCAAGAAATGACGGGAAGATTGGAATGCAATTAACCAAGAAATAATTTTGAAAGTACATCAAATGAAGAACGCATAAAATGAAAATATATCAAAGTCGAATGTGAAGTTATAAGTGCACTTAATAGGTAGTCATGTATTGTATTAGGATATTGCTACACTTGATTTCTAATGATCGGTGATCTTGAGTTTGGAGGTAGCTTGCTTACTTTTGCCATATGTGAGATGATTAAGGATCAGCAATGCAATGTATATTGACAACTTACTTGTACTTAAGAAGTAATGCGAAGATGGACATGCAATTAACCAAGAAATAATTTTGAAAGTACATCAAATGAAGAACGCATAAAATGAAAATATATCAAAGTCGAATGTGAAGTTATAAGTGCACTTAATAGGTAGTCATGTATTGTATTAGGATATTGCTACACTTGATTTCTAATGATCGGTGATCTTGAGTTTGGAGGTAGCTTGCTTACTTTTGCCATATGTGAGATGATTAAGGATCAGCAATGCAATGTATATTGACAACTTACTTGTACTTAAGAAGTAATGCGAAGATGGACATGCAATTAACCAAGAAATAATTTTGAAAGTACATCAAATGAAGAACGCATAAAATGAAAATATATCAAAGTCGAATGTGAAGTTATAAGTGCACTTAATAGGTAGTCATGTATTGTATTAGGATATTGCTACACTTGATTTCTAATGATCGGTGATCTTGAGTTTGGAGGTAGCTTGCTTACTTTTGCCATATGTGAGATGATTAAGGATCAGCAATGCAATGTATATTGACAACTTACTTGTACTTAAGAAGTAATGCGAAGATGGACATGCAATTAACCAAGAAATAATTTTGAAAGTACATCAAATGAAGAACGCATAAAATGAAAATATATCAAAGTCGAATGTGAAGTTATAAGTGCACTTAATAGGTAGTCATGTATTGTATTAGGATATTGCTACACTTGATTTCTAATGATCGGTGATCTTGAGTTTGGAGGTAGCTTGCTTACTTTTGCCATATGTGAGATGATTAAGGATCAGCAATGCAATGTATATTGACAACTTACTTGTACTTAAGAAGTAATGCGAAGATGGACATGCAATTAACCAAGAAATAATTTTGAAAGTACATCAAATGAAGAACGCATAAAATGAAAATATATCAAAGTCGAATGTGAAGTTATAAGTGCACTTAATAGGTAGTCATGTATTGTATTAGGATATTGCTACACTTGATTTCTAATGATCGGTGATCTTGAGTTTGGAGGTAGCTTGCTTACTTTTGCCATATGTGAGATGATTAAGGATCAGCAATGCAATGTATATTGACAACTTACTTGTACTTAAGAAGTAATGTGAAGATGGACATGCAATTAACAAAGAAATAATTAAGAAAGTATATAACAATGAAGGAATCATAAATTAAGTTGGAAAGTTTATCAAAATCGTGGAGTTTAATTGTAGCACTAATGAAGTTCTCTTGTATATATTTTATTAGGATACTATCATTTTTATTATTATTATTATTATATATATTTTTTTGCAATATGGTAAGACGATCGACGATCTTAAATTTGGAAATTGCTTGCTTATTATTATTATTATTATATTTAATTTTTTTTTTTTTTTTTTTTTTGTCGTTAATTATATCTATATTGTGGAAGACTACCAAATGGAGTGAATATTGAATTATAATAATAATTTTCAAAGTTCAGAGAGTTCAATAAATGACTGATGCTTACTGAACAAAAATAATAAAAATATGATTTTGAGATGAAAACTTATTAGCAAACCTCTGTATTTTTCAAAGCGTACTTTTTTTTTTAAATACAATTTTAATCATCACACAATCGTATAATTTCCCCCGTTTAAAAATGTAACAAGGATAGGTCATTTATAAAACACCTTGTATATTTTATAGCTCGTGAAGTAATGGTACTTGTATCTGGAGACAACTTGGGCCAATTCACATAATGTGTATATTTATGTATATAATGTGCATATTTATGTATATATTATGTGTATATTTATGTATATAAACAACGCCCATTACATTCATAAAATATGCGAGTAAGCCATAGCCACACATCTGAATCGTCTGCAACCTTCTTAATTGAAAATTAAAGAGTAAGGGTAATCAAATAAAAAAAAAAAAAAAAAAAAAAAGGCTCATTATTTGGCAAGTTATGGCGCATTTGGCAATTGAATATAGTTCAACTTATTAAAAGTCGATTTTGGACCATTTTCAGCCATTTTCGCCACGGCAGACCTGTGGATTCGTAAACTACTCACTTTTCCCCAATTCCTGTAAAAAATTCAGAATGATGTTCGATGGGGTCCAAAAATTGCAGTCACATCTCAGTCTAATAAGAAATTTAAAGAAAATTACCTTTTGAAAGAATATCATCTTAAAGATCATAGGGTCCCCAATTTCAAATACGGAAAGCTACTTGTTTCTTTAAAATTTCTTGCTTATATGGAAATTTAAAAAAAAACAAAAAAAACGTAACGTATTATTCTGGTTATTGTGCATAATGTTCCATTATCTGTTGTTGTTTTTAATCTCTACGTTTAGCCTCGGGTATACGAGATCTGCGATAGCAATTGTGGCGAATATTGGCGAGAAACTTGGCGAGAGAGGGAGATTGTTCGCCGTTCGATGCGCAGATTTCTTATCACTCGCTTTTTGGAATGCCTTGAATAAAGATCTTGTAATTGATAACGCATCGATGATTTTGAGTGGTGTCATGTTTCCTTTGTAGCAATACCTACATCAGTGAAACATGCACTTTTAACTATTTAATCAAATGCCAAAATTAACCAAGTTTTATAGACAACGTTTTTGGATTGTACTAAAAATTACTGAAACCATGACTAAATTTGTTTTTAACCCCCCCCCCCCACGCCACTCCTCTCCTCCGTTTATGAATGTTTGTTATTTCTAATTTTTTTAATAATTTAGTTTTACCATGTTGATGAAGTTTAGCTTAATTTGGTATCTAAATATAACATAAATAATGTTCTAAATGTTTGCTTAAACGATACCTAGTTTTTTCCAAAAATTATTTCATTCATTTTTAGTGTTGGTGAAATCAAATTCGATAATTGTAACTGCTCAGGTGAAGATGATGATTCAAGTAGATTTTGCTTGACTAAGGTAGCAATAGCTTGGAAGAGTTTTCAAACTTAAAAGAGCTATATATATGTATACATTTAACACGCTTTTATTAGCTTCGTATGTATCTATGTATGAAACGGAATCCTTGAACTCGATTTTTCAACCACTTCAAAACGTTGGAAAAATTTGAAATTTTGCACAGTTATCAAGGACTGATCACAATACAATAATTCAATAAGTTTGTCGCATTATCGCAAGGATTAGCTCGTGTTAGCAGTTAAACTCCAACCAACCAACCAACCTTCTCCGGATTCAAACCCTGGTGTCCCGTTACCCGTTACAACCCTAGTAGTCACAACCTACCATCAACAGTTCATAAGGCAGACATTTGAAAGATCTGTCATGGGCACTACGGTTATACTATCAGTAAAAAGTTATTAAGATTTCTCATATAATAATGATGGATGAGCTACCGATTGGTTTTGATCAAATATTAAAGCGCTCCTTTCATCTGGTCGGAACTTTGGATTGCAAGGATTAGCTCTAGAAATACCACAGTTTTCAATCTAAATGTGGACACGATCTAAGGGGCCATAGCCGAATTAATGAGCTATTCGCGGTTTCACCTTAATATGACGTGTACTGAGACATGCATGAGTTAATCATTGAGACAAGCATATGACTACTGGAGGGATCAACTAATAGGGAGTTGCATTCACGTTTCACAATTGAATAATTAGTAGTTTAAAAAACAAAAAAACACGCTTTAATAGAAAGAGTGTTTTTTAGTGGCATTATCCCTTACCAGGAACTTCAGGATTAGTGATTTTTTATATTCAGAGACACGGTAGTGTTTTGTGCCGAGTAATACGGCGTATACTAAGGCATACACATGACTTAAATTTGAGACAAGCATGTGACCATTGGCAGGAACAACTGGAGAGTTTACTAAAAAAATTAACTTAAAAAAATAAATTATAGTTTATAACAAAAAATGAATAGTTTAAAAAACTAAAAAACACTCTTCAGTAGAAAACTAAACTAAAAAGTAGAAAATAAATAATAATTTAAAAAACTAAAAAACATGCTTTAATAGAAAAGTGAACAAAAAAGTAGAAAATAATTTTAAATAAGTTTGAAATAAGAATAGAGTGATTAACAAGAAATATTTATTTTATAGTAAAAAAGCGTGGGGTGATTTTTAAGATATTTTCATAATGGCTCTACTTTTACCAATATCCGTCATTAAATAATTACAACAATTGACATCAAGCACCCCACGCTTTTTTACGATAAAATAAATATTTCTTGTTATTCACTCTATTCTTATTTCAAACTTATTTAAAATTATTTTCTACTTTTCAGTTTAGTTTTCTATTAAAGCTTGATTTTTAGTTTTTTAATTTAATTAATTGATTAATAATATCAGCATAACAGTGATTGTTATCAATGTAATAAAATAGTTGAAAATTAATTTTTAAATATTTCCTTACATTGACAACATATATTTATACTTTTTATTAAATTTTAAAAATAAAATATTAAATTTAATATAATAATAAAATTTAAATATTAAATTTTTTAAATTTATTAAATATTTGTGGGTTATTTAATAGTAATTGATTACAAGTATATTTTCATAATATTTTTAAAATTGATTATAGCTTGTTCTTTTGCATTATTTTTTGCGTATAATCATCAAAAAGTAATTTATTGATAAATTTATAAAATTATAATTTATGAATATTTTCAATACGTCGTTTAAGGCACCATAAATGATTAAATAAGTTTTTAGTACTGGTTGCAAAGATTTAAAAATGACAAATTGCGTTTTCATGGCTGCAAAAAATGCAAAATTGCAGAGAAATGAAATAATATCTTTCCTTTAGATTCCTAAACCTCCAAAATCCTTTTTGTAACTCGTTCCCAAGTGAAGAAAAAATATTCAAACTAGATACATTTATTTTTAATTTAGGAACTAAAATTTTTATTTAATATTATTTCGAAAAGTGCGAAAAGGAAAAGACAGCCTCATCCATCAAAAATTCGAGAAAAAAAAAAAGAACACTTTTATTTCCTTCCTTCGAATATGATAAGAAAAAAAATAGAAAAAAAAAAAAAAAAAGCGCTCTGCCAAATTTGAAGTTGAAAGCCCGCGATATTAGCAATGCTGGAAAGAGTATTTTACAATTCATAAAAGTTGGATATTGGCTGAATCTCTAACATATTTCTACGATTCCCTTTGTAATGTATGCTAATGATAAATGTTAAGATATTTTATTCAGTCTTTCGAAAAGTTTAATTAAATTTTGGTTTTCAAATAGTTGTGTTGCAGTTTATCTTAGTAATCATTGAAATAGAAAAATTGGAAAATATAATCAATATTTTCTGCGAAAAAAACATCTTTTAATGTTTTTTCTACTTTGAATAAACCTAAACTATTTCATTTCACAAATTAAATTTTAATATTCTTAACTAATACTTAACTTACTTTTGTAATAACTTTATAAGTCTTATTTACGATATAAATTTAATATTCTTAACTAAAAATCTGTTTTTCGAAAAGGATTCAATTTCGGTAAAATAATTTATTGTTTAAGGTTCTTATGTAGATGGATTTTTTGTAAAGGTCATTACAATTGTGTAATGTGTGAAATAATTAATGCAATGGTTTATTTTCAATTGTAGAAATATATATTCGAGATAAATTTGATCAATATTACTCTCTGGTTTTTAAGTTATAATAACAATCAAATCGGATTTTCATTTTTAAATTTTCTGGGTAATCTTCATTAATAACAATGAAACTCTCAAGTTAGTTAACAGTCATTTAGAATTAATTTTTAGTTATAAAGTATTACCACAATTTAATATAAACTCTTAATATATTTTATTTAATATTTACTTTTATTTAATGTTAGTTTAACCCTTTGCACTCCAGGCCTTTTTCGCGCGGAGGAATCAGCAACTCGAGGCATTTTAGGTTCGGCTGGTGTTTATGGATTTGCTTCATAGAAACTAAACACAGTCATTGGCCTTGCATCGAATTTTCGCATCACACCTAATGGTCCTCTCGTGGTTTGGCATCCAATCGTGTGGCGCCTGAGAGGCGCCACTGGATGCAAAGGGTTAAAACATATTTTCATTTTAATTTTTATATTAAATCCAACTTGATCATTTACATTATTAGTTAAGTTTTCGAACATGCATACAGAGCATCTCAGAAAAGGAATCCCTTATTTCAAAATATAACTACAAAACAATGAGAGGCCGGACGAAGAGACAAGTGTGGTATGTTTGATAGACAGGTACAGAATGTCACTTTTACAAAACTGATTGATGGGTGTACTAGGTTGATTGATTTGTACGCTCAGTGACCTATATTTTTTCACAAAATGTCTAATCAGGCCGGGACCTAATGCTTTTTGTGGATTCCGAACCAAAACGAACATCCATGTCTAACCCTGGATTCGAAACCGGCACCTTTGGCACGCGAGGCCAGAGCGCTAACCCCACAGCCGTCAGGTTGGCGATTGATGGGTGTAAATTTGATGACGACTGCATATGGGTTACCAGTGATGCCCATTTGATTTGAGTGGAATTGTCAATAAACAAAAACTGGTGATATGGGGTACTAAAAACCTGTCTGTGTGTCTTTTAAAACCACTGCATTCTGCCAAAGGGGTTTTTTGGGCTGCACTATTCACTAAAGGTATCATGGGGCTCTTTTGCATAAGGGAAACGATGAACTCCTTCTGATTTATATAGGTTTTGTCAACAACTTGTTACCGCATTACAATATTGTAACTAATTCTGAAAGCTAGTGTATTTAAAATTCTGTACTTGTCTAACCAACTCGGTACTTGTCTCTAATTTCTGGTGTCTTACTGTTTCGGCTCCATGATCCTTTTACTAAATAATACCACCCACACGGTCACTTTTTCAAAATTCAGTTGTTTTGCAAGACACACAGATGGGTTTTCAGTATCACATTTTCACCAGTTTTTTTTATTAACAAATGAGTGTAAAAATGGATCCCATTGGTAAACCATATGCAGGCGTCGTCAAAAGTTTTCCCATCAACCTATTTTTCAGACATGTGTATTTAAAATTCTGTACCTGTCGAGCTAACATACCACTGGTCGCTTCTTTGTTCATCTCACTGTATCACAGTTCTGTCATTTCGAAGTTAAGTAGTCCTTTATGGCTGACCCTGTATATAATTGCATAAATAAATTGATCCAGCAATGAGTAACTTAATATTATGTGTCTCTATTAGATCAGAATCCAAATACAGTGTGTCGATAACAGGTTGAACACATTTTGATGTTGAATAATTCATAAAATAATGAAGATATAATCAAACTTATGCCATTTATTCATACAATAACTCATATATTTTCATTTATAGTGAACGTTGCCGTTGAAAATTTCCTTTTTTCCATTTGAATATCATTGCTTTTGTAAATATCGTCTTTTCGGGTTATTAATTTTTATGTTTTTCTCGTTTCTTTTGTAAATATCATCTGCCCTTGTTATTAATTTTATGTTTTCTCGTTTCTTTTGTAAATATCGTCTGCCCTTGTTATTAATTTTATGTTTTCTCGTTTCATTTGTAGATATCGTCTGCCCTTGTTATTAATTTTATGTTTTCTCGTTTCTTTTGTAAATATCGTCTGCCCTTGTTATTAATTTTATGTTTTCTCGTTTCTTTTGTAAATATCGTCTGCCCTTGTTATTAATTTTATGTTTTCTCGTTTCTTTTGTAAATATCGTCTGCCCTTGTTATTAATTTTATGTTTTCTCCTTTCATTTGTAGATATCGTCTGCCTTTGTTATTAATTTTATGTTTTCTCGTTTCATTTGTAAATATTGTCTGCCCTTGTTATTAATTTTATGTTTTCTCGTTTCTTTTGTAAATATCGTCTGCCCGTGTTATTAATTTTATGTTTTCTCGTTTCTTTTGTAAATATCGTCTGCCCTTGTTATTAATTTTATGTTTTCTCGTTTCTTTTGTAAATATCGTCTGCCCGTGTTATTAATTTTATGTTTTCTCGTTTCATTTGTAAATATCGTCTGCCCTTGTTATTAATTTTATGTTTTCTTGTTTCATTTGTAAATATCGTCTGCCCTTGTTATTAATTTTATGTTTTCTCGTTTCTTTTGTAAATATCGTCTGCCCGTGTTATTAATTTTATGTTTTCTCGTTTCTTTTGTAAATATCGTCTGCCCGTGTTATTAATTTTATGTTTTCTTGTTTCTTTTGTAAACATCGTCTGCGGGCGTTATTAATTGTATGTTTTTCCCTCTTGTTCACCCGAATCCCCTGATATAACGCCACTGGACTTTTCCTTTTGGGGATTCGTAAAGAGCATCGTTTGCAGGAGGAAAGTGTCGAATGACTTAAAGGCCAGGATTACAACCTCTGAGGATGCCGACATGCTTGCCCGTACCTGGAGCGAAATTGACTAACGTCTTGATATATTCCGTGCGACGAACAGCGCACATGTGGAAGTCCATTGACAAGGGCCATAAAACTTTTTGAGTCTATCTAACCATTAGTGTTATCAATTTAAATTTGTCTTCATTATTTTATGAATTATTCAACATCAAAATACGTCCAACTTTTCATAGACACCATGCATATTAAGACATTTTGGTATTTATCATCCAAACAGATTTTCCTCGTATTAAGATCAAAATTTAACACGAGTGACATTCCACTATAAATAAATTATACTTCCTTTCGATATGGATCAGTAGCATTGTGGGCAACTCTAAACCACATGGAAACGAGTCAATGAATGAATCCGCCAGATAAAGGATGACTTCTAAAACAAGTCTAGCATCGCCATACTCATCAATTTACTTAACCTAACGCTGTACCAGAAGAACGTCAAAACACATTTTATAACAAAATCAGAGGCATTGAAAGTTAAACTGGTGCAAGTCAAAAATTTGGAAATCGAATTCTTGCTGTACTAAACTCCAACTTAAGGGGGTCCGGTACCGAAAATAAAAAAAAACTTTATGTACATTTTTATGTCAAAAATTTATTTTATTTATGAGATACTATTTATATATCTTTGAGAAAATATTTTTTAAATATTGTGTTTATTTATTTAAAAAAAATTTAAAAACCAAAAAAAATCCATAATAATTGATGTTTGCGTATTTTGATATAAGTCAAGAAAAAATATTTTTTTTTTCAAAGTGAAAGCTTTCTGTAATACATAATTATATAAAGAAATTTTGTCTTCACTGAATTTTGATAGGTGAATTAAAAAAAATTTAAAAAAATTCTCAAAGTTAAAATATTGAAATTTTTGCTTTTTTTTATGTTATCTTTTACGCTAAATGTTATATTTTAAATCAGAATTAAACAATGAAATTCTGTGAAGACAAAATATTTAAAACTATATAAATTAAATGCTCCAAAAATTTGAATAGCCAATTATTAATGGTTCGGGAGATATATAGATTTGAATATGCAACATCTGTGAAAAACACTAGTGTTCGAAAAACGCACTTTAAGCAGACGCTTCAAGGTGTAACGCCCATTAGTGATGTTTAAATAACAGGTAATTTTGTGGCGTTCTAATCAACGGAGAAATAAGATAAAAACATCATTCTCTTCAGGAATGCATGAACTATTTTTAAAAATCAGAAAAATAATTTGGGATTTTTGAAAAAATTTCGGTACTGGACCCCCTTAACTTGACATCACTAGACGATAGAGCTTCACTGTGCTCATAGGCAGTTAATCCGTTTTAGCGGTTGGTTGGTTGTTTTCAGATTATCTGGCGCCGTCAGCAACACGAGGGCTATAATGAGCCAAAACATTCGTCATTAGACAAGCCAACATACATTTACAAACACCTATGCCAACACGGGACTCGAACCCGCAACCTCGCGGTCTAGAAGCTAGCTCGCTAACCACTATACCGTTCGGTCGGCTCCATTTTAGGGGAGTGAAGACATAATTCTCGCCAAACCTTATAGCCTTTTGTTCTCTATATTAGGGTTGTGGTTTGGCGAACATTATGCTTTCACGCCGCCAAAATGGATTAAATACCTATGAGCACTTTGACGATCTACCGTCTAGTGATGTCAAGTTAAGTTGGAGTTTAGTATAGTAGGGAATATTTTTATGTTTTCTTTATCTGAAATCAATAGTTGATTATGAAAACACGTTATGCCGCTAAGCACGCTTCATATCAAAACTTGAATAATTTAAAATTAAATTGTTGTATGTAAAAATTAGAGATGTGAAACATCGCAGAACTTTTAATTATCCAATTATAATGACGTGGATTAGTGCTATTTGCGTTTTTTTATACTTTAATAATTTATTTTAAAAATGGTCAGTTTGGCGATATTTCTAATATAAGACTTTAAAAAAAAAACTCGCAAAAATTGCGATTTTGACTTTCGTGCTCTTGCATTGTTTACGATACGAAAAAAATAAATGTATGCTAGTGTTGGATTGCTACTCTTTTAATTATAGAAGCAATCAACAGTTATTATTTTTCATCCTTTGGTTGTTGTTTTTAATTCGGAGATATTGGCTTTAAGTTGGACTTTGCAGATTAAAGTATTTTATCGGGAAACTGAATGTTCCAACGTGCTCTTATCGAATCTAAGGCACTAACACGGGTTAGGAAGGCGATAGGGTATTGACCGCTGTGAATATGCAAACGGAAATCACATGTATAGAAGGCTTAGAACAATTTATTATTAGAATTAGAATGATTAAATTGAAACTTTGACTTTTTGGAAAGTTTAAATACGGGGAGGTTAGGATACAGAAGAGGAGAGGATACACACTGAGAAGGGGTTGTAGTTTCCAAGTCGGAAGTTTTGCTGCAAAGATAATCCAACATAGTATGTACCATTTCTCTATCTCTCGCTCCAAGCACAGCCTTTAAATCTAGATTAAATTAAGCGCGTGTTTATCTCGTCAGTTTTGTAATGAATTTTTACTTATCATTTTCGAAAGTTCCCTCTCAATGTCTTTATTAATAACCTATGTGTGAGCAGTAATAAATATATATTATTCTTTATTTGAATCTGATTTGCTTCTTCCCTCGGTATTACTTTGCATTTGACTCCAATGTTAATATGGTGTCAGCATGACGCCAATGTGGCCAGAGGCATCCACTAACGATCACGATGGCAGCCTAACTAATGCCTAACACTAGGGCATATTTGAAGACGTTTAATTTTTTTATCGAGCGAAGTGATACTGGTTCACATATTTGTTTGGTTTGTACCCTCAACGACCTATTTTTATTCGCAACGACGGCTAATCAGGCCGAGACCTACCGCTTAACGTGGATTCTGAACCAAAACGAATATTCATGCCTAACTCAAAATTCGAAGCGGGATCTTTGTCATGGGAAGTGAGAGCGCCAACCACACAGCCATCAGATTGGCTCTGGTTCACAAGACAAACCAATGGGGGTTGCTACGCAACAGTTGGTGGTTGGCGAGTTTATCGAACAGGGTCGGGAGTCCACTAGTACAATAAATTAAACAATTAACCATAAAAGCTTTAAAGTATTTTTAAAGAAGATATAGAGTTTGAAGGATTGATTAACCAAATAAGTTTTTAAATATAGTCGGCTAAAAGTGTTAATTATTGGATTAAACTATTAGTCCGAGAGGAGGCGGCAATTTTTGGACCTCATCGAACATCATTCTGAATTTTTTATAGAAATTGGAGAAAAGTGAGTAGATTAGGAATCCACTGGTCTGCCGTGGCAAAAATGGCCGAAATTGATCAATAATCGACTTGAAACGAGTTGAAAAAAAATCCGATTTCTAAATATGCCATAACTTGCCATAAATAGAGCGAAATTCTGGTAACCCACTTCATTTTGATTTTCAATGAGAAAAAGCTCAAACGATTTCTGATCTTTGGCTCGGAAAAACTTATATCTTTTAAAAGTAAGCCAAATTGGCGACATCAGTTACGTCATAAGTGACGTAATATTTTTTGCCAACTTGGCTCCCTTTTAATAGATGCAAGTAGACCGTCGCCAGATATCTGAATCATCTGCAACCTTCTTAATTGAAAATTAAAGATTGAGGGTTACCAAATAAAAATAAATGCTCATTATTTGGCAAGTTATGGCGCATTTGGCAATTGGATTTAGTTCAACTTATTTAAAAATTTTTGATCAGTTTCGGCCATTTTTGCCACGGCAGACCAGTGGATTCGTAATCTACTCACTTTTCTCCAATTTCTATAAAAAATTCAGAATGATGTTCGATGGGGTCCAAAAATTTCAGCCGCCTCTCAGTCTATATATTCAAGCTTCGGTGGCTTATCTCACAAATTCACCGCTGTAACTAGCTGACATAGAAACGAATCTAGTAAGTAGTATAATGTTCTTCATCAGTTGAGGTCTAGAAAAGGAAAAAGACTTAAGCAATTTTTCTTTTTCTTTCTGAAGAGCCGAAAAATGAAAAACACTCCCATCTGGTACCTAAGACTTTGACTAAGTACCAGAATGAATTTAAACTATTGCTACTGGAGTTCGCACTTTGGGCGTTCTCCACTTTTGTTTAGCTCGGTCCTTATGTTGGTTGGTTGTTTTCAGATTATCTGGCGCCGTCAGCAACACTAGAGCTATAATGCTCCGAAACATTCGTCATTTGACAAGCCAACATACATTTACAAACACCCATGCCTTACACGGGACTCGAAACCCGCAACCTCGCGGTCCAGAAGCTAGCACGCCTCGGTCTTTAAGACATTTTTCCATAAAAAAAGAAAAAGATTTTAGATTTTTTTTTTTTTTAGTACTTAGGTTGTTTTCCATTTCTAGTCCTCAATTATAAAATGAAAATAAACAACCAATATATTTGTTTCTTTTTCAGAATCGATGATATTCATCACTGAAATGGAGTCGAACTTACGCCACTACGGCATGCAATGACTAATTTATTTTAGGCTGTACCGTAAAATAAGAAATCGATGGAAACACTTTAGAGGAAGATGCATAGAGACCGATCCTCAATAACTCAGGCCTGCAAAAGCACAGCACTCAATTCTGAAAAGCCGAATATATTCGGGGTCCAGGATTCTCCCCCCCCCCATGAAAAGTTTAATTTCAAGCGAAATCGATAGAATCCGTCTGTGAAGAGTTAACAGTTGAGTACAGAAGGAGAGAGATGGGGAGTGTCAGTGGATTCCCTAACTATAGTTCAGTTGACAATTACCTGAAACGAGATCTTGGATTGGATAGCAGCATTGTTGTATATGTAGTTCGGGCTTTGTAAGTCATGCCTTGGAATGCGTCGAGTGGATTCGCTTGCATTCGCAAATTCTGTAATTTGAACACGAGTTGAGTTGGATGTGGGGTTTGATGAAAGCAAAATGCTTCTGTAGATGTCGGTGTTTATTTCAAAGCATCTTAAAGAGTGTTTTGTCGAACACCTTCTTAATAAAGTTTAAAAGCCGAATGGTGCATCCGCCACTTCGAATAGATCGTCAGCAACTTAGCTGATTGGTTTTCTTAAATTGTCTAATACTTATCAGACTGGGATCGTATGACAGTTAACCTTCAGTAAAAATCAAATTGGGTTGTTAAAGTTTCTATCACTAACGTAACACTTCTTAATTACGTTTCCATTGCGGTACATTTCCCCTATTAAGTTTGAAAGCATGTATTAACCCTTTGCACTCCAGGCCTTTTTCGAGCGGAGGGACCAGCAACTCGAATCATTTTAGGTTCGGTTAGCGTTTACGGATTTTCTTCATGGAAACTAAACACAGTCATTGGCCTTGCTTCAAATTTCCGCATCGGACCTAGAGGTCCTCTCGTGTTTCGGCATCCAATCGTGTGGCGCCTGAGAGGCGCCGCTGGAGTGCAAAGGGTTAGTGAAAACCTTGTCAAGTTAGAGTGTTTTTATGTACACAATTTCTCACAAAATCGCTAGTTGACTTCAAAATTGTAACTATCGTATGCATGATCCTGTAACTATCGTACGTATGATCCTGTAACTATTGTACGTATGATCCTGTAACTATTGTACGTATGATCCTGTAACTATTGTACGTATGATCCTGTAACTATTGTACGTATGATCCTGCAACTATTCTACGTATGATCCTGTAACTATTGTAGGTATGATCCTGTAACTATCGTATGTATGGTCCTGTCACTATTGTATGTATGATCCTGTAACTATTGTTTGTATAATCCTGTAACTATTGTTTGTATTATCCTGTAACTATTGTTTGTATTATCCTGTAACTATTGTTTGTATTATCCTGTAACTATTGTTTGTATAATCCTGTAACTATTGTATGTATATATGATACTGTAACTATTGTATGTATGATCATGTAACTATTGTACGTATGATCCTGCAACTATTGTACGTATGATCCTGCAACTATTCTACGTATGATCCTGTAACTATCGTATGTATGGTCCTGTCACTATTGTATGTATGATCCTGTAACTATTGTTTGTATAATCCTGTAACTATTGTATGTATATATGTATGATACTGTAACTATTGTATGTATGATCATGTAACTATTGTACGTATGATCCTGCAACTATTCTACGTATGATCCTGTAACTATTGTAGGTATGATCCTGTAACTATCGTATGTATGGTCCTGTCACTATTGTATGTATGATACTGTAACTATTGTATGTATGATCCTGTAACTATTGTTTGTATAATCCTGTAACTATTGTTTGTATAATCCTGTAACTATTGTATGTATGTATGTATGATACTGTAACTATTGTATGTATGATCATATAACTATTGTACGTATGATCCTGCAACTATTCTACGTATGATCCTGTAACTATTGTAGGTATGATCCTGTAACTATCGTATGTATGGTCCTGTCACTATTGTATGTATGATCCTGTAACTATTGTATGTATGATCCTGCAACTATTGTTTGTATAATCCTGTAACTATTGTATGTATGTATGTATGTATGATCCTGTAACTATTCTACGTATGATCCTGTAACTATTGTAAATATGATCCTGCAACTATTCTACGTATGATCCTGTAACTATTGTATGTATGATCATGTAACTATCGTATGTATGGTCCTGTCACTATTGTATGTATGATCCTGTAACTATTGTTTGTATAATCCTGTAACTATTGTTTGTATAATCCTGTAACTATTGTATGTATGTATGTATGTATGATACTGTAACTATTGTATGTATGATCCTGTAACTATTGTATGTATGGTTCTGTAACTATTGTACATTGTAGGTATGATCCTGCAACTTTTTGAACTATAACGTTTTGCGCATGCGCAATGTTGACGAAAACCTTAATGCTAGATCATATGTCCAAAGCTAACCGTCGCACCAAATTTGAACATCGTAGGTCAATTCGTTCGATAGTTATGCTGACCATGTACACACAGACATATTTTTGTAGACCACTTTTTTTAAGTCAAGATGTTACAAAACATAAAGAAATGCAAAAAAAAAAAAAAAAAAAAAAGCAAATTTATTTTCTGCCCTAAAACCTTCCTTACCCTTACCTTCCTTACCCTATATTAACATATGGGTAGTTAAAAGTAAAATAAAAAATGAACCAGTACTGTCCAATCCCTATGTCCAAGACACCTCTTCCAAAAATCACCGACCAACATCACGTCGATTTTTCAGCCGCCCCAAACCCATCCCTTTCCAATCCATCAAGCAGAGGCGTTGGCGCTTTTCCACAAGATTTGCCACCGCAGTCGTTTTCCTCGGCAACGACTCTCACCTCCCGGGGTCGTTTTGTAAGCCTCGTCCGCTTCACGCACCACCGGACCGTGACATTACAAAGTTATTCCTCCGTGCCCGTGACCGCAACAGGCCGCACACACACTCGGAACTGCGGGCCAAGGAGCACCACACACTGTTGCGAAAGGGAGGATGAACGTCTCCATATGGATTCTCCTAATTAGCGTGGAACGAGCTGGAGTTTTATTGGAGGCGGAGGAAGCGTTAAGGAAAAGCATGATTTATAGTTATTGGTGTGGGTATGGCCGCATATTCTTTTGTATATGAGGCAGTGAAGAAGCTGTGTTTTTATGGAGGTGTAAGTGAAGATCGAAAGTGCGATTAAATAGTTTCGAGGTAAGTCCGTAAAGAAGTTGTTTGTGTATGAAGTAGCGAAGAAGCTGCATTTTTATGGAGGTGGAAAATAAAGATTCAAAATAAGTTACATTAATAATATTGAGATAAGTTCGCCTATGTCCTTAAGCAACTTATTTATAAATATGAAGTAGTGAAGAAGCTGTATTTTTATGGAGGTGGGAATTAAGATTAAAAGAAAGTTCGATTAATAGTTTTGAGATATAGCCGCTTACATCTATAACCAAATTGTTTGCATATGAGGCGTAGGAGAAGCTGTATTTTTTATGGAGGTGGAAAATAAAGATTCAAAATAAGTTACATTAATAATCTTGAGATAAGTTCGCCTATGTCCTTAAGCAACTTATTTATAAACATGAAGTAGTGAAGAAGCTGTATTTTTATGGAGGTGGGAATGAAGATTAAAAGAAAGTTCGATTAATAGTTTTGAGATATAGCCGCTTACTTCTATAAGCAAATTGTTTGCATATGAGGCGTAGGAGAAGCTGTATTTTTTATGGAGGTGGAAAATAAAGATTCAAAATAAGTTACATTAATAATCTTGAGATAAGTTCGCCTATGTCCTTAAGCAACTTATTTATAAACATGAAGTAGTGAAGAAGCTGTATTTTTATGGAGGTGGGAATGAAGATTAAAAGAAAGTTCGATTAATAGTTTTGAGATATAGCCGCTTACTTCTATAAGCAAATTGTTTGCATATGAGGCGTAGGAGAAGCTGTATTTTTTATGGAGGTGGAAAATAAAGATTCAAAATAAGTTACATTAATAATCTTGAGATAAGTTCGCCTATGTCCTTAAGCAACTTATTTATAAACATGAAGTAGTGAAGAAGCTGTATTTTTATGGAGGTGGGAATGAAGATTAAAAGAAAGTTCGATTAATAGTTTTGAGATATAGCCGCTTACTTCTATAAGCAAATTGTTTGCATATGAGGCGTAGGAGAAGCTGTATTTTTTATGGAGGTGGAAAATAAAGATTCAAAATAAGTTACATTAATAATCTTGAGATAAGTTCGCCTATGTCCTTAAGCAACTTATTTATAAATATGAAGTAGTGAAGAAGCTGTATTTTTATGGAGGTGGGAATGAAGATTAAAAGAAAGTTCGATTAATAGTTTTGAGATATAGCCGCTTACTTCTATAAGCAAATTGTTTGCATATGAGGCGTAGGAGAAGCTGTATTTTTTATGGAGGTGGAAAATAAAGATTCAAAATAAGTTACATTAATAATCTTGAGATAAGTTCGCCTATGTCCTTAAGCAACTTATTTATAAATATGAAGTAGTGAAGAAGCTGTATTTTTATGGAGGTGGGAATGAAGATTAAAAGAAAGTTCGATTAATAGTTTTGAGATATAGCCGCTTACATCTATAACCAAATTGTTTGCATATGAGGCGTAGGAGAAGCTGTATTTTTTATGGAGGTGGAAAATAAAGATTCAAAATAAGTTACATTAATAATCTTGAGATAAGTTCGCCTATGTCCTTAAGCAACTTATTTATAAACATGAAGTAGTGAAGAAGCTGTATTTTTATGGAGGTGGGAATGAAGATTAAAAGAAAGTTCGATTAATAGTTTTGAGATATAGCCGCTTACTTCTATAAGCAAATTGTTTGCATATGAGGCGTAGGAGAAGCTGTATTTTTTATGGAGGTGGAAAATAAAGATTCAAAATAAGTTACATTAATAATCTTGAGATAAGTTCGCCTATGTCCTTAAGCAACTTATTTATAAACATGAAGTAGTGAAGAAGCTGTATTTTTATGGAGGTGGGAATGAAGATTAAAAGAAAGTTCGATTAATAGTTTTGAGATATAGCCGCTTACTTCTATAAGCAAATTGTTTGCATATGAGGCGTAGGAGAAGCTGTATTTTTTATGGAGGTGGAAAATAAAGATTCAAAATAAGTTACATTAATAATCTTGAGATAAGTTCGCCTATGTCCTTAAGCAACTTATTTATAAACATGAAGTAGTGAAGAAGCTGTATTTTTATGGAGGTGGGAATGAAGATTAAAAGAAAGTTCGATTAATAGTTTTGAGATATAGCCGCTTACTTCTATAAGCAAATTGTTTGCATATGAGGCGTAGGAGAAGCTGTATTTTTTATGGAGGTGGAAAATAAAGATTCAAAATAAGTTACATTAATAATCTTGAGATAAGTTCGCCTATGTCCTTAAGCAACTTATTTATAAATATGAAGTAGTGAAGAAGCTGTATTTTTATGGAGGTGGGAATGAAGATTAAAAGAAAGTTCGATTAATAGTTTTGAGATATAGCCGCTTACTTCTATAACCAAATTGTTTGCGTATGAGGCGTAGGAGAAGCTGTATTTTTTATGGAGGTGGAAAATAAAGATTCAAAATAAGTTACATTAATAATCTTGAGATAAGTTCGCCTATGTCCTTAAGCAACTTATTTATAAATATGAAGTAGTGAAGAAGCTGTATTTTTATGGAGGTGGGAATGAAGATTAAAAAAAAAAAGTTCGATTCATAGTTTTGAGATATAGCCGCTTAGATCTATGACTAAATTGTTTGCATATGAGGCCTACAAGAAGCTGAATTTTTATGAAGGTGGAAATGAAGATTGAAAATTCGATTAATAGTTTTGAAATTAGTTCGCCTACGTCCATAAATAATTTGTTTATATATGAGGTAGGGAAGAAGCTATATTTTAAAGGAGGTGGAAATGAAAATTGGAAAAAAAGTTCGATTCATAGTTTTGAGATAAGTCCGCCTACATCCATAAAGAAGTTGATTGTATATTAAGTGGTGAGGAAGCTTTATTTTTATGGAGGTGGAGATGCAGCTTCGAAAAAAAAAGTTCGATTCATAGTTTTGAGATATAGCCGCTTACATCTATAGAAAAAGCTGTATTTTTATGGAGATGGAAAATAAAGATTCCAAATAAGTTTCATTAATAATCTTGTGATAAGTCTGCCTATGTCCATAAACAACTTATTTATACATATGAAGCAGTGAACAAGCTGTATTTTTATGGAGGTGGAAATGAAGATTGAATGTTCGATTAAATAGTTTTGAGATAAGTCTGTCTACGTCCATAAATAAATGTTTGTATATGAAGTAGTGTAAGAGCTGTATTTTTATGGCGGTAGAAATAAAGATTGCAAAAACTTCGATTAATAATTTTGAGATGCAGTCGCTTATTTCAATAACCAAATTTGTTTTTATATGAGGCACATTGTTATGTGTATTTTTAAGGAGGTGGAAATGAAGATTGAAAAAATTCGATAATAGTTTTGAGATAAGTCCGCCTACGTCCATAAACATTTTTCTTGTAGATGAAGTAGTGAGGAAGCTGTATTTTTATGGAGGTGGAAATGCAGCTTAAAGAAAGTTTCATTAATAGTTTTCAGACATAGCCACTTACTTCCATAACCCAATTTGTTGTGATATGAGGCATAAAATAAGCTGTATTTTTAAGGAGGCGGAAATGAAAATTGAAAAACGTTTGGTTAGTATGAGTACTATCGCATTCGTAACAAAATTCTTAGTGTATGTGGTGAAGAGCTGTATTTTTACGGAGGTGGACATCAAGATTTGTTTCAATTTATTGTTTTAAGACGAGTCCAACCTCCGCAATACAATTTTTGTATTTGATGCAGTGGAAAAACCTGTATATTAATGGAGGTGGAATGAAGATTGAAAAATAGTTTGGCTTTTAGTTTTAAAACTGCTTCCAAAACTAAATTGATTACATATGAAGTAGTGAATAAGCTTCATTTTATAAAGATGGAATGTGGTTAAATAGTGAGAAACCTTTCACACCATTTGTTCTTAACCTTAAGTAGTAAGGTTTTTCTTTATTACTTAATTAGGTTTATTACTTAAGGTTTTCTTAACCTTAAGTAATATTACCTTATTAGGTAATAAGGTTTAAATTTGTTCTAACCTTAAGTGACTGTAAATAACAGATAAATATGTCATAGACACCCCCCCCCCCCATTTCTCTCACTGCATTGTCGTCAAAAGACTTTGAAATTATACTTTTGTAAGTATTTAGTAAAAAAAAATATATATATTGAAGAAATCAATATAACACCACATCAAAAATTCCGTTTTTTAGTGTCATTAGTTTTTGAGTAAGATAATTCAAACTATTTTCGAAATGAATTATCTCTTCAGATAGAAATATTTCTCTTACACTTTAATACCAGATTGTATGTCATCGACACGAAGAGTAATTACGTCAGGGCGATGTTTTTTGCGTTCATTTTTTCTTCTTTTTATACGAACCAAAATAGATAAATAATATACCAATTGAACGGATGAGATCTCCGCTTCTGATGCATAGCTTATTTATGACTGCACATTGTGTTATTTGTTTGAAAATTGAAGTTAAAAAAACGGAAATAGTCCAATACTTTTGGGAAGCAGTGATAGTATAAAGTAGATGGGAGTTACTAATCAATCCAAAAACACGCCAATTAGAATAGTTGGTCATCTAAGATAAATGTAAGTTCAACTCATTTTGAAAGAAGTTCGATTTGTGGAAATACAAAAAGATAAAAAAAAAATAATGTTACCCGCAAAAACAACGCTTTTAATATAAATCGAACCATCAATTATTATGTTAATTAACATAGCACCGTTTCTGTAGTCAGCGTGTACTTGTTTTTAATACTTAAACTTAGATACAAACACCATCTCTATCAGTGAAATATACGGTAAAATACTTTTCAAAATTTATCCGTTAAAACTGAATGTGAATTTATGCACCCACATCCAAATATCTTTTATTTATTCTGATTAAAACAATATCATAATTTTTTTTAACAATTTTAGCAATAGGAAATATTTTCTTCAATGATCAGTTAAATGCTATTTCAGCGCGATTGGCTGACGGCAAGTTGGTTTATTAATACTCCGTAAAAGCGGCCTTTTAATGACAGTAACAGCCTTCAAAATTTGATAGAATTTATTGTCATCGACATCGAATCTATCTGCCAAGTTTCAAACCGATTGGACGATAGCAAGAGGGATAATTAGGCTTCCGCAAATTTGCCCACCATCGACAAGCATAAATACACACAAAATCTAAGTTAATAAAAAGGATTTAAAAAGAAAATTGATCTGACGTTGGAGCAAAAACATTTTATTTCGAACTCTTGCGTTTATGAATATTTTATTAATTTAATCTTGGTAACTACACACGCAGTTTTTAAACCTCCACGACTTCAGAATCACAATTTCAGACTGCCAAGTTATGGTTTAGCCTATAACAACCACATAGTTAGTATTTCTAAGTGATACAAAACATTTTGAATTGTTCTCCATTGTTCATGGGGAATAAATCCCCTTAAAAAAAAAAGGTTGTACCCGCTGTTACTAATTCTCAAATTCAAACAACTTGTAAAAAAAAAAACCTACATGATATTAACCCAGTCTGCTTTGCATCCGCAATATAACACAAGATCCGAATAAAAGATCCCATTTTTCCCCAGAGCGGCGGGAGTTCCCGAACGACAATTTTCAGAACAATACTGGGATGTGTTGCAACGTTCCTGCTCCCACCAAACCATGACGCAAATGGTTTTTTATTCGCTTCATTCCAGAGTTTATTCCACCTGTACCGGCACTCAGACGGTTCTCTGGAACAAAGAATTTTTTTTTTCCTTCTTCCAGCAGACGATAATGTCGGAAGAAACATGATTTTGTCTGGCAACTGAATTTCGATTGTTGAGGCCCAGTTCCGTGATGAGTTGTTCTCCTACAAGTGAAGATTGTTTCGAACGTGAGGCTGCTTGGAGATTCTAAATTGGTCAGGCCTGAGTTACTGTAAGTTGCAGCGACGTTAGTGAGATGGAATGGAATCCTAATGAAGGTTGTAGACTGAGAGGCGATTGCAATTTTTGGACCCCATCGAACATCATTCCGATTTTTTTTTTTTATAGAAATTAGAGAAAAGTGAGTAGATTACGAATCCACTGGTCTGCAGTGACAAAAATGGCCGAAACTGGTCAAATATCGACTTTTAATAAGTTGAATTAAATCCAATTGCCAAATACGCCATAACTTGCCAAATAATGAGCATTTTTTTTTTATTTGGTAACCCTCACTCTTTAATTTTCAATTCAGAAGGTTGCAGACGATTCAGATATCTGGAGATGGTCTACTTGCATCAATTAAAAGGGAGCCAAGTTGGCAAAAAAATATTACGTCACTTATGACGTAACCGATGTCGAGAATTTGGCTTACTTTTAAAAGATACAAGTTTTCCGATCCAGCAGTAGGTTGCCAGACGAAAAAGTTTTTTTCTCATTTTGGCAATATATGACATATTTGGAAATCGGATTTTAGTTCAACTCATTCCAAATCGATTATTGATCAGTTTCGGCTATTTTGGAGACGGCAGACCAGTTGATTTCTAATCTACTCACTTTTCTCCAATTTCTATAAAAAAATCAGAATGATGTTCGATGGGGTCCAAAAATTGCAATCGCCTCTCGGACTATTAGATTTTTGATGGAAAGAAGTTACAAATAATTAAAAAATAAACATTACAGACTCGAGAGGTGGCTGCGAGTTTAGTTACTCCATCGAACATCATTCTGAATTTTTAATAGAATATAGAGGCACACTTGAAGATTAGGAATGTACTGGTCTGCCGGCACAAAAATGGTAAAAATTTATCAATAATCGACTTTTAATTAGTTGAACTGAATCCGACAGCCAAATATGTCACAATTTTCTGAATAATGATAGTCCGAGATGCGACTGCAATTTTCGGAACCCATCGAACATCATTCTGAATTTTTTATAGAAATTGGAGAAAAGTGAGTAGATTACAAATCCACTGGTCTGCCGTGGCAAAAATTACCGAAACTGATAGAAAATTGACTTGGAATGAGTTGATATAAAATCCGATTGACAAATATGTCATAACTTGCCAAAAAGAGAACAAACTTTTTCGTCTGGCACCCACTGCATTTTGATTTTCAATGAGAAAAAGCTCAAACGATTTCTGATCTCTGGCTCGGAAAACTTGTATCTTTTAAAAGTAAGCCAATTGGCGTCATCAGTGACGTAATGTTTGTTGCCAATATGGCTCATTTGTGGAAGATGCAAGTAAGCCATAGCCACACATCCGAATCGTCTGCAACGACTTAATTGAAAATTAAAGAGTGAGGGTTTACAAATAAAAAAAAAGCTCATTATTTGGCAAGTTATGGCGCATTTGGCAATTGGATTTAGTTCAACTTATTAAAAGTCGATTTTTGACCAGTTTCGACCATTTTGGCTAAGGCAGACCAGTGGATTCGTAATCTACTCACTGTTCTCCAATTTCTATAAAAAATTCAGAATGATGTTCGATGAGGTCCAAAAATTGCAGTTGCCTCTCAGTCTATTGTTCTTCTACAAGTGCAGATTGTTTAGAACGGGAGGCGGCGTGTAGATTCTAAATTGGTCAGTCCTGGGTTATTGTAAGTTGTAGCGACGTTAATGAAATGGGATGGAATCGTAATGAAGGTTGGATTTTTGATAGAAAGAAGTTACAAATAATTAAAAGGTAGTCGTTATAGGCTTAGGCCGCCAATACTTATAGATTAAAAGGTGACTGTAAATTTAGGTACCCCAACGACCATCATTCTGAAGTTTTTATAGAATGTAGAGACACACTAGTAGATTATGAATGTACTGGTCTGCCGGTGCAAAATTGGCCAAAATAGTTCAATCATCGACTTTGACTGAGTTGAACTAAATCCGATTGCTAAATACGTCAAAACTTGCCAAACTAGGGGTGTGGAATTTTCACACAACTTTCAATTACACCATATAACATTGGTCATTGAAGTAAAATTTGACATTGTGTTAAGTACCATTTTCTCTATTTTCTCTCATTTGAATAAAAATGGCCAGTTTGGTGATATTTTTGCCAATAATATTTTAAAAGAGCAAAAAAAAAAAAAAAAAAAAAAAAAAAAAAAATTGGCAATAATTGTAACATTACATTGTCCTTGTCCTTGCTTATGCGTGAAACGTAAAAATGTACATCGTTGATAGCAGATGCTCAAGAGAGCTCTGTGTTAGAGGCACTCGTTTTTCAACTTTTCCCTCTTTTATCGCATTTTTATGGGAATTTCGGTGATGGGAATGTTTATAACACCTTCAGAGGAAATGCCACAGCGGTTTTGATCAAAATTATTAAAGCCGTTTTTTAGCAATTACTGAAACACATGATATTTTCAATGGCAGTTACCTTATGCGCATGCTCGATTTTGAAGAAAACCTTAACGGTAGATCCTTGTGCCACCACCAACTCTCACAGCAAATTTGAACATCGTAGGTCAATTTTTTCGGGAGTTGTGCTGACCACGTACACACAGACAGACATTTTTTCTAGACAACTTTTTTGAAATCAGGATATTCCAAAACGTGGAGAAATGCCAAAATAAAAAATAAATAAATAAAAAAATATCCTATACTTTCACTACCCTATGTATACATATGTTTAATTGAAAGCAAAAATTAAAATCCTTTATTGTCTGGTAACCCACCACACTTTAATTTTCAATTAAGAAGGTTGCAGACGATTTGTCTATCCTGGCTCCAAGATTTTTCATCTTTTAAAAGTCAGCCGATCCGACTGACAAAGGACATAATTTTCCAAATAATGAGCATTCAATTTTCTTTGGTAATCCACCGCTTTTTAATTTTCGATGAGATAAGGTGCAGACGATATATTTGTATCTTTTAAAAGTGAGCCAAGTTGGCGATAAATATTACGTCATCAATGACCTGTATATTCATAATCTATTAGCCTTCCTTTACAACATTCTACAAAAAATTCAAAATGATGTTCGACGACGTACTTAATTTCCTCTCTCAAGAATGGAAATTGAATTTTTTAGAGAAATAATAAATAATTTAAAAATGGCCTTCAATTGTGAAATACTTTCTTTAATATTTGACTGTCAATTTTTAAACTAAATTTTTCTCAGAATAATAAAACTAATTTTTTTACTCCCGCACGCGCAAACACACTTAAAAAAAAAAAAAAAAAAAAAAAAAATGATTATCGTTTGGGTTATCGTTTGGCGATAGTCATTACATTATTCAATTTGGATAAGTAAAACAAAGGAGTATAGTTGTTGACCGTCAACTCTCTAGGGAAAATAACTCTATGGTAAAGACCTTAATCTTTCTACATTTAAACATGTGTCTATTTTTTAGGGAACTTTTCGAGGGCGTAGGGGTATTTAGAATAACTTAACAGGCATTACCACAGTGATTTTTATCAAAACCGTTCTTTTTCGGCAATTGTTTAAAAAAATACATTTGTTCATTGGCAGTTACATTATGCACATGATCGCTTCGGACCAAAACCTTAATGGCAGGTAATATGGCCACCATTGACCCGCACACAAATTTGATCACCTACTATTATCTACTGGCAGAGCAGAAACCGCTCATAGCTAGCCAGAAGTTGAATTTAGAGATCAGTGGCTTCAAGTCAATAGCAAAGAATGTACAATCCAGAAGTTGAATTTAGAGATCAGTGGCTTCAAGTCAATAGCAAAGAATGTACAATCCAGAAATTGAATTTAGAGATCAGTGGCTTCAAGTCAATAGCAAAGAATGTACAATCCAGAAGTTGAATTTAGAGATCAGTGGCTTCAAGTCAATAGCAAAGAATGTACAATCCAGAAGTTGAATTTAGAGATCAGTGGCTTCAAGTCAATAGCAAAGAATGTACAATCCAGAAGTTGAATTTAGAGATCAGTGGCTTCAAGTCAATAGCAAAGAATGTACAATCCAGAAGTTGAATTTAGAGATCAGTGGCTTCAAGTCAATAGCAAAGAATGTACAATCCAGAAGTTGAATTTAGAGATCAGTGGCTTCAAGTCAATAGCAAAGAATGTACAATCCAGAAGTTGAATTTAGAGATCAGTGGCTTCAAGTCAATAGCAAAGAATGTACAATCCAGAAGTTGAATTTAGAGATCAGTGGCTTCAAGTCAATAGCAAAGAATGTACAATCCAGAAGTTGAATTTAGAGATCAGTGGCTTCAAGTCAATAGCAAAGAATGTACAATCCAGAAGTTGAATTTAGAGATCAGTGGCTTCAAGTCAATAGCAAAGAATGTACAATCCAGAAGTTGAATTTAGAGATCAGTGGCTTCAAGTCAATAGCAAAGTATGCGCAATCCAGAAGTTGAATTTAGAGATCAGTGGCTTCAAGTCAATAGCAAAATATGCACAATCCAGAAGCTACAGTTGGAGATATCAGTTAGTCCCCAAAATTGTGAAATATAAAACAGCAATGCATAATGGTCTTCCATTGCCCTAATATGTTCCTTGCAATATACATACCAACAAAACCTCCGGGCAAGCAGACGCCTCCGGTTACAGTTTCTTCCCCATCTGACACTGACACGTCGCATATAAATGCAGCAAGCACCCTGTTTAATCGGACACTGGGATCCCTCCCCCCCCCCCCCTCAACTAAGTATTTTCTTTTCCATTGTTTCCAATTCTCTTTGTTTGCACTTCTGCGAGCGTATATCTATTAATATTTATGTTTTCTTTTGAATAAAGGCATGCATTATTTATTTTGGGATACGCAAAAAAAAATTTCTAATGTCTGGAAACTTTTTCTATTTAGACGGATTATATTTTGATAATTTTTGTTTTTGTTTCTTTGCATTAACGGTTAGTATCTCTATAGAAAATGTAGATAACTTTGTCTCCTATTTTTTTTTTTTTTTTTTAATTTTTTTCTATAGAATCCTAGGTAATAAATCATACCACATAATAAATTATTGTCATCCAATATGCATTGAAATAGAATATTTTTTTTTTTTTTTTTATAGAATTAAAAAGAAATTTGTGGTCACTAAGTATTTGAGATGATCGTAAAATTTTCTATTTAAATTATTTAAAAGTTTAATTTATAAACGTTTTGAATAAATGTGTAGGTCATTAAAATTATATGTTGCTTCAATTAATATTTTATATATATATATATTTTTTATTTACTTTATGAATGGACTTTTTTTCTTTTTGGTTTATTTTAAGTATTGAAGTTAAAATAGAATATCAGTCTACATCTGCACCAAAGACGTAATGCTTTAGTTTTTTGGCCACAACTTATGATGAAGTAATGTTTTAAAGCATATAAATTTTGCAACAATCAAAGCAACAGTAATAAAAGTTGATTAAAAAAATTCTGAGGCAAATATGTAGTTTATACATACAGATTACATATAAACAACACAAAAGTTTCTTATAAGCTTCCTTATATCCTTATAAGCTACCTTGTAGCTATATATTCTGCAATTAAAAATTTAATACAAGAAAAATTATTTAAAATAAAATTAAGTATTTTTTAAAAGCCTACTCCTTTTTTTTTTCCATTTTAAGGTACTATTAGAAACAATATTATTGCACAAATTGTCTGTATATAGTGTAAATAGTGACGTATTATTTTAAAATTCTATTGTAATTTATTTTATCTTATTTTATTTATTAGCAGCGATTATACAGGTTAGATAAAGGTGGCAACACCTAAAGCAATCGAGAAATTTCGAGATGTTTCTTTTTGGATGAATTGGCTGGAAATTTCGGGAATGTTCTCACGCGCCTGCTATATAAAGACCGGAGATAGGGAAAGTTTTCAGATTGACTTTGGACTTCGATGTGAGTTGGTCGCTTTGTTTACTAGAGTGAACTTGCATAATTGCAGTATTCGAAGTTGTTCTTACTGAAGCTTGTGTTGAAGCTTGAGGGTGATTAAACTGTTGTCTTTGAAAAAATTTTGTGCCTTTGAAGAGTGAATAAATAAACTCTTTCCTGTTGCCAATTTTTTTTTAATAAATAAATAATAAAATTACTTAAATCAGATTAAATAAGAGATATTATGATGTGATATTCACGTGCATCTTGAATAAATAAATTTTGAAATGTAGTTTGCCACATATTTTGCCGATAGAAACGTTTTTGATATCGGCGCTGTGCTTTTATGGATTATATTTTTATACATATAAATTCAGTTAAAGCAAAATGCTGTCCGCGACTCGTTATTTAATTCGCAGTAAAATATCATTCTTAACATCTTCAAATCCGAATGAAAAACTACTTACCAGAATAAAATTTCTTCTGAAAAACATTCGCTGCCTGCAAAAACTGACGCAAGGAAACAAACTGGCGACTTGTGGAGCTCAAAATGTCTGGATGCATTTTTCATAAATAACTATCTTCAATATTAGTTTCATTATATAGACGACATTTTACGTAATGCAGAAGTTTCCACTAAACATGAATAATGTAAGACTTGTCATGCTACATATGATGGATTGGATGCAGATACAACCAAGGACTACTTTTTAATGAGCCAAATCGATTGAAAACAACTGGTAGTTATGAAAGCTTGAAAATAAGGACAGCTGCGGAGATGTATGCTTCTCATCAGAATTATTTAGTAGATCTACACATCAAATTTCCAATATTCCCCTTCATCCTTATCATTATGACATGACGTTGGACTTGATGTTGCTGGTATACTGTTAAATTATGTTATTTAAAACCTAGAAGTGTGGAACATTGCACAGCTTTCAATTTGAATTAAAGTTGGTCACCGCATTTATATTTGTAATGGATTAGTGTAATTTACACTTTTATGTTTTTATGTATTTATTAATTTCAAAAAATGAGCAGATTATGGATATTTTTTTTTTGGCAATAAATTCTACGTTAAGAAAAAAAAAAAAAAAAAAAAAGAAAAAAAAAAAAAAAGGCAATATTGATTTCTTTTTTATCAATATACATTACTTTATCGTTTCTTGTAAGTGAAAGAAAGGAAAATCGATCGTTGATGGGTGATGCTCAAAGGAAGAGAATCATATGCTGTATACAATAGTTTTTCAACTCTTTACGTGCCGACCAAACGGTATAGTGGTTAGCGTGCTGGCTTTTAGACCGCGAGGTTGCGGGTTCGAGTCCCGTGTTAGGCATTGGTGTTTGTAAATGTATGTTGGTTTGTTAAATGACGAAATGTTTCGGCGCATTATAGCCCTCGTGTTGCTGACGGTGCAAGATAATCTGAATACAACCAACCAACCAACCAACCAACCAACTCTTTACGCCTTTATTGCATTTGTACAGGAATTTTAAAGGTGGGTATGCCTAGAACACAAGAGGCATTCTTACAGCGATTTTAAATAAAATCGTTTGAGTAACATGATTTTTTCAATGACAAGGGTAATTTTGACGAAAACCTTAATGACAGGTTCCATGACCACCACTAATCCGTACATCAAATTCAAACATCTTAGGTCAATTCGTGCAAGAGTTATGCAGATCCATTAATTTTCTAAACTCCTTTTTAAAGTCGCGATGCCGACCAAACGGTATAGTGGTTAGCGTGCTAGCTTCTAAACCGCGAGGTTGCGGGTTCCGAGTCCCGTGTTTAGCATGGGTGTTTGTAAATGTATGTTGGCTTGTCTAATGACGAATGTTTCGGCGCATTATAGCCCTCGTGTTACTGACAGCGCCAGATAATCTGAAAACAACCAACTTAAAAAAAAAAAAAACAGTCTAAATACCAAATTTCATAATTTTCCAATGAGTGGTTAGTAATTTAAATGATGTAAAAAAAAAAAATGGCAAATTAATGTTAATTTTTTTTTTCATTTTTAACCGTTAATTCTTAGATAGTTAATATATTTTAGCAATTTTTGTTTCAAGCTATAGTTTATAAAAGGTCAAACATGAATAACATGCAACTTTTGCATTAAACAGTTTTTTAATAATGAATTATTAATTAATAAAACAAGTTTTAAATTTTTTTAAAATAGAAACATGTATTTTTTTGTTGTCAATAACTGGCAACTGGCTGACGGCGCCAGATAATCTGAAAACAACCGACCAAAGTCAAGATATACCAAAACGTAGAGAAATGCAAAAAAATAGGTTTTTTTTTTACACCCGAATGCTATACTTTCATTAACCTATGTATACACATGGGTAATTGAAAGCACAAATATCAAGCAAATAACCAAACCAATGTTTTTCAGACGATATCATTTTCGCATTAAAAATAACACTCACCCAAAAAAAGCCAGCACAAATAAAATTTCCCAACCCTGTTAAAATACACATTGTTAGTTTTTCCGGTCTTTTGATCGCTTACTTCAGCAAGAGCCTCTACGCGCTATTAATATTTATGCCTTCCTTCTATAAAATTGCACTTTCTCTCTCTCTCTCTCTACCATACTTTTCCATCAAGATCTTTTTCTTCTTGGTACTTTGTTATCGTCACAATTCACGGTTCACTGCTCGCCTTCTTGGTAACCACCTTCTCTCGTTATCTTGTTGGTGAAAAGAATTTGCATGTCTGGAAAGGACCTTTTCAATTTGCAGCGCGGATTTGCTTTCTGGTTGCGAGATGGGAGTGGAATTGTTCGTTTGTTAGTCTGATTGAATCATCGATATAGACTGAGAGGCGATTGCAATTTTTGGACCCCATATCGAACATCATTCTGAATTTTTTATAGAAGTTGGAGAAAAGTGAGTAGACTACGAATCCACTGATCTGTCGTGGCAAAAATGGCCGAAACGGGTCGAAAATCGACTTGGAATGAGTTGAACTAATTCCAATTGCCAAATGCGCCATAACTTGCCAAATAATGAGCATTTTTTTTATGATTTGGTGAGGCTCACTCTTTAATTTTCAATTAAGAAGGTTGCAGACGTTTCGGATGTGTGGCTATGGCTTACTCGCATCTTTAACGAATGAGCCAAATTGGCAAAAAATATTACGTCACTTATGACGTAACTGATGTCACAAATTTGGCTTACTTTTAAAAGATATAAGTTTTCCGAGCCAGAGATCAGACCAGCTTTTTCTCATTAAAAATCAAAATGCAGTGGGTTGCCAGACGAAAAAGTTTGTTCTATTTTTGGCAAGTTATGACATTTGGCTACCGGATTTTAATTCAACTAGTTCCAAGTCGATTTTTGACCAGTTTCGGCCATTTTTGCCACTGCAGACCAGTGGATTCTTAATCTACTCACTTTTCTCCGCTTTCTATAAAAAATTCAGAATGATGTTCGTTGTTGGTTCAAAAATTGCAGTCGCCTCTCGGACTATTAAGATCTGAACGCTACAAGCGACAGACGCAACCTCTAGCCACAATAGTGGCCCAGTATACTAAGCTCCATAGGATTGCATGTTTCGCTTAGTGTGGCTTGTCTGAGCGACTGAAGCTGTGGCCGCTCCTCGAGTGGTTCTGTATAATGAGGCCCTTAGGTTCACACCTATCTTTAGTAACGGCCGAGGACCGAATTTCCAACCTTCCGATCATGAGCTCGTTATTCTGAAAACCCGATTAGTGGGGCCCGTTAGTGGTGCCACTATACTAAACTTCAACTTAACTAGACATCACTTAGACGGTAGATCGTCACTGTGCTCATAGGTATTTAATCCAATTTGGCGGCGTGAAAGCATAATGTTCGCCAAACCACAACCCTGTAAGAGAACAAAAGGCTATAAGGTTTGGCGAGAATTATGTCTTCACTCCGCCAAAATGGATTAAATACCTATGAGCACTGTGACGATCTACCGTCTAAGTGATGTCTAGTTAAGTTGAAGTTTAGTATAGTGAGGAATGTCAGAGATCAGTTAAGGTTTGTTAAAAATTCACCGAGAAGACATAGCGTTTTGCACACTTTTTAGTCAGTCTCAGATTGAACCAGTGGTGTACTGGCCATAGGGTTGTCCGGTGCCATCACCGGGCCGGTCAGTGTCGGTGAAAAATGGGCCGAGTCGGTATGAAAGTTATAATAATTTTTTTTCAGTTTTTCCTTTTTTTTTTTTTTTTTTTTCAATATAAAGTAGGTGCTTTCCTTAACTTTTTTGAAAATCCTTAATTTTTCCCAATAACCGGGGCATTCTTTATAGACTGAGAGGCGACTGCAATTTTTGGACCCCATCGAACATCATTCTGAATTTTGTATAGAAATTAGAGAAAAGTGAGTAGATTACGAATCCACTGGTCTGCCGTGGCAAAAATGGCCGAAACTGGTCAAAAATCGACTTTTAATAAGTTGAACTAAATCTAATTGCCAAATGCGATATAACTTGCCAAATAATGAGCATTTTTTTTTTTTTTTTGGTAACCCTCACTCTTTAATTTTCAATTAAGAAGGTTGCAGACGATTTAGATATATGGCGACGATCTACTTGCATCTATTAAAAGGGAGCCAAGTTGGCAAAAAATATTACGTCACTTATGACGTAACTGATGTCGCCGATTTGGCTTACTTTTAAAGATATAAATTTTCCGAGTCAAAGATCAGAAATCGTTTGCGCTTTTTCTCATTGAAAATCAAAAGGAAGTGGGTTGCCAGACGAATAAGTTTGTTCTATTTTTGGCAAGTTATGACATATTTGGCAATCAGATTTTAGTTCAACTCATTCCATGTCGATTATTGATCAGTTTCGGCCATTTTTGCCACTGCAGACCAGTGGATTCCTAATCTACTCACTTTTCTCCAATTTCTACAAAAAATTCATAAAGATGTTCGATAGGGTCCAAAAATTGCAGTCGCCTCTCGGACTATTAGTTTGTAATTTAATTTTCTTTTATTCTTGTTTTTGCAGCAAACAATAAATGGTTTATAGAAACCAAGTTCACTCAAAGAAGTTATAAATAGTAGAGACAATTTTATGTAACTAAACCAATTATTGAAACAGTTCAATTATTAAAAATATTAAAACTTTAAAATTATTGAAAACTATAATAAAACTAATTATTGAAAAACTATAATTAAACTAATTATTGAAAACTATAATAAAACTAATTATTGAAAATAATTATTAAATGTGAATATTTGAATAGTAAAATATACTGATTATTAGAGTTAGTTAATTGTTGGAATTATTTTAATTATAATATTTGATTAATGTCTATATTTGGGCCGGTATAAATCTAAAAATCACCGGGAGCTTTTGCATCCCAGTACGCCCCTGCATTGAACACAGTTCGTCTGGTCGTGGAATCAAATCATTGAGATAGGCTGTTAATTTTCTGCCACGTTGTATTTTGACGCTTTTACAATTTTAGATAAAAGTTGCACCCGTGGATTCAGTAATAGTTGACGACAACCATTTATAAGGATTTTACCGATATTCAAGTTTGAAACACTTTAATAGCTACTTCTCAAAAAATTTCACAAAAAAGGTTGTTTTGCTGATACTCCATGACTCCGAGCTCCACAAACAGCTTATTTTTAAACACCATCAGATTATCACAGAAATTGCGTTAGTGATCTACACATATAATTTGTTTTCATGGATCTCGGGGATTGGATAGAAGGCAACTTTGAGATTCAATCCGCAAGCATAGCTAATCTAGAAGACGAATCCCTATATACTAAACTTCAACTTAACTAGACATCACTTAGACGATAGATCGTCACAGTGCTCATAGGTATTTAATCCATTTTGGCGGAGTGAAGACAATAATGCTCGCCAAACCTTAGAGCCTTTTGTTCTCTACAGGGGTTGTGGTTTGGTGAACATTATGCTTTCACGCCGCCAAAATGGATTAAATACCTATGAGCACTGTGACGATCTATCGTCTAAGTGATGTCTAGTTTAGTTGAAGTTTAGTATAGTTAATAATATTAAAACTAGAGGGTGTGAAACATCGCACAACTTTCAATTACACTATATTACTGATGTGAATTTGTGTCATTTACCGTTTTTATATTTCCATCATTCGTTTAGAAAAAATAGTCAGTTAGGCGATATTTTTGCGATAGTTCTTAAATGGGTAAATTAAAAAAAAAATAATAATAATAATAATAAAAAAATTAATTAAAATTTTTTTTTACCGTAATGGTGATTTTGATGATACACTTTTCGGTAGTTCTTATATTATCCTTTCTTGGAAGTGAAACTGGGGAGAGGGGAAAAGTTGGTGAGATATGTTCAAGCAAAGAGAACTCTGTGTTGAAGGCATTCGATTTTCAACTTTTTACTCCATTAAAGCATTTTTAAGGGAATTTCGGAAGTGGGGATGTTTAAATCACCTTAAGAGGCATTACCACACTGTTTTTATTTTATCAAAATCATTAGAGTCATTTTAAGCAATTATTGAAAAACAGGATTTTTTCAATGGCAGCTACCTTACGCGCATGCGCGATTTTGACGAAAACCTGAATGGTAAGTCATTGTGCCATCCCCAACCTGCACACCAAATTTGAACATCGTAGGTCAATTTGTTCGGGAGATATGCCGACCACGTACACACATACACACAGACAGACATTTTTTCTAGATCACTTTTTTGAAATCAGTATGTTCCAAAACGTAGAGAAATGCAAAAATTATTATTATTATTATTTTTTTGACTGAAAACTATACTTTTTGAGTAATTGAAAGTAAAAAGGTTGTTGTGAACACTAATAGCAAAAAAAATCAAAAAAAAATCCACCACTTAAAAAAAAGCCTTAAAAATATACCGGTACGATTTGTTTTCGTCCATCTGAATTAGGCCACAGTAACATAATGCCTTTGACACCAATTCATTCAATTTAAATATTAGACGCAATAACGAAAAGAGTAAGAATCTACCAGAAACAAAATCCCCCCACTCAGAAACATAATCTCACAGCTTGGTGGAAAAATTACTTAACTGCTATTGAATTTCAATAGCAGTTGTGTCAATTTTCCGCTGTGCGATATGGAGCATGAAAACTCTCAAATATTCAGCAGGACATCAAAGGAAAAGTACGGATGAAACGGCGTTTGAAATTCAATCAACAAACAACTTCAACGAACATTTACAAACCATAATAAAGTACAACTGTCACATTATGGAAGATACGTTTCCCTTTGCAAATGCAGGTCTTTATGCATCGTGACACACAGCGTCGTGATTATTTTGATGGGATGGCATATAAAAATATGAGGTGGAATGTGATGTCCTAGTTAATTTGTTGTATAGTAATATCATACGACTACGTTGAATAATAATTTCCTAGTTAATTTGCCGTGGAAATCCCATACGACCCCAATGGAAAATTACTTTCTAGTTATAGTTCGAGAGGCGACTGCAATTTTTGGACACCATCGAGCATCATTTTGAATTTTTTATAGAAATTGGAGACAAGTGAGTAGATTAAGAATCCACTGGTCTGAAGTGGCAAAAATGGCCGAAACTGATCAATAATCGACTTGGAATGAGTTGAACTAAAATCCGATTGCCAAATATGTCATAACTTGCCAAAAATAGAACAAACTTATTCGTCTGGCAACCCACTTCATTTTGATTTTCAATGAGAAAAAGCGCAAACGATTTCTGATCTCTGGCTTGGAAAATGTGTATCTTTTAAAAGTAAGCCAAATTGGCGACATCAGTTACGTCATAAGAGACGTAATATTTTTTGCCAACTTGGCTCCCTTTTAATAGATGCAAGTAGACCGCCACCAGATATTCGAATCGTCTGCAACCTTCTTAATTAAAAATAAGAGAGTGAGGGTTGCCAAATAAAAAAAATGCTCATTGTTTGGCAAGTTATGGCACATTTGGCAATTGAATTTAGTTCAACTTATTAAAAGTTGATTTTTGACCAGTTTCGGCCATTTTGGCCACGGCAGACCAGTGGATTCGTAATCTACTCACTTTTATCTTATTTCGATAAAAAATTCAGAATGATGTTCGATGGGGTCCAAAAATAGCAGCCGCCTCTCAGTCTATTACTTAGTCGTGGTAATCTTATACGACCACAGTGGAAATGATGTCCTAGTTAATTTGCATATCAATTTCATACAATGACGGTGGATAAAGATTTCTCAGTTACTTTGCCTTAGTAGTCTTACACGATGAAAGTGGATATTAATTTTCTAATTACTTTGTATTGGTAATCTTATACGACCACGGTGGAAAAGGATTTCCTAGTCACTTTGCCGGCTCCTTTCACAAAATCTGATTTCCGTCGGACGACAATAAATCGGACAACAAAAAGTCGGATGTTTCAGTAGCACCCGACGGCTTCTAGTTACTTTGCCATAGTAATATTATACGACTACAATTTAAAATTATTTTTCAGTTACTTTTTCGTAGTAATCTTTTACAACGACTGTGGACTTTGATTACCTAGTTACTTTGCCATAGCAATTTCATAAGGCGACGCCAAATGAAGTTTTGTACACTACGATTTCTAGATATTTATGACAGTAGAATCAAGACTTAAAGTATCAGACTCATTGAATCAGTTAACTAATTTGCCGGCTCCTTTCACACAATCTGATTTCCGTCGGACGACAATAAATCGGACAACAAAAAGTCGGATGTTTCAGTAGCACCCGACGGCTTCTAGTTACTTTGCCATAGTAATATTATACGACTACAATTTAAAATTATTTTTCAGTTACTCTTCCGTAGTAATCTTTTACAACGACTGTGGACTTTGATTACCTAGTTACTTTGCCATAGCAATTTCATAAGGCGACGCCAAATGAAGTTTTGTACACTACGATTTCTAGATATTTTTGACAGTAGAATCAATACTTAAAGTATCAGACTCATTGAATCAGTTAACTAATTTGCCGGCTCCTTTCACACAATCTGATTTCCGTCGGACGACAATAAATCGGACAACAAAAAGTCGGATGTTTCAGTAGCACCCGACGGCTTCTAATTACTTTGCCATAGTAATATTATACGACTACAATTTAAAATTATTTTTCAGTTACTCTTCCGTAGTAATCTTTTACAACGACTGTGGACTTTGATTACCTAGTTACTTTGCCATAGCAATTTCATAAGGCGACGCCAAATGAAGTTTTGTACACTACGATTTCTAGATATTTATGACAGTAGAATCAATACTTAAAGTATCAGACTCATTGAATCAGTTAACTAATTTGCCGGCTCCTTTCACACAATCTGATTTCCGTCGGACGACAATAAATCGGACAACAAAAAGTCGGATGTTTTAGTAGCACCCGACGGCTTCTAGTTACTTTGCCATAGTAATATTATACGACAAGAATTTAAAATTATTTTCCAGTTACTTTTCCGTAGTAATCTTTTACGACGACGATGGATTTTGATTACCTAGTTACTTTGCCATAATAGTTTCATAAGACGACGTCTAATGAAGTTTTGTCTATTACGATCATTATACTAAACTTCAACTTAACTTGACATCACTAGACGGTAGATCGTCACAGTGCTCATAGGTATTTAATCCATTTTGGCGGCGTGAAAGCATAATGTTCGCCAAACCCCAACCCTGTAGAGAACAAAAGGCTCTAAGGTTTGGCGAGAATTATGTCTTCACTCCGCTAAAATGGATTAATTGCCTATGAGCACGGTGGAGATCTATCGTCTAGTGATGTCAAGTTAAGTTGGAGTTTAGTATAGATATTTATGACAGTAGAATTAGGCCTTAAAATAACAGACTCATTGAATCAGTTAAAATTCCTATTTACTAATTTTTTGTAGGAGAAATTTTTTCATCCAAGATTTATGTTGAAAAGATTTAACAAATTGATTTGAAATAAAAATATGTAATTTTTTTTATTTCCATATAGATTGTTTGAAGACATCAATGAATGTTGTTTTAAGAACAAAATATTCTGTGAATTTATAACCTATTCATTTAGTAGACATTTTTTTAAGATGGAAAGATTTGGTTATATATCTTGCTGCTCTTGTAAATGATTTTCACTTTTCTTGTAACATGATTTTCTCATAATCAAATATCATTAAAAAACAAATAATTTTCTAAATTAAATAAGTTGAATTTTGACAGTCACAAGAACTAAAAATCTGAATAAAGCTGCCAACGTCATGCTTTAATGAGGGCACCTTCATAAAATTTAGTGGCCAAGGGAAAATTATTTCTGACAAAAAGAAATTTAGCTCAAGTTTTCAACACCAGATGGAACTGTAAAGACATATGAAAGTAAACTTTACAGACTCAAAAAATTGTGAACAAAGTTTCAGAAAAAAAAAAAAAAAAAAAAAAAAATTCAATAAAATTTTTATTAGTTAAATGTAGTAATGGAGTTCCTTTTGAATAATTATCGTCTTTGAAGTGCAATTTACAAAATTTTTAGCTACTATTTTTTTATTTCAGTAATATTTTATGATTTCAATAGTAAGTATGCAAAGTTTTTACTTTATAAAGATTCATTCATGTCTTCGCACTCCAGGTTGTTGTAAACACAGCCCAACCCGTCCTTGGGGGAAAAAAAAACTAAAAAGAAAAAAGAAACTCTTCAACTATTTAAGAGTATTAAGTTTTATCAATAAAGCTTCATCCCTCTCAAAGTACACAGCTCAACTTAAACTATTATACAACTAAAATAACTATTTAAGAAAGAGTATTAAGTTTTATCAATAAAGCTTCATCCTACTTAAAGTACACAGCTCAATTTATACCTAAAGTTCAACGGCGCTTCTACCAGAATCCAACACAAAATAACCCCGATTTTCATCAAAAACAGTTCGAACCGTAAAAGAAGTATTGAAAGGCCCCTCTTAATTGCCCCGCCAAATTAAGCATTCTTTTCAGAACATTCCATCCTCTTTTCAATGTCCCCCTCCCCTCTATTTCGAATTCTATCGAGGTCTAGGTATTCCTTGTTTTCTATTTCGCAGTATAATGAGGATCTATTGAGAGTTAATGGCCCCTGAATTGCATGTATTCAGTGGCGGAGGCTTAAGGACACGTCATCTTTATTTCTAGAAGAGGTTTCTGGAGTTCGATATTTATTTCGAATTTTATTTGGAGATCACGCTAATTTATTAGTTTTAGTAGAAAATGAATTCATCTTTTCGAGTGGTCATTAATTCTTTATAAAATAGAAATGGAGGGGGAAAAAATGTAGAATTTAAGAGCAAAAATTACGGATCGTTTTAGCTAACTGTTTCGATACTATTCCTTTGTTGTTAGTGTATGTTCTGAATGTTGAGTTAAAATTGATTATTTTTGTTTTAAATATGTTGTTTAAAGGATTTTGATGCACAAGGTAATTATTCATTACAATTTTTATGTTCGTTAACATAGTTACGATTCTGTTGGCGTCGCGTGCTTGGTATTTGCATCTTATTTTAAATATTAAAAACATCTCTATCATCAAAATATGCACCAAAGTACGTTTCAAAATTTATTTACTAGAAATAAACGCGATTTTATGCATTTACGTCCAATTATCTTTTATACATTCCGATTAAAATAATTTTAGCATCAGGAAAGAGTTTGAACAATAATCTGTTAAATGGGATTAATTAGTATTCCAAAACGTTTATACAAACGTGTGAAAAAGTGACCTTTTAGTAACAGCGACATCCCTCAAAACTTGATAGAATGCATTGTCATTGAATCTCTCTGCCAAGTTTTAACTCGATCAGATAACGGCATGTGCGTTAATTGGGCTTTCGCAGATGGCAACCACAAACACACACAAATAAAATCGAAACTAATATAAAGGACTTAAAAAGGCTAAAAAAAATGACCACTGGTCATAATGACCCGGAATTTGACCTGAAAATATCTGAAGGAGGAAGAAATGGGATGTCATATTTTGTTTTTCTTCTGCTATACCACTTCCTCTTTGTGTACATTCAGGTCAAAATCTCAGGTCATACTAACTAATAATTATTTTTTTCACCGCTTTTTGAAAGTTGAACTTTAATTATTATCATCCGTATATTAAAAAAAAAGTCTTTGATTAGTCTTGCACTAGAGCAAAACGAAAGCCACACCGAGTTTGAATATCATTAGATTAAGTTGTTTTACAGATAATGCTTTTCCGTGTTAGGCCTTTTAGAGCAAGTACTAGGGTGTATTAATATTTTACAGATTAGTTTGAAACATGTTAACGCGGGAAAAAATAAATTTTAATTTTTTTTTTTTTTTAGTTTATCTACATTACAATTAATAATTAATTAAAAATAACGTAAATAATAAGATTCATTTTTAATTAGAAAGGAGATAGAAAAACACTTGATGATGTAATACACTTAATAACTTTAAAACTACAAAACAAACAACTCGAGTAAATTCTTTTTTTACAAGTCAAAATAAAATTGACTTTTCGTTAATCTAAAATCCACGTAATTTTCCGATACTTCAGGTAGATTAATAATTTAAAAAATGAAAATAGCAAATTTTTAATTTGTAAAAATGATTTTTTTCATGCCATTTATAAATTTATTACGTCAGTTGTAGCATTTTCTTATGCAGTGTGTGAAATAAAAATTGATAATATATTCCTAAAATTACGAAATAAATTTTTTGAGAATTTTAAAATAGGTGAAACTTAGTGGAATGTTTTACATATCTAATTTTACAGAATCCTAAATTGTATTTAACTTGTAAGTAAAATGATAATTAATGTAACCCTAAATGATAACATATCAGATTGAGTTTTAAATTATTAAATGCAAAGAGCCATGATATTTGAGGACAGACAGAGTGTCTATGAAAGGTTGGACACATTTTAATTTTGAATAATTCATAAAATAATGAAAATATAAACAAACTTATGATATTTATACATAGAATAACTCATATTTTCAATTATAGTGAGCGTTGCCATAGAAAATTTTATTTTCCCATTTAAATATCATTTCTTTTGTTAATGTCGTCTGCTCGTGTTATTAATTTTATGTTTTTCTCATTTCTTTTAGAAATATCGTCTGCGCGCGTTATTAATTGTATGTTTTTCCCTCTTGGCCACCCAGATTACCTGATATAACGCCACTTGACTTTTTCCCTTTGGGGATTTGTAAAGGACATCGTTTACAGGAGGAAAGTATTGCATGTTGATGACTTAAGGGGGTCCAGTACCGAAATTTCTTCAAAAATCCCAATTTCTTTTCTCATTTTAAAAAATAGTTCATACATTCCTGAAGAGAATGATGTTTTTATCTTATTCCTCCGGTGATTAGAACGCCACAAAATTACCTGTGATTTAAACATCACTAATAGGCGTAACATATTGAAGCGTCTGCTTAAAGTGCGTTTTTCGAGCACTAGTGTTTTTCACAGATGTTGCATTTTCAAATCGATATATCTCCAGAACCATTAACAATTGACTATTCAAATTTTTGGAACATTTAATTTATATAGTTTTAAATATTTTGTCTTCACAGAATTTTATTTTTTAAATACTGTTTTAAAATATAACATTTAGCGTAAAAGATAACATAAAAAAAAGAAAAAATTTCAATATTTTAACTTTGAGAATTTTTAAAATTTTTTTTAATTCACCTATCAAAATTCTGTGAAGACAAAAATTTTTTTTCTAAGTAAGGAATGTCAAGTAATATTGAAACTATCTTTTATTGGAATTATTTAAATTTCGGAAGTATGCTATTAGGAATAACCTTGTTTCGAAACTGGCAAAGTGCAAAAAATGCGAAATCTGTTTAATTTATATCCTTACCCATATTTCATAGGTAATTAATGCCGACCAAACGGTATAGTGGTTAGTGCGCTAGCTTCTAGACCGAAAGGTTGCGGGTTCGAGTCCCGTGTTAGGCATGGGTGTTTGTAAATGTATGTTGGCTTGTCTAATGACGAATGTTCGGTGCATTATAGCCCTCGTGTTGCTGACGGCGCCAGATAATCTGAATACAACCAACCAACCATAGGTAATTAATTATGCTGAAAATTCATGCATTTATGTTTCAAAAATCATGCATGTAGATAATTAACTAAGTAGAATAAAAAATAACTAAGCAGAATAAAAAAATCTTGAAAATATATTAAACTTAAAATACATCCAACTTTTTCAAAGTTAATATTTATAAATAACGTTAGTATTTTGAAATATTAAAAAACAAATACGAAATATTTGCAAGCATACTTTTAAATTTATCTTTAATTGGGATACAAGTTAGAATTTTATTAAAAAATATCACTCTTTCGTTAAGATGCGTTTTCTCCATCAAAAGTATCACCATTTTCAAGAAAATACCGAGACTGTTTAGGAGTTTAAAAGAAAAATTTAAATAGTATCATGATGGATTTTACTTAATTAAAAAGATTCAAAAGTATACGAAATTTGTGATAAGTTAAAAGCCGTTAGAAAAAAAATAATCATTCGAAATATATCACGATAAACTTAAGCATCCTACAGATACGAGAAACAAAAATCTTTTTGAAAATATTTAAAAATAAAATTTAAAGTTACAAAAACTAAAAATTTTAAAATATATAAATATTAAAAACTTTTGAGTTCATTCAAAATACGAAAAGAAATTCTAGGTAAAATTATTATTATCATTTCCTCATAAAACAATTTAAGTAAAACTATGCGAATATTTTAAAATGTAATACACACTAATATATTTGAAATCAATTTTATTAAATATCCGAGATATATTATTGTAAAGTTATTTAAATCTAATTAAAGAAGAAATTGAAATCCTTCGCTCCAGAACTCCTCGATATTTAGAAATTCTGAGTCAAAAATAACATTTAAAAAAAAAACTTAAAAACCATTTATCTAAAATTTCTCATACTATATATAAAAAAAAACAGAAAAACAATCACAAGAAATCAAACTTACTTCAACCCTGTTCTCTCTAAGTAACTCCCACGCCCGGCAATCCTCCGAAATCGTCTGTTCTGATTACCCCCTTCCTTGAAAAGCTAGACGATAGTAGGAGAGAAAACTTCCACTTCATCTTTCCTCTCTTTTACGAGAACTTCAAATATCAGACGTTCTTCTACGGATCGCTCTCCGTATCTGGCAAGAGCAGAAAAGCCGGACAGTCGAGAGCCCACAGGTCGTTTGGCGCACTCTCATTGGTCGGCTGAATCCATCGGTTGGTCGGGGGAGAGAAAGGGAACAAGCGATTGCAGCTCCCCCTTTACTAGACCCGGAGGTTTATTTTTAAAAAAATAAAATTATTAAATAATTATTCTATTTCAGATTTTTTTTTTTCCGATATGGGAAAAGTTGTTAATATATTCAACTTTTTAATATCTTCGAAAATTTATTGTGTATATTTAAAATTATACCACAGCAAAATTATACTATCATGGAATTTTAGAATAAAAATATTAAACTTTTTTTTATTGTATTTCATATTTTTTTCCCGATTTGGTAAATGTTATTCATATAATTAAACTTTTTAATCTTTTCGAAAATTCAATGTATACATTTAGGATTAGTTCTCAACAGAATTACACGTATCATGTAACTTTAGAATAAAAAATATTAAAATTTTTATTCCAATTAAGATTTTGTTTTTAAAATTAAAAAAAAAAAAAAAAATTATAATATAATTCGCTTTTCTTTGGTAATTTAGTAACTTTGTACATATTTAAAATTATTTCTCGACAAAATTGCATGCTTCACAGGTTGGTTTATATACGTGAAAATGTACTTAAATACTGTTCGATATTTTGGTACTAAAAGCTTCTAACGTCTAAATAAAAACTTATCTTAGTAGAAGGTAATTCTGAACAACACGAGATCAAAACAGCAAAAAATGCACTTTTCTTAATTTTGTAAGAAATAACTTGAAAAAAACTGACATTAACCATGTATTAATAGTATAATTCATCCATTTTTATAAAGTAATAACAATGCTACAAAAAAGCTTGAAATTGCATTCGAAAGTTACGGCATAGGGTACATTTTACACAAATAAAAATGTTGCTATAAGGGGCTATATATTTATTATTATTATTCTAATAATATATATTATTTATTTTATTTTAGAGAGACATTTCATTATATTCAAGATATTTATTTCGTGATATGCGCTGAAGTGAATTAAAATACTCGAAGATACGTTTTGAAATCGCTTATGAAATATTTATATTTTACTTCTGGAAATAAAAGCTTTAAATGGATTTATATTCTAAAACTACAGTTAAAAGCTAGATAGTATTAATTAAATATAACTAAATAGTTTTTTAATGATCAGGTACTTATCAAAAATTGAAACCGTTTGATAAAAGTTGCTTCAAATGTGCATTTTAGGCAAATTGTTGATGTTAAAATTTTCGCTTCTCGTACCTACTTTTGAAAAATACTTATGTAAAACAAACATATCACTTGAGTAATAAGACCAAATAAGAAACTATTCAATATTTAAAAAAAAAGAAACTAAATCTACAGCTCCCCCCCCCCCCCCTTCATTGGTAGTTTTTTTCTACCATACAGCTGTGGCGGAATGATTCAAATTTAATACTGACGTCATATTTTCATGAAATACTGCCGCACATGAATTTTAAGGAATTCTATTGTGTTAACCCTTTGCACTCCAGTGGCGCCTCTCAGGCGCCACACGATTGGATGCCAAACCACGAGAGGACCATTAGGTGTGATGCGGAAATTCGATGCAAGGCCAATGACTGTGTTTTTCTATGAAGCAAATCCATAAACACCAGCCGAACCTAAAATGTCTCGAGTTGCTGATCCCTCCGCGCGAAAGAGGCCTGGTGTGAATAGGGTTAATTTATTTAGATGGACATATTTCCCTTGTTCTATTTGCTGATAAAATAGTGGGTTTTTTTTTTTTAGTAGTGTTAACGATATTTGTAAAAAAAATATAATAGTTTAATCATTGTTTTTATAAGGGCTCTGGTTTTCTGGTGGTCAGAGTAACGAGCTCTTGATGGAAAGGTACTGAGTTCGGTCCTCGGCGTCCACTAAAGATAATAGTGTACGATAAGGGAGGCTGGTGTACATTAAATCTGTCATAGTCTCAATGTCCTCTCGTTGGTGTGGAGGGGTCGGAGAGAGGGGTTAACACTAGAAGATTTCGATCTTGTATTCTTCTAGATGCTCAAAATTAAGAGACGTATGGCTGTGTTAAGGACTTTATAAGTGACAGAAATAGACAGTCTGAGCTTGCAAATCAAACCCCATCGTTTTTATTTAAGGGGGTCCAGTACCGAAATTTCTTCAAAAATCAATTTTTTTTTTATGATTTTAAAAAATAGTTCATACATTCCTGAAGAGAATGATGTTTTTATCTTATTCTTCCGGTGATTAGAACGCCACAAAATTACCTGTGATTTAACATCACTAATGGGCGTAACACCTTGAAGCGTCTGCTTAAAGTGCGTTTTTCGAGCACTAGTGTTTTTCACAGATGTTGCATATTCAAATCGATATATCTCCAGAACCATTAACAATTGGCTATTCAAATTTTTGGAGCATTTAATTTATATAGCTTTAAATATTTTGTCTTCACAGAATTTTATTTTTTTAATTCTGTTTTAAAATATAATTTTTAGCGTAAAAGATAACATAAAAAAAAGCAAAAATTTCGATATTTTAACTTTGAGAATTTTTTTAATTTTTTTTAATTCACCTATTAAAATTCTGTGAAGACAAAATTTTCTTTATATAATTATGTACTTCAGAAAGCTTTCACTTTGAAATTTTTTTTATTTTTTCTTGACTTATATATCAAAATACGCAAACATCAATTATTATGGATTTTTCTTGGTTTTTAAATTTTTTTTTAAATAACAAAACACAATATTTAAAAAAACATTTTCTCACAGATATATAAATAGTATCTCACACATAAAATAAATTTTTGACATAAAAATGTACATAAATAAAGTTTTTTTTATTTTCGGTACCGGACCCCCTTAAAATCTGTCACCTTTCCACACCTCCATCAGACAGCCTTAACGATGGACTTACTACCCTAATGGCATCTATTGAAAAGGGTAAAAATCTCCAAATATACCATTGCACTCCTTTCCAATAAAGCCTGTACTCTGAAAATTGGTGGATTTGACACCCAAGTTGCAAAACTATGTTATTTCTATTTCGACAAAATACCCTTATTGCGTTGAAAATGGACACAACTTTCTGAATGGTGAAGAAATCTAGGTCCTATTTCGCTAACAGCAAAAATCAGCAATTGTAATTGAGAATGTCTACTTCCAAGAATTAGGAAAAAGAAAAAAAATCCTTTAAAATATACCCTTCTTTTTCTCATATTGCCAGAATGTTGGAACGAGATTAATTTTTTGAATGCCTATAATAGCAACACTAACTTAACAATATTTCGGATATCCACCATGAATGGGTAACCTAAATTAGTAAATACAAAATTGTGTGAGCTTTTACACATGTAAAACTTATATAACTTGGTTCGAAGTTAAAAATATTTTAAGCTGGCGAAGTTGAAACTTTTATATCAGCGTCAGCCACTAGACGGCCAGCAAATGATTTTTCTGCGGTTCGCCAGCATCACAGAAGAAAACAAATTGAGTTTCACTATATGGATCTTTTTTCTTTCTTTTTTTCTTTTCTTCTTTTTTTTTTTTAACATAAAAGTAATTTATCCAAAATTAGTATGTGGTAACTTTGCAGACCGTTCTTTAAATTCCTCCGAAACTAAATGAAGAAGATTTCAGCAAGATGGTTTTTAACAAGAAAAAATACAGGAATAACTTAACTGAATCTCATTTGGGCAATGCATTAAGATTGACTGCAACAGATACTATCTTAAAATAAGCTGAACTATCTCGACCGTCATTGTATTACAATTGAAACAGACTAAAACGAAGAAATCTGAACGCACTGTTTAAATACTTTTCTTAAAAGTTAGGTCAAGTCGCATTGTCACGTTGGAACAAAAGATTCACTTCTTTTTCTAGACTTTGATTTAATAATAATGAAAATTGTTATTTTTTAAGTTTTTGAAAAAATAATCAAACATCAATTGTAATTTTATGAAGGTAAAAAAATAAATAAATCAATATTTGTTTTCAGTTTTATAAAATGCTATATATATAGTTAAATTGATAACAATTAAAGATACATGTATTTGTGTGTCCGGCCCGGGAAAAGCTCCAATACATGTAATACGGCCTGTCTCTAAAAATTTGTGGCGAACGCTGTTTTATATGCTATAGTGTGGGATTGTTGACATCTAATGTCTTACAACTAAGACAAGTTGGATATTAAAAATCGTCATGGTTAAGATACACTGATTTTAATTAGCAAAAGTAAAACTAAGTAATCCTGATTTCAATTGATGGAATTTCACGAAATAAAATACGAAAACTCTGTAAAGGTGGAATGTCTCATTTTTCACTTCTCATATGAGTAGAGCGATGACATCTGGATGAAGTGTACTTAGCAATTTGACTAAAATTTGACTTCTTTTCCTCATATAAAATAATTAAGGTATACGTATAGGTTTCAACATTTTTTTTTAATTTTCAATTTAAAAATTAGACCTTTGCACCTTGAAAAGTACATTATCTGTTAAACTGTTCCCAATTGAAATAATTAAAATTTCTACACTTTTAATAATTAATTAACATTTAATCAACTAATTAGGCTAATTTCGAACGGTAATGACAAAAATTCTTTTTCACCCACAGATACAATGTTGGTGTTCAATAATGCGGAATACTCTACTCTATGTTTTGACCCTATTAACAGAATTTTACAGTGTGTATATTTTGTGATATCTTGCTTTAACTGAATCTATTAGAAAAATCCAAGTTTTTTTTATACAGAATCTTATATTTAAAATTCAAATAAAAAAATATTTATTTACAAATCACTTAGTATTTAGTGTCAAAACATTCAACAATGTATGCAAATTATATAGCTAGAAACAAATTTCAAAAAAATATTATTTAAACTGGAGTTATTACTGTTTGAATGGTTGGTTGTATTCAGATTATCTGGCGCCGTCAGCAACACGAGGGCTATAATGCGTCGAAACATTTCGTCATTTAACAAACCAACATACAATTACAAACACCCATGCCTACACGGGACTCAAACCCGCAACCTCGCGGTCTAGAAGTTACTGTTTGAATGAAATGCAAAATAAAAAAAACTAGAATCTGAGAATAATTTTTAAAAAAGTATTTTTATATAAGAAACTGTTGTTATTATTATACTAATTATTATATACTTCCTTTTTAGTATGCTCCTCTATCATAGGGTTTCCTTCTTTTGTGTTGTTTTTATTTTGTTTTCGTTTTTTACGGCCTTACAAATCTTCCCCGATTTTTGCGATTTGAAGCCTATACGTATACCTTAAATTATTACGTTTCCATTTAACCTCTTTAAAAGGTTACTTTTCAAACAGTAGTCTCTTTAAGGGGGTCCAGTACCGAAATTTCTTCAAAAATCCCAATTTTTTTTCTGATTTAAAAAAATAGTTCATTCATTCCTGAAGAGAATGATGTTTTTATCTTATTCCTCCGGTGATTAGAACGCCACAAAATTACATGTGGTTTAAACACCACTAATGGGCGTAACACCTTGAAGCGTCTGCTTAAAGTGCGTTTTTCTAACAGTAGTGTTTTTCATAGATGTTGCATATTCAAATCGATACATCTCCAGAACCATTAACAATTCGTTATTCAAATTTTGGGAGCATTTAATTTATATAGTTTTAAATATTTTGTCTTCACAGAATTTTATTTTTTTAATTCTGTTTTAAAATATAACATTTAGCGTAAAAGATAACATAAAAAATAGCAAAAATTTCAATATTTTAACTTTGAGAATATTTTTAATTTCCCCTATCAAAATTCTGTGAAGACAAAATTTTCTTTATATAATTACGTATTACAGAAAGCTTTCACGTTGAAAAAAAAAATTATTTTTTCTTGACTTATATCAAAATACGCAAACATCAATTATTATGAACTTTTCTTGGTTTTTAAATTTTTTTTTAATAACTAAACACAATATTTAAAAAAACATTTTCTCAAAGTTATATAAATAGTATCTCATACATAAAATAAATTTTTGACCTAAAAATGTACATAAATAAAGTTTTTTTTATTTTCGGTACTGGACCCCCTTAAACAAATTAAGTAAACATTAATTTCATTTTGTCAAAGTTTTCAGGAGATAAAAATATGAAATCAGAGCTTATATGCACCACTCTTTTACTACAAATATATTTCAGTGATTAGATGACAGCTCCTACTAATCAATTATGTGTTTTTCTCCCTATTTCCAAATATATATCAAAGTAAATTACTCTCACCTAATCACTCAAAACTGGCGATATGATAACAACACAACTTTTAACACGAAGTCTAAAAAAAAGTGTTTAAGTTGGAGAGTTTGGACCTTTTATATGATATATTGTATGTGTTGGAATATAGACCACATGCAGATGGACAAAGCCTAAATAAAAGATCATTACTAGATTACTGTAGGTGTATAAGTTGAATTTCACGCAAAAAAAATTATATAATTTTTTTTAGACAAATTTCATAAAATATTATTGGGTTGCTATCTATAGCGTTGCATTTTATTGATTTTGTACTGAATTTATTGAACACAAAACGTCTTTATTAAATACTAGTTGCTTTTGAATTTAATTTATTATAAACAAAATGTATTGATTAAATAATAGTATTGCTTTTAAATTAAACTTATTATAAACAAAATGCATTTATTAAATGCTAGTAATGCTTTTAAATTAAATCTAATGCATTCAAAATGTGTTAAATACTAACAATGCATAGTATTATTTTTGTTTTGAATTTATTAATTACAAAATGTATTTATTAAATACTTATATTGCTAATATTGTATATAGTTGTACATTCATACTGTATCAATGCTATTGTGTTTAATGATACTATACCAATACTAGTATATAATAAATTCTGTAAATAATAAATTTAATATAAAATAAATACTACTATTTAATAAATATATTCTGTGTTTAATAAATTCAAAGATAAATTTGATAAAATTTTGTAGTGTTTTTATCCATAGTATTGCATTTTATTTATTTCAAATTGAATTTATTAATTACAAAATATATTTATTAAATATCAGTTGCTTTTTTAATGGAATTTATTATATGCAAAATGTGTTTTATAAATACTTGTATTGCTTTTATATTAAACTTACTAATACAAAATGTATTAAATAATACAAAATGTATTAAATAATACAAAATGTATTATATAATACAAAACGTATTATATAATACAAAATGTATTATATAATACAAAATGTATTATACAATACAAAATGTATTATATAATAATAACTCATAATATTACTTTTGTATAGAATTTATTAATTACAAAGTGTATCGATTAAATACCAACACTGCGTAGTAGTGCTTTCATACTATAGCAATGCTATATCATATAATGAATGCATTTTGTATTTAATAAATTCTGCCTGAAAAATATGCGCCTAATACCAAAGATACAACAGCAGCCTCCATTAAAGCTCTGAAAACGATTCTCACATTAAAATAAATAATAACATTGCATCATATTTTTTTAAAATTTATTAATTACAAAATGTATTGATTAAGTACCAACATTGCATAGTTAGTACCTTCATACTATAGCAGTACTGTAGTCTTTAATGAGTACATTTGGTATTGAAAAAAACCCAAAACATGCGTCTGAAGCCAAAGAATCAACAGCGGGCTCCATTATAGCTCTAAAAAACGAACCCCGTATCAAAAATCCGTCTCACCCTCCAAACAAACAGATAAATAAAAACGAAACAGAATAAAACAGAGGCGGATAATAATATCGTAATATTTTTTTAAAATTTATTAATTACAAAATGTATTGATTAAGTACCAACATTGCATAGTTAGTACCTTCATACTATAACAGTACTGTAGTCTTTAATGAGTACATTTGGTATTGAAAAAAACCCAAAACATGCGTCTGAAGCCAAAGAATCAACAGCGGGCTCCATTATAGCTCTAAAAAACGAACCCCGTATCAAAAATCCGTCTCACCCTCCAAACAAACAGATAAATAAAAACGAAACAGAATAAAACAGAGGCGGATAATAATATCGTAATATTTTTTTTAAATTTATTAATTACAAAATGTATTGATTAAGTACCAACATTGCATAGTTAGTACCTTCATACTATAGCAGTACTGTAGTCTTTAATAAGTACATTTGGTATTGAAAAAACCCCAAAACATGCGTCTAAAGCCGAAGAATCAACAGCGGGCTCCATTATAGCTCTAAAAAACGAACCTCGTATCAAAAATCCGTCTCACCCTCCAAACAAACAGATAAATAAAAACGAAACAGAATAAAACAGAGGCGGATAATAATATCGTAATATTTTTTTTAAATTTATTAATTACAAAATGTATTGATTAAGTACCAACATTGCATAGTTAGTACCTTCATACTATAGCAGTACTGTAGTCTTTAATGAGTTCATTTGGTATTGCAAAAAACCCAAAACATGCATCTAAAGCCAAAGAATCAACAGCGGGCTCCATTAAAGCTCTAAAAAACGAACCTCGTATCAAAAATCCGTCTCACCCTCCAAACAAACAGATAAATAAAAACGAGACAGAATAAAACAGAGGCGGATAATAATATCGTAATATTTTTTTAAAATTTATTAATTACAAAATGTATTGATTAAGTACCAACATTGCATACTTAGTACCTTCATACTATAGCAGTACTGTAGTCTTCAATGAGTACATTTGGTATTGAAAAAAACCCAAAACATGCGTCTAAAGCCGAAGAATCAACAGCGGGCTCCATTACAGCTCTAAAAAACGAACCTCGTATCAAAAATCCGTCTCACCCTCCAAACAAACAGATAAATAAAAACGAGACAGAATAAAACAGAGGCGGATAATAATATCGTAATATTTTTTTAAAATTTATTAATTACAAAATGTATTGATTAAGTACCAACATTGCATACTTAGTACCTTCATACTATAGCAGTACTGTAGTCTTCAATGAGTACATTTGGTATTGAAAAAACCCCAAAACATGCGTCTAAAGCCGAAGAATCAACAGCGGGCTCCATTATAGCTCTAAAAAACGAACCTCGTATCAAAAATCCGTCTCACCCTCCAAACAAACAGATAAATAAAAACGAAACAGAATAAAACAGAGGCGGATAATAATATCGTAATATTTTTTTTAAATTTATTAATTACAAAATGTATTGATTAAGTACCAACATTGCATAGTTAGTACCTTCATACTATAGCAGTACTGTAGTCTTTAATGAGTTCATTTGGTATTGCAAAAAACCCAAAACATGCATCTAAAGCCAAAGAATCAACAGCGGGCTCCATTAAAGCTCTAAAAAACGAACCTCGTATCAAAAATCCGTCTCACCCTCCAAACAAACAGATAAATAAAAACGAGACAGAATAAAACAGAGGCGGATAATAATATCGTAATATTTTTTTAAAATTTATTAATTACAAAATGTATTGATTAAGTACCAACATTGCATAGTTAGTACCTTCATACTATAGCAGTACTGTAGTCTTTAATAAGTACATTTGGTATTGAAAAAAACCCAAAACATGCGTCTAAAGCCGAAGAATCAACAGCGGGCTCCATTACAGCTCTAAAAAACGAACCTCGTATCAAAAATCCGTCTCACCCTCCAAACAAACAGATAAATAAAAACGAGACAGAATAAAACAGAGGCGGATAAAGGATGACCATTCGCACAGTGGCGGCGTGTTTTGAGGAAGCACGGTCTAGTGGCGTAGCACAAAGGAGTCGTAGAGTGACCTCAGGTACAAATTGCCGAATCAAAGTAGGCGTGAGGACAAAACCACTTTTCACATCACACTGCATAATAGCTCGGTTTCCGAGGATTCTTTCTAACGATGGAAGATCCCCTCCCCCCCCCCTCCCCCCCCCTCCCCCCTCCCCCACTGGATGAATGAAACAGAGTTGCATTTCGGCGAGGATCAAGCATGAGTGGTTGTCTGAAAAAAGAAGGAAAGGGTTCTGGAGATATTTATATATAGAAGTATATCAGACGTTGCTCTGTTCCTTTGTTTGAATTGTGATTAGGTTAAAAATTATTTATTTTAAACTATTTATCACTTTTTACAAAGTCCTTAATAATTTTATTGATTGCATTGAGATCCATAATTCCATTAAATTTGCTGTACCGACCAATACTCGTAGCCAAAATTTATTTGTTACTGTTTTTACCAAATAAGACTACATTGACAACTTTTGTTTGTATAAATTTTATAGAATTTTTAATTTGATTGCTGATGATTTGGATATTTTTAATGTATCTTTTTCTATGTTCAAGGCTAAATGTCTGCTGGTTTTAAATGTGTAATCTTGTTTTGTTACTATTGTTTGCTTGTTTGTAATGTACTATTCCTTGTACACTTTAAATGGAATTTTTTTTCTGTAGTGTGCATTATAATAATAAATAAATAAAAGAAAAAATTAATCCGTAAAAATAAAGTTTTCACTGGGAATCTTTTATATGCATTACTTACTTTTAAGTGAAATTGCAAATTACTTAACCCTTTCGGCTTTACTGCATGATTAAAATGTAGCTATAATAATATAACCCATAAAAACAGAGTTTTAAAAAAAAATCTTTTATATGTATTGTCAATTTTTACACTCATTAACAGAGCGCCGATATTAAAACCGCTTCTATCAGCAAAATGTGCAACAGACTACGCTTCAAAATTTATTTATTAAAATGAACGTGAACGTCCTCCAAGTATCATTTAATTATTCTGATTGAAGTAATTTCATTCATTCATTTTCAAATAGAAAAAAAAAAATCTTAAAATGTTTAACATAAAAATACTCTTTATTATGTTGTATATTAGCACTTGCTTCAATACATACCATACAAGCCGTATAAGTTACTGATTTTTTCTGAAAACTGATTGGTATAACATAATTGCAATAAAAGAGATTAAATTTTATCTTCACAATGCCCCGAAGCAAAATGTTTGGTGGGCTGGTTTGTACTCACAATGACCGATTATGATGACTAATCAGGAAGGGACCAACAGCTTAAAGTGGATTCCGAACCACAATGAAAAGCCATGCTTATCCCGGGATCGAATGCGGCGCCTTTAGCACACGAGGTCAGCGTGCTTAACCTCACAACCATCAGGTGAACAGAAACAAAATGAATTTAAAAATATGACCCACACCATTTTAGAAGAAGAAATTTAGATAGGGTATCCAAATTCATTACTTTTTATAACAACGTGCAATAAATTAAGCTTTTTTTTTAATGATTTTGAATCCAAAATCGCGGAGAAAGTAAACTTTTTTTCGCACTAGTGTGAAAAAGTACTTTTTCGCACGCCTCGTGCTCAAATATTATATAGTAGACTGAGAGACGACTGCAATTTTCGGACCCCATCGAACATCATTTTGATTTTTTTTATAGAAATTAGAGAAAAGTGAGTAGATTACGAATCCACTGGTCTGCCGTGGCAAAAATGGCCGAAACAGGTCAAAAATCTACTTTTAATAAGTTGAACTAAATCCAATTGCCAAATGAGCCATAATTTGCCAAATAATGAGCATTTTTTTTTTTTTTTTAATTTGGTAACCCTCACTCTTTAATTATCAATTAAGAAGGTTGCAGACGATTCAGATATCTGGCGACGGTCTACTTGCATCTATTAAAAGGGAGCCAATTTTGCAATAAACATTACGTCACGGATGACGTAGCTGATGTCGACATTTTGGCTTACTTTTAAAAGATACAAATTTTCCAAGCCAGAGATCAGATATCGTTTGCGCTTTTTCTCATTGAAAATCAAAAGGCAGAGTTGCCAGACGAAAAAGTTTGTTCTCTTTTTGGCAAGTTAAGATATATTTGGCAATCGGATTTTAGTTCAACTCATTCCAAGTCTATTTTTGATCAGTTTCTGCCGTTTTGCCACGACAGACCAGTGTATTCGTAATCTACTCACTTTTCTCCAATTTCTATAAAAAATTCAGAATGATGTTCGATGGGGTCCAAAAATTGCAGTCGCCTCTCGGACTATAGTCTTAGCATTGAAATGACATATTTTCAGTAGAAATTCATTGACTCGAGTTTCCAACATTAACACGTTCACGCATGCGCGTACCACAGGTGGCTAGCACTAGACTGTCTCATCAAGCGGCTCGTACCACCATCGATAAAAATAAACAACTGGATAGACTGCTTAACGCTGGGAAAATGAAGCCGTTGCCAGATGCAATTGGTGTGATAAAAATACGAATTGCCATGGATTGAAATTAAAATTTTGGGTTGCACACAGCAGAAATGTCAATAGTATACCTTAATTAGTAATAATGTGCAAAAAAATATATACTCTAACACTTTACAAGGTTTTTCGCATTCCCATCCAACTATAAAAGTGAACTGTGATTGGTTAATCTTCCCACCAGCTTCGCAATCCCCGGCGCGTTTTTCTCTTTGCATTGACTATGGAGTAGTCTATCCAGTTGTTTATCTATATCGATGCGTACCACCTGTGGTACGATAAGACAGTCTAGTGCGGGCCACCGGTGGTACGCGCCGGCGTGAACGTGTCAATAGTTGGTTGGTTGTATTCAGATTATCTGGCGCCGTCAGCAACACGAAGGCTATAATACGCCGAAACATTCGTCATTAGACAAGCCAACACACATTTACAAACACCCATGCCCTACACGGGACTCGAATCCGCAACCTCGCGGTCTAGAAATCTAGCACTCTAACCACTATACCGTTTGGTTGGCTTTTGATCGTTTTGAATAAAAAACGTGGTGAAAGCAGTACTTTTTTTGCGAGGAGTGCGGAAAAGTAACTTTCTCGCACTAGTTTAGAAAGTACTTTCTCTCACGCCTCATTCTGAAATGTTGTCTTGGAATTGAAATGACATATTTTCGCAAGATATTCATTAACTGGCGTTGCCAACATTAATAAATATATGTATTAAACATATTTTTTGTAAGTGATTATAAAAAATATTGTATGCAACACTTGAGAAAATACTTTTTCCAATTCGGTAAATTATTTTCCTCGTGTTATCGCAGTCGTCCAATAAGCTTTTTATCTCGTTTGAAAAAATATTACTTTCCCCACTAGTTGCATAAAGAACTATTTAGCCATAGACACTTTTGTGGAGTTTTGATGGATTGGTTGGCTGTTTTCAGATTATCTGGCGCTGTCAGCAACACGAGGGCTATAATGCGCCGAAACATTCGTCATTAGACAAGCCAACATACATTTACAAACACCCATGCCCTAACACGGGACTCGCAACCTCGCGGTCTAGAAGCCAGCACTCTAACCACTATACCGTTTTGTCGGCCTGAACGTGTTAATAAGTAGTATACATATTTTTTGTACGTGATTATAAAAAATATTGTATGCAAAACGTGGGAAAATACTTTTTCAAACTCGGCAAATTAAGCGTTTTACTTCGTTTGGAAAAGAGTATTACTTTCTCCACTAGTTTCATAAATAACTATTAAAAATATTACTCACGTTAATGTGCACTCTCTATTTCAGGTCATTTGAAATGTATCTTATTTTATTTCAGTTATTTGATTTGACTTCAAGAAATTACTTTTCTAATTTATCATCTTGTTCTACAGCGATTTTTCAGTAATTTTCAACGAACATGAAATTACAGTATCTGTTTAGTATTCCATACATAATTTCAACCATTTTTGGTTGGTTGTTTTCAGATTATCTGGCGCCGTCAGCAACACGAGGGCTATAATGCGCCGAAACATTCGTCATTAGACAAGCCAACATACATTTACAAACACCCATGCCTAACACGGGACTCGCAACCTCGCGGTCCAGAAGCTAGCATGCTAACCACAATACCGTTTGGTCGTCACAACCATTTTTGGAACTCAACCGATTCATTATCTTTAAAAGTTATTAAAAAACATAATTTTTTTTTTGTGTGGACTGTACACTGTATATTACAAACACTTACACGATAATATTATTGCTCTTCAAGTTCTTTTTGTTTATGTTCCGACAAGAAAACACTTTAAGCAAGTGCATCTACAATGCACCAGAATTATATGCGATATAAAACAAAGTCCAGGATTCATATCGGTGAGGTAAAAAAAAAAAATGAGGTCAGAAAAAAAAAAATTGCCCACAAAGTTAAGCAGATATTTTTTCTAACTTCCTCAATTACAATTCAATTTTTTTATGAATGTTAACTTCCAAGCTGAAAAGACCAGTTAATTAAAGCCATTTACGGTTATGCAGCCATGAGTACAGTAAAGGCAATTATCAGAACGATCAGACAAAAGATAGAGTTTTGTTTTATGCCCATGAATGAAAGAGAAAACTGCTTTTTAATGAGAGGTACAAGATTTCCATTACAAAAACTCAAGCTGGCAAAAAGCTAAAAGTAACACTTTAATTGATAACAATTTTACGACAAATCGTTTGGGATTTTGAATTTTTATGAATTTTCTCTACAGTGTGAAAACAATGGGTAAATACTGTTGCAAAAACTTTCTGTATATAATTGTATAGTTCTGTACCTTTCTGTATATACTGTGTATAATTGGGCAAATTGTTCAAATCTCAATTTAATACGGAAGGGCGAAAACACTATTTTTATAATAGAATAATTAATGATTGGAATGACTTGCCAGCAAATGTTATAAATTCCGTGAGCGTAAAGAGTATTAGGAAACAGATATGCACTGGAGGATAAGTAAATGGGCAATAATTGGATTACACTGTCCAGGTAAGTAACTTATATTGTGTGCTACAAAACTTGTATGTATATAATTTATGTTATTTAGTTAATATATTTTGTTACTTATGTCTGCGCACTGTTAGATTCTATAAAATTTGTCATCTTTCATTATGTATTGCAGTTTTACAGTATGATTGTCTAACGCTGTGTCAACTACCGGCTCGATTTTTATAAAAATCGTTAGTGGCGTTTTTCAGCAATTACAGAAAAATATGATTTTTTCAATGGCAGCAAGTTCGAGAATTATGCCGGCCGCCTACACACAAACTACATTTTTATTTTATCGAAAACAATAAATTCGTTATTCTATTTAAACATATTCAAAATAAAAAAACACGCTCAAATACTGTATAACTTAAAAAAATAGTTTCTTTAAGAGCTGCTGGGATCGATTTTTAAGTCGCTTAGAATATCCAAATGGTAGATAAAATATTACTTGTCTTCGAACTCAACCAAGTCAATACATAACAAACTTCCTTTAGAATATATCGACCTCAACGTACAATATTTTTCATATGCTATTCCGTTTCATTCGAATTTTTACACTCGACGCAGAAACCATTCCAGCGCATGATCAACCCCCCCCCCTCCCCTCCCCTCCAACTTCCACACTCTCAACTAAATTATAACAAAAAAAAACTCTTTTCAAAACTAACTCAACCAGCAAGTTCCAGCAATTTACTCACCTTCTAACAAGTCTTCATGTGCGAAGAAACGGAAGACATTTTTCTCACAGAGCACCTCACCATTTGAAGCAAACTCACCCCACAGAAAGGAAAGTTAAATAAATAAAAAAAAAAAAAAAAGGAAACCTTCGTTTGCTAAATTAATTTCATGTCCCGTTGCAACCAGCTCTTCAAACGCAATTACGCGAAATCTCCTTCGAACGGGGGAAGAGAAAAGATCAAGAAAAGAAGAAGAAAAAATAACTTATCGTCATCGGAAATCTCCGATTCATCCACATTCACCAACATCCAGAGAAAAGAGTGAAATCTTCTCTCCCGGTTTAAAACGGGAGAAGAAAAAAAAAAATATCCCGATAAAGATTTATTCATTATTTCCCCTCGGAGGATAATCATAATTATGTAAACTCAGAACAGATCTATCCCACCAGGCCCACAGTAAATCAAAAGGGTGTAGAAAAGATTAATGGTGTCGTCGCTGGGGGGTGAATATCCCTCAGTTTCAGTCCCCCCCTTCCCTTTCCTTCTCTTCTCACAAGGCTGCTATTGGCGAGTGATTTTGGCTCCGGATGTCAGTTTCAGGAGTTTCGGGAAAAGTCGGGATAAACAGGATTAGTGGTATTGACTCCTTGGAGGAAGGAGAGGGGTCGTACACTGTTTTTGTTTCATGGGCTGAGGAGGTACTTGGTTTTCAAGATTGTTGAAACTGGTGCCAAGTCAGTTTTCTGAACTGTTGGTGTTGTGGTAAGTGCGATGGGATAATAGCTTGTTGGTTTTTTTTTGTCATTGTTTCGAACTTTATTTGTTTTAAAATAGCATAGAAGGAATGTAATGGTCAACAGATGTTTTGTCTTGGTTTATCGTCCATATCTGACGACTTTGGGGTTAGAGCTTTTGGATTTGCATGTCAAAGGTGCCGGGAACAAACCCTAATAGTCCGAGAGGCGACTGCAATTTTTGGACCCCATCGAACATCATTCTGAATTTTTTTATAGAAATTGGAGAAAAGTGAGTAGATTACGAATCCTCTGGCCTGCCGTTTCAAAAATAGCCGAAACTGATCAATAATCGACTTGGAATGAGTTGAACTAAAATCCAATTGCCAAATATGTCATAACTTGCCAAAAAGAGAACAAACTTATTCGTCTGGCAACCCACTTCATTTTGATTTTCAATGAGAAAAAGCGCAAACGATTTCTGATCTTTGGCTCAGAAAACTCATATCTTTTAAAAGTAAGCCAAATTGGAGACATCAGTTACTTCATAAGTGACGTAATATTTTTTGCCAACTTGGCGCTCCCTTTTAATAGATGCAAGTAGACCGTCGCCAGATATCTGAATCGTCTGCAACCTTCTTAATTGAAAATTAAAGAGTGAGGGTTACCAAATAAAAAATAAATGCTCATTATTTGGCAAGTTATGGCGCATTTGGCAATTGGATTTAGTTCAACTTATTAAAAGTCGATTTTCGACCAGTTTCGGCCATTTTTGCCACGGCAGACCAGTGGATTGGTAACATACTCACTTTTCTCCAATTTCAATAAAAAATTCAGAAGAATGTTCGATGGGGTTCAAAAATTGCAGTGGCCTCTCAGTCTATAAGGTTAGGTATGGTTGTTCGTTGGAGTTCAGAATCCACGTTAATCTGTAGGTCCCGGTCTTATTAGTCTTTATGAAAAAAAAAAATAGGTCGTTAAGCGTGGGGACTTGGTACCCTTGTTTTTACAAAAAATAATAAGAATATCAATTGTCTATTTTTTGAGTGTTTATAATCTTTGAAGCTTTCTCTGTATTCTGGTAAGTTTTTGAGCTGATCCGATAAATGCAATCGCAGAAAAACTATATTTTTATGGAGGATTTAGCATTGCTGCAATACCTCCTTCCATGTATCGAACGCATTTTTCTCAGTTCGAGATATTTGAAATTCCCTTCCTTACTCAAAAAGCTAAAACTTCAGCAAATATGAATGAAATGACTTGAAATGTGTGTTGCGTCATTCTTAATATTTATTCGACCGAACTAGGGATGGATTTTTGAATAAAATAAAGACTTTTTTTTTTTTTTTTTTACAAATTTAAAAGTTGAAACATACCCGTTTTTACCTATAGATACAGTAATCATTGTTTTTCTTAAAAACTATTTTACTTATTCCAAATTCGATGCGCCGACCAAACGGTATAGTGATTAGCGTGCTAGCTTCTGGACCGCGAGGTCTAATGACGAATGTTATAGCCCTCGTGTTGCTGAAGGCATTATAGCCCTCGTGTTGCTGAAGGCGCCAGATAATCTGAATACAACCAACCAACCAAATTCGATGCCTGAAAAGTTAGAGTATACTACGAGGAAATTTGTTTTAAAAAAATCAGGAAAACATATTGCAAAATGAAGAAGAATTAGAGGTGACAAAAAAAAAGATTGACTGAAAAACAGCTGGGTTCTGGCTGACGCACGGGGCATTTGGTTCTTTTTTTCTATCTTGTAAAATGATAAGAATTATAAAATTACGACGAATCTAATAGTTATGTTTTTATTTTATATCATTTTACTTTGTGACAAAGTTATATGGAAAAATAATTATTTTAACTTGGTCAAATATGCATTTATATCGTCTGACACACAGGACACGGTCAGACGATATAAATGCATATTTGACCAAGTTAAAATAATTATTTTTCCATATAACTTTGTCACAAAGTAAAATGATATAAAATAAAAACATAATTGCTAGATTCATAATAATTTTAGGATTCTAATTTGTTTTAGAGTAGATAAAAGAGCTAAAATGTCTCGTTTTTTCAGCAATGAATTGCACAGTTTCTTAGTATTTTTATGTCTTCTTAGTGTTTTTATAGGAAGTCCATTTGTTGTTAAAGTATGAATTAATAGTAGTACGTGTTGAGAATCAACGCCTAAGCCCAGAAACTTTCTTCTAATAAGGTAAATATTACTTTCAAGTTATAGTTGTGTTCTTTTGTCAAAAATATCCTCCAAGACAAAAGTTCGTTAATGGTAATTTTCTTTGGTTATGACTACCTTGAAATTCCTTTGTTTTGCAATTACCTCTAAAATGACGTCCAATTCAAGACAATTTTATGATCTTAAGATTAATTCGACAGAAATTTTCAGTTTCAAAGGAATTTGGTTAGGAGTGATTAAAAAAAGTTATTCTAATCGCGATTAAACGAATTTAAGGTACCAGAATCGACTAAAACTTTTCAAATATAGAATATTGTAAAGGGCCTATTTTCCATAAAGCTAGGATGCTGAACTCGTATAAACAGGCAACACGCTCCAAATACTGTAAATAATCAGTTACTACAATATCATCAAACCTTAATGCATAAAACATTACATTTGAGGAATTCACACTCTACTTCCTATAAAGCCTGAGCGCTGAAAATAGCCAAATTTTCGTACTTAAGGTATACATATACGTTGGACAATTTATTTTTTTATTTTTTATGCCAGCTTGTCAAATTTTTGTAAGAATTACAAGAGCAAAAAATGTAATGTATTTGCAGTAACAAAAAGTAAAAAAATAAAATATTTGTTTAATTAATTGAATTTTAATTCACTAATTAAGGCCTAATTGCAACGATGATAAAATAATACCTAATTAATTTTGAAACAAATTTCTTACTGGAAATTAAAGACAAGGTATTTATGCCTGGGCCCAAGCAAAATATAATGCATAACTTAAATATTTTTTTAAATTTTAACATTTAACATGAAAAATACTAGAAAAAATAAAAAATTTCCAAAAATAAAAATATTCTAAAATACATAAAAAATACTATTTTTTACCAAATTTTTGTAAACGGGTAGAGCCCATGCTCTGAAATGTTATCTAAATTATACAGTTTAAATTTTAAAAATCAGTTAATTAACTCTTAAGATATCATCATTGGAGTACATTCACTCAACAATGAAAAGCAGTTCTGCAGAAATTGAGTTCAAAGTTTTCGACATTTTCTTTTTTCCAATATGTTTTAAACTTCGACCTTTACGAAACTGCGTGTAATTAAAAAAGTATTTTAATTATAAGAAAGTTATTTGTATCATTTTAAAGATAATGAATCGGAGAACATTTTAGAATGAAAAAACAAAAATGCCTGTTTGGGTCAATTTTTGCAATTCCCAACCTATATGTATTATGTATACCTTAACTTAGGGGTATACACATAGTAATTTATTAATGCATGAACTTGGGCACTTTATGTCAAATGACTATAACATAAAAGTTAAATAACTTTTTTATAACAACGTGTAAAAAATTAAGAAGAGTTAGTATCCTATATCCCGGCAAAGTTAATTTGGCATATTTCATGTATCTCTTTCCCCAAAAGTATTTGACATAGAAGCCTAATTTTTTTGTCAGTGCATTTAACAGACACTTGTTATTCTAATAAAGTTAGATTTTGATTGTGATTCATTTACTTTTTTTTTTTAATGAATTTTCGTTCAACTCCCTCCAATTCGTTAAACCTTTTAGCTGTTCAGTTATTTAGATGATTTGGGTACCTAAATTGTTCACTTTTTTTATTGCAAAAAACAAATGTTTAATACAAAATAAAATATACTTAGCAGTTAAAAATTAATATTTTTAATTATATACATAAAAATTTTAAGGTTTTGTGGCGGCTGCCACTCAGCGTGGCAGTGGTAAAGTTCGCATCCAGTGGAGCATTATTTTCTAAAAATTAAAAAAAAAAATCAATTTAATTATTTTCTAAATAAATAAATAAATAAATAAATAAAAATGAATACCTATTAGTAGTTCAGTTTTGTATATAACTATAATATCTATATATAATTTTGTAATATCTATATAACGTTTACGGGATGCCATTTTGCAACAAAAAAATGCCGCGCACTTTGACTTTGACCTTTGGCCTCTACCCTTTGGCATCTAACCTTTGAAACTTGCAATATAGTGCTGCCATCTATTGCATTGAGCGCAAATAAATTCCTCCCGAGATATATTCGGGTATAACAACACGAAGCAATCAAAAAAAAATTACCCCGAGTAATACTCGGGCGTGACATTTTGGAACACCAGTGCTGTGCCCGAGATTATCTCGGGCAGAACAGTTAAAAGGTAAATCACAAGTTATTTTGCTAGAAAAAGCTAAAACAAAACCTATTTTTAAAATAACAACAAAATCTCACTTCAGTATGTGCAGATACATAAAAGGAATATGTGGTTAAAATTTCAGGAAGATAGTTTGCTCAGTTTCTGGAGAAAAAGGTACATGAATAACAAAAAAAGTAGTTTTGAGAAAAACGAATTTTAAAGACAACTTTACTTAAGGTATACCTATACATTAGGAATCGCGAAATTTGACTCAAGTCTGCGTTTTTGTTTTTTGGTTTTAAAATATTCCCGAATTCATTACCATTCAAATGATACCATTTTCTTTCTGAGACTGAAATGACTTTTTAAATTACATTAGGGTTTGTGAACCTGTTTTGTATCCCGTTCATTAGTGCAGTAAACTTTAAACGCGTTTTCTGAAGAATGATATTTTGGTGTTATATGACTTTACGCCAACGGTCATAATTTCATAAAAAATGGTCCGATTTACAAAATTCTAATTTTGCTTTGTAGACAATAGTTGTGAATGTGTTTTCTATGGAGAATCTAATATATATTGCTATAAACACATTTTTTATGCATATTTTAATCTTAATTTTTTGTTAAAAACTATGTATTTTTTTAAACTTTTTATTTAAAAACTTAATATTAAATAAATATTGAAGCTAAATTCAAAATTCTCCATAGGAACATGCGTCAATATAATATATCTTATTTGCAATAAAAATAATTCCTCTAAGTTAATTACAAGTTTATTTATGTATGTTCTAATAATGTCCTAATTAGTCAATTTAACTGCAATTAGCCGATTCAAAAATTGACGGAAAAAAAAAGTTTGTATATAAAAATGCATCATTTTTAATTCTGATATACTGCCAAAAAGTTTGAAATTATAACCTAAAACTTAAAGAAAATCATCTCAATTGTATATGTATACCTTAAACTAATAGTTACCAATTTTGTCTTCAAAACATCATTAAAAATACTTCCATTTAAGGTATGATTACAAATGTGGTATCCTTATATAGGGTAGAATTTAAATTTTGATAAACAACAATAAACTCAAAATCGATTATTTATAAATATTTGGGCATCATTTTCCCAAAAACTTTTTTTGATCATTTTGGTTGGTTGTATTCAGATTATCTGGCGCCGTCAGCAACACGAGGGCTATAATGCGCCGAAACATTCGTCATTAGACAAGCCAACATACATTTACAAACACCCATACCTAACACGGGACTCGGAACCCGCAACCTCGCGGTCTAGAATCTAGCACGCTAACCACTATACCGTTTGGTCGGCTTTTGATCGTTTTGAATAAAAAACGTGGTGAAAGCAGTACTTTTTTTGCGAGGAGTGCGGAAAAGTACTTTCTCGCACTAGTTTAGAAAGTACTTTCTCTCACGCCTCATTCTGAAATGTTGTCTTGGAATTAAAATGACATATTTTCGCAAGATATTCATTAACTGGCGTTGCCAACATTAATAAATATATGTATTAAACATATTTTTTGTAAGTGATTATAAAAAATATTGTATGCAACACTTGAGAAAATACCTTTTCCAATTCGGTAAATTATTTTCCTCGTGTTATCACAGTCGTCCAATAAGCTTTTTATCTCGTTTGAAAAAATATTACTTTCCCCACTAGTTGCATAAAGAACTATTTAGCCATAGACACTTTTGTGGAGTTTTGATGGATTGGTTGGCTGTTTTCAGATTATCTGGCGCCGTCAGCAACACGAGGGCTATAATGCGCCGAAACATTCGTCATTAGACAAGCCAACATACATTTACAAACACCCATGCCTAACACGGGACTCGGAACCCGCAACCTCGCGGTCTAGAAGCTAGCACTCTAACCACTATACCGTTTGGTCGGCGGAGTTTTGATGGAATTTGTGGAAATGCAACATTTTTTGTAATTACGATGTGCAAGGGAATATTTTTATCAACCTCCTTTATCCAATTAAACTTTGAATGAGTCATGAGACAAATCAATTAGTTGATTTTTAACCGATTTTAACAATGCTGATACAGCCAGCATTGAGCAATAGAATATTGTGCGAGAGCTTGCTTGTAAATTGCTCTATCAAAACAGATTTTTGTGGAAAATGTACCTGATAGTCCGAGAGGCAAGTTTAAGTATCCCTTCGAACATCATTGTGATTTTTTTTTGTGGAATGTGGAGAAAAGTTAGTAGATTATCAATGTAGTGTTCTGCCCGGGCAAAAATGGCCGAAACTGGACAAAATTCGATTTTGAATGAGTTGAACCAAGTCCGATTGCCAGTTATTGACAACAAAAAAAAAATACATGTTTCTATTTAAAAAAATTTAAAACTTGTTTTATTAATTAATAATTCATTATTAAAAAACTGTTTAATGCAAAAGTTGCATGTTATTCATGTTTGACCTTTTATAAACTATAGCTTGAAACAAAAATTGCTAAAATATATTAACTATCTAAGAATTAAAGGTTAAAAATGAAAAAAAATTTTAACATTAATTTGCCATTTTTTTTTTTGACATCATTTAAATTACTAACCACTCATTGGAAAATTATGAAATTTGGTATTTAGACTGTTTTTTTTTTTTTAAGTTGGTTGTTTTCAGATTATCTGGCGCTGTCAGTAACACGAGGGCTATAATGCGCCGAAACATTCGTCATTTGACAAGCCAACATACATTTACAAACACCCATGCCTAACACGGGACTCGAACCCGCAACCTCGAGGTCTAGAAACTAGCACGCTAACCACCTATACTGTTTGGTCGGTCGGGGTCTTTTAGGATTCTAAATCTAAATATGGTATAATATTATTGGATTGCCATTGAACTTTTTAAAGTTTGGTTTAGTTTTAATATGTAGATGACCCCTCACGATAAAAAATATAAACAATTAATAAAGACCTGCCACGATTTACAACGGTACTTAAGGGGGTATGGAACAGAAATTTCTTCAAAAATCCCAATTTTTTTTTCTGATTTAAAAAAATAGTTCGTACATTCCTGAAGAGAATGATGTTTTTATCTTATTCCTCCGGTGATTAGAACGCCACAAAATTACCTGTGATTTAAACATCACTAATGGGCGTAACACATTGAAGCGTCTGCTTAAAGTGCGTTTTTCGAGCACTAGTGTTTTTCACAGATGTTGCATATTCAAATCGATATATCTCCAGAATCATTAACAATTGGCTATTCAAATTTTTGGAGCATTTAATTTATATAGCTTTAAATATTTTGTCTTCACAGAATTTTATTTTTTTAATTCTGTTTTAAAATATAACATTTAGCGTAAAAGATAACATAAAAAAAAGCAAAAATTTCAATATTTTAACTTTGAGAATTTTTTTAATTTTTTTAGTTCACCTATCAAAATTCTGTGAAGACAAAATTTTCTTTATATAATTATGTATTACAGAAAGCTTTCACTTTGAAATTTTTTTTATTTTTTCTTGACTTATATCAAAATACGCAAACATCAATTATTATGGATTTTTCTTGGTTTTTAAATTTTTTTTTAAATAACAAAACACAATATTTAAAAAACATTTTCTCAAAATATATAAATAGTATCTCATACATAAAATAAATTTTTGACGTAAAAATGTACATAAAGTTTTTTTTATTTTCGGTACCGCACCCCCTTAAGAATAATGAGCATTCTTTTTGTATTTGGTAAGGTTGCTTAAGAGTTCAAATGACGTCCCTTCGCTGGCGAAATATATTACTATTTCTTAAGATTGAGCCAGGTTGGCAATAAATATTACATAGCTAATAACCTAATATTTAGCTCCAACTTGTCTAACTTTTAAAAGACACGAATACGTTACGCCCGTCGATATTGATAAATAACTGGATAGACTATTTCGATGTTAAAGCAAGAAGAAAAACGTGCCGGTAGTTGATGATGATGGTTGGACGATTAACCAATCACAGTTCACTTTTACAGTTGGGTGGGAATGCGAAAAACTGGAAGATCATCATTGGGCAATAATTGGATTACACTGGCTGGGTAAATAACTTATATTTTGTACTTTGAATATTGTTACGAATTTTTCCACTGAGGCAATGATGGCACAGTTTTCACGGTATAAAAATATTTATTCTCTCTTCAGAAAACTCACAAAATTTATTCACAGGCAACAGTTTAATTACTCTCAAGCTTCAACATAAGCTTCAACAAAAATAACTTCGAATTCAGCGATTATACAAGCTCACTCCAATAGGTAAACAAAGCGATCAGCTTTCAACGAAGTCCGAAGTCAATCTGAAAACTTTCCCGTTCTCCAGTCTTTTATATACAAGCGCGCGAGACATTCTCGAAATTTCCAGCCAATTCATCGGAAAAGAAATATCTCGAAACTTCTCGATTGCTTTAGGTGTTGCCACCTTTTTCTAACTTGTATAATCGCTATTAATTACTAAATAAAATAGGATAAAAATAAATTACAATAGAATTTTGAAATAATACGTCACTATTTACAATATATACAGACAATTTGTGCAACAATATTTATTTAATTTAGGTTATTTTGTTACTATATTTGGTTACTTATGTTTGCTTACTGTTGGTTTTTATAAAAAAAAATTTCAGTTTGCATTATGTATTGCATTTTTCCAGAATGATTGTCCAACGCTGTGTCAATTTTGTATATTGTATTATATTATGTATATTATATAATCCTGTAACTATTCTATATTGTATGTATGATCGTGTAACTATCGTATGCAAATTATTTTTTATTTCTATATACGTGTATATATATATTTACTCGACCAACCCTGTTGCCCTTGAGCCTGTTGTTGGTCTTAAAATTTGTATTTGTATATGTAAAGTGCTAGTGTAGATTGCACATTATTACTAATTAATATCTACTTTGACATTTTTGCTGTGAACAACCCACAATTTTATTTTCAATCTTCGTAATCCGTATTTTTTGTCCACACAACGGCATCTGGCAACGGCTTCATTTCCCCAGTGTTAAGGAGTCTATCCAGTTGTTTATCTATATCGATGGTTACGTCATCATGCAAGGTGAAATCGTTTGCACCATTCTTCGTTGAAAATTAAAGATCGTTAGTGTATCAAATAAAAGTGATTGCCATTATTTGACAAGTTATAACATATTTAGCAATCGGATTTAGTTCGATTTTTCTAAAAATCGATTTATGACGTTTCGGCCATTTTTGCAACGGGATATCAGTGGATTAGTAACCTACTAACATTTCTCTACATATATAATACAAATACAAATTTTAAGACCAACAACAGGCTCAAGGCCAAACAGGGTTGGTCGAGTAAATATATATATATATATATATATATACACGTATATAGAAATAGAAAATAATGTGCATACAATAGTTACACGATCATATACACAATGTACAATAGTTACAGGATTATACAATGCAATATACACAATACAATACACAAAGTTGACACAGCGTTTGACAATCATACTGGAAAATGCAATACATAATGCAAGCTGACAAATTTTATAAAAACCAACAGTACGCAAACATAAGTAACCAAATATGGTAACAAAATAACCTAAATTAAATATATACAAAGTACAAAATATTAAGTTACTTACCTAGCCAGTGTAATCCAATTATTGCCAATTGATGATCCCCCAGTGCATATCTAACTGTTTCTTAAAACTCTTTACGCTCTCTGAATTTACAACATTTGCTGGCAAAACATTCCAATCATTGATAATCCTAAGGCCATTGATCCCCTGGCTAAGTTAATTATAAACTGATCAGGTTTGAGACTTCAGAATATTCAAAAGATATGCTATATTAAATACTCTCCCCAAAACATTCAATTCGTATCAATCCTTGTGTATGAAAGAATACCATTCCTTTAATGCGAAAGAAGTCGCATACTATTGGTATTCAATTCCTATCGACACTTGTTGATGAATGAGTGGGTCGCCATCAATTCTAACAAGGTACGACCAAAAAAAAAAAAAATATCCGTAGTAAGTGACCAATAGCTACAACTACATCCATCAATTGCTGAGTGTTGAGAAAGAAAGACAATGGGAAAGGTACATCTAAGATAATGCTTCAGGATGAGGAGGTGGAGTTTATATAGGACACTTGTAGGACACCTGTGTATATGTAAAGGAGTTGTAGTTGGGTACATATAACAAATGTTGACCATGAAATAGTGGTATTTGAGTACATAACGGCTTTCATATTTTTCGGGTAATGAAATTTTGGAATAATAACACTTTCGTACAATACCAAAGTATTTCTTAGGATTGGGCATTACAGAAACATTGTGATATTTTCATGAATGACAGTTCACTCCTTACTATATAACATTGTAGAAAGGTTTGGTTGGTTGTTTTCAGATTGTCTGGCACCGTCATCAACACGAGGGCTATAATGCGCCGAAACATTCGTCATTTGACAAGCCAACATACATTTACAAACACCCATGCCATACACGGGACTCGAACACGCAAACTCGCGGTCTAGAAGTTAGCACGCTAACCACTATACCGTTTGGTCGGCCATTGTAGAAAGGAAATGGTTAGTCCGAGAGGCGGATGCAATTTTTGGACCCCATCGAACATCATTCTGTGTTTTTTATAGAAATTGGAGAAAAGTTGATTACGAATAATAATCGTAGTAACTTGAGTAGATTACGAATCCACTAGTCTGAGGTGGCAAAAATGGCCGAAACTAATCAATAATTAACTTGGAATGAGTTGAACTAAAATCCGATTGCCAAATATGTCATAACTTACCAGAAAGAGAACAAACTTTTTCGTCTGGCAACCCACTGCACTTTGATTTTTAATGAGAAAAAGCGCAAACGATTTCTGATCTCTGGCTCGGAAAACTTGTCTCTCTTTAAAAATAAGCCAAATTGGTGACATCAGTTACGTCATCAGTGACGTAATGTTTCTTGCCAACTTGTCTCATTTGTGAAAGATACAAGTAAGCCATAGCCACACATCCGAATCGTCTGCAACCTTCTTAATTGAAAATTAAAGAGTGATTTTTACCAAAAAAAAAAAATGCTCATTATTTGGCAAGTGATGGCGCATTTGGCAATCTTACTTAGTTCAACTTATTAAAAGTCGATTTTAGACCAGTTTCGACCATTTCTGCCACGGCAGACCAGTGGATTCGTAATCTACTCACTTTTCTCCAATTTCTATAAAAAATTCAGAAGGATGATCGATGGGGTCCTAAAATTTCAGCCGCCTCTCAGTCTATTAGGATTGGGCATTACAGAAACATTGTGACATCTTCATGCATGAAAGTCCACTCCTTTTTATAATAGCATTATAGAAAGGAAATGGTTATGATACTTGCGTACGTCAGCAGTAGATTTTCTTTGTTATTCTATTTTCTTTCTTTTAACTGAATGAACTTTCTAGTTTCTTATTTCCGAGCAGATTGCATTGATTGCTATATCAATTATTTTAAAAGTGGTTGTGGAAGTAATTTTCTTGAATGTTATATTTCTTAAAATACTATAAAAATTCAATATCTTTTTTGCAAATAATTATTTAAAATATTAATTGCATTCTCCCCCGCCCCTTTTCCCCACTTTCCTAGTTTGGAGAGATTGTTGTAAAATGTAACCCTTTTAATGCCCCCTTCCTCCCTTTCATCTTTTTTCTAAATATGCGCCTATTTAGAGAGTAAAAAAAAAAAAAAAAAAAAAAAAAAAAAATCTTTTTTAACCACTTTAAAATATAAGCACTATATAAAAATAATTAATAAAAATGATTTCTTGGTCAAATTTTCTATTGGTAACACTGATTGCGAAACGACATTAAATTATTCCAATTTGAATTAGGTATGTGTTTTTTCTTTGAATATAAGTTAAACTTAAAGACTCGCTATACAATCAATTGTGATGTCATCTTCGAATTTCCTTAGATTTCAACCTTTTACATTGTCATGATGTCTTTATTAATATCATCATCAAATATACACTTTACACTTTAAAGAGAAGATTTTATTTTTATACTCATTATATTTTCATAAGCGATATTAACGCTAATATAAAAATGAAAATCTCCAAGACAGCTACTCTCAGGAGATCGAAACTCCTTGTAGTTTAATAGACAATCATTAAACATACGAGTAGTTTCACTCCTGTGTGAGTAACTATTTCTAGATGTTTATTTTCGGATGTGTATTTCGTGTTATTATGGAGATTGAAACTCCTTGTATGTTTAATAGACAATCATTAAACATATGAGTAGTTTCACTCCTGTGTGAGTTACTATTTCTAGATGTTTATTTTCGGATGTGTATTTCGTGTTATTATGGAGATTGAAACTCCTTGTATGTTTAATAGACAATCATTAAACATATGAGTAGTTTCACTCCTGTGTGAGTTACTATTTCTAGATGTTTATTTTCGGATGTGTATTTCGTGTTATTATGGAGATTGAAACTCCTTTTATGTTTAATATACAATCATTAAACATATGAGTAGTTTCACTCCTGTGTGAGTTACTATTTCTAGATGTTTATTTTCGGATGTGTATTTCGTGTTATTATGGAGATTGAAACTCCTTGTATGTTTAATAGACAATCATTAAACATATGAGTAGTTTCACTCCTGTGTGAGTTACTATTTCTAGATGTTTATTTTCGGATGTGTATTTCGTGTTATTATGGAGATTGAAACTCCTTGTATGTTTAATAGACAATCATTAAACATATGAGTAGTTTCACTCCTGTGTGAGTTACTATTTCTAGATGTTTATTTTCGGATGTGTATTTCGTGTTATTATGGAGATTGAAACTCCTTGTATGTTTAATAGACAATCATTAAACATATGAGTAGTTTCACTCCTGTGTGAGTTACTATTTCTAGATGTTTATTTTCGGATGTGTATTTCGTGTTATTATGGAGATTGAAACTCCTTTTATGTTTAATAGACAATCATTAAACATATGAGTAGTTTCACTCCTGTGTGAGTTACTATTTCTAGATGTTTATTTTCGGATGTGTATTTCGTGTTATTATGGAGATTGAAACTCCTTGTATGTTTAATAGACAATCATTAAACATATGAGTAGTTTCACTCCTGTGTGAGTTACTATTTCTAGATGTTTATTTTCGGATGTGTATTTCGTGTTATTATGGAGATTGAAACTCCTTGTATGTTTAATAGACAATCATTAAACATATGAGTAGTTTCACTCCTGTGTGAGTTACTATTTCTAGATGTTTATTTTCGGATGTGTATTTCGTGTTATTATGGAGATTGAAACTCCTTGTATGTTTAATAGACAATCATTAAACATATGAGTAGTTTCACTCCTGTGTGAGTTACTATTTCTAGATGTTTATTTTCGGATGTGTATTTCGTGTTATTATGGAGATTGAAACTCCTTTTATGTTTAATATACAATCATTAAACATATGAGTAGTTTCACTCCTGTGTGAGTTACTATTTCTAGATGTTTATTTTCGGATGTGTATTTCGTGTTATTATGGAGATTGAAACTCCTTGTATGTTTAATAGACAATCATTAAACATATGAGTAGTTTCACTCCTGTGTGAGTTACTATTTCTAGATGTTTATTTTCGGATGTGTATTTCGTGTTATTATGGAGATTGAAACTCTTTGTATGTTTAATAGACAATCATTAAACATATGAGTAGTTTCACTCCTGTGTGAGTTACTATTTCTAGATGTTTATTTTCGGATGTGTATTTCGTGTTATTATGGAGATTGAAACTCCTTTTATGTTTAATATACAATCATTAAACATATGAGTAGTTTCACTCCTGTGTGAGTTACTATTTCTAGATGTTTATTTTCGGATGTGTATTTCGTGTTATTATGGAGATTGAAACTCCTTGTATGTTTAATAGACAATCATTAAACATATGAGTAGTTTCACTCCTGTGTGAGTTACTATTTCTAGATGTTTATTTTCGGATGTGTATTTCGTGTTATTATGGAGATTGAAACTCCTTGTATGTTTAATAGACAATCATTAAACATATGAGTAGTTTCACTCCTGTGTGAGTTACTATTTCTAGATGTTTATTTTCGGATGTGTATTTCGTGTTATTATGGAGATTGAAACTCCTTGTATGTTTAATAGACAATCATTAAACATATGAGTAGTTTCACTCCTGTGTGAGTTACTATTTCTAGATGTTTATTTTCGGATGTGTATTTCGTGTTATTATGGAGATTGAAACTCCTTGTATGTTTAATAGACAATCATTAAACATATGAGTAGTTTCACTCCTGTGTGAGTTACTATTTCTAGATGTTTATTTTCGGATGTGTATTTCGTGTTATTATGGAGATTGAAACTCCTTGTATGTTTAATAGACAATCATTAAACATATGAGTAGTTTCACTCCTGTGTGAGTTACTATTTCTAGATGTTTATATACTGGACACTAAATTAACCTGGAATCAGCATTTGAAAAACAAAATAAACCAAGCAAAAGTAGGACTTCTACGATGTAGAAGAGTTCTTGGTAAATCATGGGGTCTAAAGCCAAGGATGACCTATTGGCTATATACAATGGCTATTAGACCTACTATGACTTATGCTGCAGTGGTCTGGTGGAAAAAGACGGAACAATTGACTGTTAAGACCAAACTAGACAGCCTTCAAAGAGCTGCCTGTTTGAGTATAACAGGTGCTATGTCCTCTACTCCCACCAGAGCCATGGAAACTATTCTTTCTGTTGTCCCACTTGATATCTTCATCAGTGGTGTTGCCAGAAGAAGCTCTTACAGACTGGAAAATGCTGGATTGTGGATGAATTATGCCAGCCAAGTGTCCCACACTAGCATTAACCAAAAATTCTTTGATCCTATACTTTTGATGCCCTCTGACATCATGGAGACAAGATTCCTCTTTCATAGACCCTTCGAAGTACTTATTGACCCAAGAGAGAAATGGAAAGAGGAAAACTACAAGCTTACGAATGGAGACATTGTGTGGTACACAGATGGCTCCAAACGGAACGAAAAGGCAGGTGCTGGAATCTGTGGAGTTAGACCTAAAGTAAGGATTGCCCGCAGACTAGGAAAACATGCCACAGTATTTCAAGCGGAACTGCTTGCCATCATTTACTGTCTACATGAATGCTCTAGAAGATCCTACTCAAATAGGAAGATCTACATATTTAGCGACAGTCAAGCAGCTTTAAAGGCAATAAACTCATTTCAAATAAGCTCTAAACTTGTTTGGGAATGCAGAAACCTTCTACAAGACTTGGGGACCCATAACAGGATCCTTCTTACATGGGTACCAGGTCATATTGGTGTAGAAGGAAATGAAAATGCAGATAAGCTTGCTAAACTGGGAACTGCAGACCTACCTTTAAGTCCTGAACCTTTTTGTGGGATCTCCAAGACTACTGCAAAAAGGGTGATAGGAGAAAAAATGCTTAAAGAAACTACAGAAAGGTGGAAACAAACCACCGATCAAAAACATGCGAGGCTTATGATCCAAGAACCTTCCATGAAACTATCATCTCAGATCCTGCGTCTTAGCAGGGATAAGGTGAGAGTGATAGTTGGATTTCTTACAGGCCACTATCACCTAAGAAAACACCTTCATAGAATGGGAATATTTAAAGAAGAACCTTTATGTAGGAAGTGCAATATGGTAGAGGAAACAGCCCACCATATACTTTTTGAATGTGAAGCTCTTCTTCACATTAGGCACTCAAGCTTAGGTCTTGGAACAGAACTTGATACAATCCACGAGGAACCTGTCAAAAGCCTTTTGACCTTTCTTAAGGAATCTGGTTTTCTTTGACAGGGGGTCGTAAAATAAAGGGGTTGGTGCAATATTCCCTAGTGGAATCAGCACCTAGGCTCAACTGACCTCCCCATTTACTATGACTATGACTATGACTATATGTTTAATAGACAATCATTAAACATATGAGTAGTTTCACTCCTGTGTGAGTTACTATTTCTAGATGTTTATTTTCGGATGTGTATTTCGTGTTATTATGGAGATTGAAACTCCTTTTATGTTTAATATACAATCATTAAACATGCAAGTAATATTACTTCCGTGTAGGTTCTAATTCTAAATAGCTCATTTTTAAAACTTTTTTTCATTTTTTTTCGCGAAAGTGCAGTTTTAGATGTTTTATGAGGGGCCATATTGAGAATTATATTTTTCAATATTTGAACTCTTGGTAGTGGATTGGGTTCTTTTCGAATCAACTTGTTTATTAAACTTTAGACGACAGCGATTTTGTTGAGTTTGATTTACAAGGTACGTTTCTCTATAGTATTTGTGAATATTTTTGACTTCTTGTCTATCCGGCTGGATGCGTAGGGGCTTGAATGTGATGGATATATAACATCAATCGCATTTCAGAAACGCATCCATTAAAATCCCGACTGGGTTCGAGCCCCCTGACGAAGAAACTCAGTCGGGATGGTTGGTTGTTTTCAGATTATCTGGCGCCGTCAGCAACACGAGGGCTATAATGCACCGAAACATTCGTCATTAGACAAGCCAACATACATTTACAAACACCCATGCCTAACACGGGACTCGGAACCCGCAACCTCGCGGTCTAGAAGCCAGCACTCTAACCACTATACCGTTTGGTCGGCAAACTCAGTCGGGATTTCAAGTTTCAAGTATTTTTAAGATTCATGCTTTACCATCTGTTTTTTGGCTGTTTAAGGTCTAACTTTGGCTCTTAATTTTTATTATATTTGTAGGATTGAATTGCAAATTCTGCTTTCATGCAGCATTGAGCTGACGGTATGTGTGCATAGGCTTTCTAACTTCATATATAAATTTAACTTAAGTTTAAAAGTTTTGACGTTTCTACAGTAAATTTTCATAACTTTATTGATAACAATTTTTTAGGTGTATATTTTCAAAAATAGGCACATTTGGTACATACTATATAATCCGAAGGAATAATTCAAATTATCATAACGTTTGGTTCCACTAGAATTCATTCAGGGCTTTCATTTAACTTATATCGCCCAAATACCAAAAAAAAAAGAAAAAAAAAGAAAGAGAAATGATGGCGCAATTACTGTGACGGCTGATGGAATTTTTGTGCCATTAACCATAGTCTCGAAATTAAATTTTGAACCTAAGTCTTTTCCTAATTTCCCCACAAACCATGTACTTTGTCCACCATAACTGACAGACTCATATAGCAGCGTACACGTGATTAGGTTTCGAGGCAGATGATTGGCTGGTGGATTTATAAGTCATTTTATTTTACTTTCCTATTCCTTGTTATGTCCTTTGATGTAATAAAAACGTCGTCATCAGTTTTTTGGCAGGGAAATACAATTTGGCGAGATGAAGGAGGAAATTTTACGGACAGTATTTTATTGGCGAAAACGCGAAGTAAAAAAAAAAAAAAAATCGAATGTCGTCGGATTGCCTCGTTTCTCATGACTGATATACAATTATATTAGAAAAAAAACCCTGTTTTTAGAAGATAAAAAAAATAATTTGATATTATAAAGATGACATCGGTAAAATTCTTTTTGTTACCTTTATAAGAGGAAGTCCTATAAAGGATCATTTTCTATACACGCTACGCTACAATATTCTAGCACAGTGCATTTAGAAACTACTTTGCACAAAAACCATTTGGCGAGTTAGGTATGAAAAAGATCGCTTAATGAAATGGCACGAATTGTTTTCACATAATGTATATTAGTCCGAGAGGCGACTGCAATTTTTGGACCCCATCGAACATCATTCTGAATTTTTTTTTAGGAATTGGAGAAAAGTTAGTAGATTACGAATCCACTGGTCTGCCGGAGCAAAAATGGCCGAAACTGATCAAAAATTGACTTGGAATGAGTTGAACTATAATCCGATTTCCAAATATGTCATAACTTGCCAAAAAGAGAACTAACTTTTTCGTCTGGCAACCCACTGCATTTTGATTTTCAATGAGAAAAAGCGCAAACGATTTCTGATCCCTTACTTGGAAAACTTGCATCTTTTAAAAGTAAGTCAAATTGAAAACATCAGTTAAGTAAGCAGGGACGTAATGTTTATTTCCAACTTGGCTCATTTGTGAAAAATGCAAGTAAGCCATAGCCACACATCCGATTCGTCTGCAACCTTCATAATTGAAAATTAAAGATTGAGGGTTACCAAATAAAAAAAAAGGCTCATTATTTGGCAAGTTATGGCGCATTTGGCAATAAGATTTAGTTCAACTTATTAAAAGTCGATTTTTGACCAGTTTCGGCCATTTTTGTCACGGTAGACCAGTGGATTCGTAATCTACTAAATTTTCACCAATTCCTATAAAAAATTCAAAATGATGTTCGATGGGGTCCAAAAATTGCAGTCATCTCTCAGTCTATATCTGTTATAAATGAAAATTAAAGTAGAATAAAACAAAACCAGGTGGTGCCACTGCATACGCATTGATTTAAATGATTTCAAACATAAAATAAAATATATTAGACGCTACTTTCAAGATTTTAATTTATGCCATTTCATTAAGTAATCATTTTCGTACCTACTCACGAAATTTAAATTTTTCATTTAAAGCAGTTTCTAAATGCACCGGGCGATAAACTTTTAACATATCGAGAACAGGGAATGATCCTTACCAAGATTTCCTCATAACTTACCTCATATTTGGCGTTTCAAAAAATAATTAAGAAAATAGCAGGAAATTTCTTTCCTAAGTATAATCTGTAGATTAAATTCTACAATTTAATAAAGATATTGAATGGTATATTTCTATTAGTTATCTAGAAAAGGTGCAATGAAATTTAAAACATCACGCTTAAAGAAAATTAAAGTTAAAGGTAAATGTAAAAAGTCTAATATAGATAATATTGAAAATTTGTATTTTTAAATTTTTTTTTAACACACTTCTAATTTAAGTAGAAACAAGAATCTATTTATATATAAGGCAAAGCCCTCACTGACTGACTCACTCATCACTAATTCTCCCACTTCCCACATGTCCACAACTCTGAAAATTGGTACAAATACCAACAATGGTAAACATAGAAAGAGTATGCTATTCCGATCTCGATTAACCCCCTTTAAGGGGTTAAACGTTTAAAACGAGGGAAATTCGAATGTCCCACTTCTCATTTGGTCACAACTCTGAAAATTGGTACAAATATCAACAAAGACAAAGAAAAAGCAAGCTATTCCGATCTCGATTAACCCACTTTAAGGGGTGGAAAAGGATTAAATGTTCCAAACTCGAATATTCCACTGCCCATTTGGTCACAACTCTGAATATTGGTGTAAATGTCAACTAAGACAAACATAAAAAAAAAGAAAAGCTATCCCGATCTAAATTAACCCACTATATAGGATGGAAAAGGGGTTAAACGTTCCAAACGAGGGATATTCTAATGTGTCACTTCCAATGTAGTCACAATTCTGATATTTGGTGCAAATGTTAAGAATGGCAAATATAGAAAAATAAGTTATTCCAATATCGATAAATGAATTTTTATGGGATGAAAAGTCGACGCAAAATTGAAACTATACGAGGAATATCCTAATGTCTTACTTACAATACAGTTACAACTTTGAAATTTAGAACTAAGAGCAAACATAAACACAATAAACTATTGCAATCTCGTTTAAGAAATTAAAAACGGTCCAAAGGGTATTACGTTTTAGACGAGGGATATACAGATGTCTATAAATTTTGGAAAAAATTTCAATAAAGGAAAGTACCTATGTTGCTAACTCAGTTTGTCGGGATCGAAATGGGAGCAAACGTCTGAATTGTGTAGGATACATGAATGTCTTTTGATCGCTAAAATGCTCATGGTAATATTTTTTTGCGAAGCCCGGGTATTCAGCTAGTAATACATAAATGGAATGAAAAAAAAAACCATTGAACAATATGAAATAAAACTCCCAAAATTAATTTTTTATTTATTTTAAACTTACTAACTCCCCATAAAACAGCATATTAAATTTGCATTATTCTACATAATGATCACAGCTATAAAAGGGAAAAGGGGGTGAAGTTGCACCCTTTCTGGAATTCGAAAATTAAAAATAAAGTGGAGAAAAAAAAAAAGAATGGTGATCTATGAAAGAAGTTTTAAAATATTTTATTGAACAGAAAATAAAAACAAAACTATTAATATTTCCTTAGGAAATTAAACTAGAAATCAAAGTTTGAAAAAAAATTAAATTAACAGCCTTAACCTCTTGTGTGCTCTTTTGAAAACCATCCTAACCCAGGGGTTGGATACAAATTAGAATGTGTTATTAGATAATTTAAAATGGTTATACGTTTTAGAAGTTTCATTGATAAAATCGTAAGTATATACATCTATCCTGGTTAGATCTAACTAGGTTGGATGGCTGTTTTCAGATTATCTGGCGCTTTCAGCAACACGAGGGCTAGAATGCGCCGAAACTTTCGTCATTAGACAAGCCAATATACATTTACAAAAACCCATGCCTAACACGGGACTCGAATCCGCAACCTCGCGGTCTAGAAGCTAGCACGCTAACCACTATACCGTTTGGTTAGATCTAACTAGATCTTACCAGGTAAGCTGTGTACTGTTGAAAACTGAAAACCACGTTTGAATCGCCTTTCGAAAGCTTAGAAGAATAGAAAGAATGACTAGTTTATCTAGGGAATATATATTCTATATATATTCGCTATAAACGCAAGCAACTGATTTGTTAACTTTGTAAACCTATTGTTTGAAGTTTTTGATTTCCAGTTAAGTATCTAATTTTCCAAAAGTAGCATGTCTTTGGGATAATAAATGTAAAAGTATGTTTGGCGTAGTATTTTTTTTTATTTTTTTTTTATTTTAAATTTGAAATCGGTCATAATAATTCAACAACACGGATCGAAAAATAATTCAGTCGTAAAATAATTTTAAATTCTGATAAATTATTGCAAGATAAAAAAAATATATACAAAATTAAAAAAACAAACACACATTAAGACATCTAGAAACTCCTTCATTAAAAAAACTAAACCCAATTCTGGACGTGTAGACGTACACAATTGATTTGTTAACTTTGTAAACATATTAATTGAAGATTTTTATTTCCAGTTAAGTATCTAATTTTCCAAAAGTAGCATGTCTTTGGGATAATAAATGTAAAAGTATGTTTGGCGTTATATTTTTGTCTTATTTTAAATTTGAAATCGGTCATAATAATTCAACAACAATGTTCGAAAAATAATTCAGTCGTAAAAAGATTTTAAATTCTGATAAATTACTGCAAGATAAAAATAATATATACAAAACTAAAAAACACGCACACATTAAGACAACTAGAAACTCCTTCATTAAAAAAACTAAACCCAATTCTGGACATGTAGACGTACACAATTGATTTGTTAACTTTGTAAACATATTAATTGAAGATTTTTATTTCCAGTTAAGTATCTAATTTTCCAAAAGTAGCATGTCTTTGGGATAATAAAAGTAAAAGTATGCTTGGCGTAATATTTTTGTCTTATTTTAAATTTGCAATCGGTCATAATAATTCAACAACAATGTTCGAAAAATAATTCGGTCGTAAAAAGATTTTAAATTCTGATAAATTATTGCAAGATAAAAAAAATATATACAAAATTAAAAAAAAAACACGCACACATTAAGATATCTAGAAACTCCTTCATTAAAAAAACTAAACCCAATTCTGGACATGTAGACGTACACTATTGATTTGTTAAGTTTGTAAACATATTAATTGAAGTTTTTAATTTCCAGTTTAGTGTCTAATTTTCCAAAAGTGGCATGTCTTTGGGATAAGAAATATTAAAGGATGATTGGTGTTATATTTTTGTCTTATTTTAAATTTGAAATCGGTCATAATAATTCAACAACAACGTTCGAAAAATAATTCAGTTGCGGAAAGATTTTAAATTCTGATAAATTACGAGAAGATAAACAAAAATAAAAAAAACACACACACATTGATTGGTTGGTTGTATTCAGATTATCTGGCGCCGTCAGCAACACGAGGGCTATAATGCGCCGAAACATTTCGTCATTTAACAAACCAACATACATTTACAAACACCCATGCCTACACGGGACTCGAACCCGCAACCTCCCGGTCTAGAAGCCAGCACGCTAACCACTATACCGTTTGGTCGGCCACACACACATTGAAGAACTAGAAACTCCTTCATTAAAAAAATAAACACAATTCTAAATAACAGAAATTTATCAAACTGCCACCAACCTTAAACTTTTTTTTTCTTCTCTCTTTTTCAAAAAATAACCATTCCCAGCGAAATTCGAAATCAAACAGAAATCAATTCTCGAAACTAACTTTACATGCCTAATACCAGGGGGGAGGGGGGAACGGATATTGCAATCCCGAAAAACAAACCAAAAATACGAAAATACGAGAGAAAAGTCCTGGTTAGATCTCTCTTGGCATAATGAACCGACGCTCAATTAAAGACTCGGCGAAAAATTTATTCCGTTCGAAGCGGAAATGAAGGGACTGCCGAGGATTTTAGTAAGCGGAAGTCCAAGACTAGCTTTTCTGACAAGAGTTCCCAAGCTACAGAAACAGCCTTGAGGTTTATAATTAGTTTCTTTAGTGATTGATTTGTAGGGGATTTGGTTGGGATTTGTGGTTCAGCGGGAGTTGAGGATGATGCAGTTTTATTTTAAGCTTTGAGTAAGAATCTGTGCATTAAATTGTATCTGAGAAGGTACCAGAATAGTAAGTGTATTTATTTATTTGGAAGTATTACTGTAAATGGTGAGTGAAACATATGGTTACGAATTTTTGTATATTTGTAAATATTTCGTAGTGTTAATTTTGTAAATAGGAACGTTTATGTACATTTCGCTTAAGGCAGTGCAATAGTTCGTCGTTAGTTTGGCTTCCCTACAGTGAGCCTCTTAATGCTTGATAACGAGTTTTACAGAGGTAACTCTGGGAAGCGAGTTTTAAGTAGCAGGGCATTTAACATTATGGTAATGGGAATCTCGCCAAATTGGCGAGATAGGGCCAAGTTGGCGATGGTCTAGGCGACTAATTTTTGTCGCCAAATTTGGCTAAAAATCGCCAAATGTCGCCAAACTTGGCGACCATTTGGCGAAATTTTCGGTACATGTATAGGTACATGTATCCCATGTACATGTATAGGACTTTTCGACTACGATCTGAAAAGTTCTCTAAATTTCTCTCTCTGGAAGTTTCGCGAAGATTCACCACTCCTATATAAGGACGGCCGTGAGTAGGGTTAGTCAGTTAGTTGATTTTGAGTCACTGAGTTAGTTGTTAGCTGAGTCCATTAGTTGACTGGAATTACTGATACTGAGCGTTCAGAGAGCTCCGAAAGCGAACTGTATTGCATTGTCTTGTGCAGCGATTTGAGCAGTTGTGTTGTCAAGTTTTTAACTGCTGTTTTGTGCTCTATTGATGTGAAAACAGCTGTATTGTGTCTACTAGAACGAGAAGTTCTGGAGCTGTAAAAGAACTGTGAAGAGTTATTTTGGAATAAATTCCTGCAAGTTTTGATCTGCTTTGGCAGCAAATCTTTCGAACCCGTCCACGCAACAATATTTTACAAGGTTAAGTTCATATTGACACGAATTTTTCTGATAGGATATTATGACAAAATTTTTTCTAAATAAAAACTATAATTTAATCTTTCTTCGAAGACTCACAAAACTTCTCCGAACACAAGACCAATTGCTATCAATCTTCAGTACAAGCTTCAGTACAGCTTCGATCACAGCGATAATTCAGCTCAGCGTGACAGTAAACAAAGCATTCGATGCTTTCCGAACAGCAAACGATTCTCGACTGAATTGGCAATCTTATTTTGTCGTCTCTTTAAATAGTGTCGTGGCAGAAATTTCTGGCAAATTCCAGCCGACCAATCACATGATCGAAATGCCTCAAAATTTTCCGAATGATTTAGGTGTGTCCACCTTTTTCCCAACTTGTATAATCGCTGTTTACAAATTAAGTTAAATAAAAAATAGAACTTTTAAGTAAATACGTCACTGTTTGACAGAATAAAATAGAGCTTTAAAATAATTACGTCACTAGTTTCAATTCTTTGCAGACGATTTTTGTAACATTATACAGAATAGCCACAGTTAAACTAGATATTTATAGTCGTCTAAAGAATTCTTATAAAATAGATTTATTAAACAGGACTATAAACTTGTAAGGTGCCTAAGGTTCCCGTTGAAAAATGATAAATATAACAAGCACTTTAATTTAATAAACGTGAAAAAATTATTAAAATTTCAAGTTTTTTTTAAATGTTGTAGAGATGAAAATTATTTCTGTCATATTTATGAAATGATAAAAAGAGTATTTGATAACACAATTGTTAATGACGAACCTCTTGAAAAACTACATTGCAGGCGAGTTTAACAGAAATTGAGTGCATCATTTACAAATACAAATACAAATTTTAAGACCAACAACTAGCTCAAGGCCCAACAGGGTTGGTCGAGTAAATATATATGTACACGTATATAGAAATAGAAAATAATTTGCATACGATAGTTACACGATCATACATACAATATAGCTTAGTTACAGGATCATTTGAATCTTCACTGACAACCGAATTGGCACTGTAATTGATTTGAGAGTTACCATCAATCAAATCTAACATCTTCGTATAGCAGAATGTGCAGCAAATTACGTATCAAAATTTACTTATTAAAAATGAAAGGTATAATATACATCCACGTCTAAAAATATTTTATTTGTTCCGATTAAAATCATTTTGGCAACAGGAAAGAGTTTCAACAAAAATCGGTTAAAGCCGGATTTATACGCTACCAGTCGGGCCTCCAGTTCAGATCGTACGTCATCTAAGCGATCGCTGCGCCTTCTATCGGTAATCACGGGAGAGCGCATGTGATTGGTTGATCGGAGTAGTCGGCATCAGTAAATAGAAAATGTTTGGTTTACTGGAACCAGTAGCCTGGTGACGTCAAATGACGTCACTGACTGGCGATCTAAACTGGAACCTCGACTGGTAGGGTGTAAATCCGGCTTAAAATTATTTCACTTACAGCGTCACAGAATGAGCCAGTCAGTGAAGAAGTGAGTAAGTCAGTGATCAAGTTAACTCTTACAATAATGATTATAATTAAAGTTCAACTTTTTAAAAAGTTGTAAAAAAAAAGAAATACTGATCACAGTGCCTCGAAATTTCACATAAAGAAGGGGAAATGACAAATCACAAGAAAACCATTTCAAAACTAGTGGTTCTTTTTTCACAACTTTTTAAAAGTTGAACTTTAATGATAATCATCCTGAATTTAGTGTAAATATTTTTGCCACAAAGATATTTGAAGAAAATATCAACGCCAGATAATAGTTTTTTGCCAATAGATGGAGCCACGTCTCTTTATTAAGGCTTATCTTCAAATTAACTTCCCAGGTAAATCCTAATAGGGAATGTTGTTAAGTTGCGAATGAAGCCTTTGATCAAAATTTAAAACAACCCAATAAAGTTTCTGATGTCTATCATATAGACTGAGAGGCGACTGCAATTTTTGGACCCCATCGAACATCATTCTGAATTTTTTATAGAAATTAGAGAAAAGTGAGTAGATTACGAATCCACTGGTCTGCCGTGGCAAAAATGGCCGAAACTGGTCAAAAATCGACTTTTAATAAGTTGAACTAAATCCAATTGCCGAATGCATCATAACTTGCCAAATAATGAGCATTTTTTTTTTATTTGGTAACCCTCACTCTTTAATTTTCAATTAAGAAGGTTGCAGACGATTCAGATATCTGGCGACGGTCTACTTGCATCTATTAAAACGGAGCCAAGTTGGCAAAAAATATTACGTCACTTATGACGTAACTGATGTCGCCAATTTGGCTTACTTTTAAAAGATATAAGTTTTCCGAGCCAAAGATCAGAAATCGTTTGCGCTTTTTCTCATTGAAAATCAAAATGAAGTGGGTTGCCAGGCGAATAAGTTTGTTCTATTTTTGGCAAGTTATGACATATTTGGCAAATCGGATTTTAGTTCAACTCATTCCAAGACGATTTTAGATCCGTTTCGGCCATTTTTGCCACGGCAGACCAGTGGATTCCTAATCTACTCACTTTTCTCCAATTTCTATAAAAAATTCAGAATGATGTTCGATTTGGTCCGAAAATTGCAGTCGCCTCTCTGACTAATATAATTGTTCTCATTGAAACGTTAATTTCAATTTTTTTTTTTTTTTTTTTTTTTTTTTTTTTTAATTTTTCACAAATTATTATTAGATATCATTTCTCCGAAGAACATATTCAAAGTTTTTCTTACAGATATTGTTCATTGTTCATCTCAGAGGAAAAATACAATTCAATACTAGTTTTTGAATTAAAATGTGAACGGATCTAAAAACTACATGTACTTGTTGGAAGAAAAGTACACTACCTGAATTTAACTTGAAACCATTTTGGGAAGTTTAAACAGCTTCAAATACAGGCAGTCTGTATCTCCGGTTATACTTAGACTCACATTCAAGAATTTTGAGTTGTATTACTTTTCTTGTAAGTATGCGATGTGTTAATTTCTAGACTTGTGCTTTGAATATATCCAGTGATACTTATGCAATATAAAAAAGTTTCAATACAAATGGACAATTACAGCATTTTTTTTTTTTTTTTCATTTCATTCTATGTGCTTCGAAAAGCCCATAGACAAACAAAATTTTGTTCGTTGCGTTTTTTCTTTTTTTCAATTTGCAACCAAAGTTCGCCTTTTAGATTTGGCGGAAAAAACGACACATTCAGCTCTAAGTTAATGTGACGTCAAAAGATCTGAAATAACTTGGTTTGAAACGCTGCAAGGGAAACCAGTTTTGCAAGTTTTTCGCAAAATCGCGCCAACCGGCACGGGATATGGCAATTGTCTAAAAAACTTACACCAACTATTTGGAAAAAAACCTCACGATAACCATGGAAACGAAAGGATCTCTTGACGTACAGCTATAAAGTAGCGTTTTAATCAGAAAGCGATCAGACGAGATTTTCGGGCGTTTTATTTCCTTAATATTTAAATAACTAATTTTTTTTAAAGAACATTTGTTTGAATATTTGGAATCGGAGAGAAATTCTTCATAAATACAAACTAATTTCACTCGTTTTTAAAAAATGCGGGAATAGTCCATTTCAATGTTTGAAAATGAATAACAATGCAAATTCTAACCAGTTTATCTTACATGCATAAAAAATGTAGTTTAGTTTACGAGCATTGTTCTACCCCCTCCCCCCCCCCAAAAAAAAAGACTAGACTGGCGAATGTGTTAAAACACTTTTCGATAATTCTTACATACATTACCCTATTTCGTTAAGTAAAACTGAGTAAGAGAGAAAATCGCTGATGGGCGATGCTCAAAGAAAGAAAACTCTGTATTACAGGCATTCGCTTTTCAACTAAATACGTCTTTGTTGCATTTCTGTAGATATTTCGGAGGTAGGGATATCTAGAACACATTTAAAGGCATTATCAGAGAATTTTGAACGAAATAGTTAAAGGGGATTTTCGGCGATTGCTGATAATATAATTTTTCAATGGCAGGTACCTTACGGTCAAGCGCAATTTTGACGAAAACCTTAATGGTAGAACCTGTGAGCAAAAGTTAAACATCCTAGATTAATCCGTTCAGAAGCTACGCACACATTTGTTCTATATAACTTTTTTGAGCTTAGAATGTTCCAAAATGTGGATAATTGGCACAAAAATCGAAATGTTTTGTTTTTTTTACCGGATCCATTACTTTCATTACCCTATGTTAACAAATGGGTGTACCCTATGTTAACAAATAGGTAAACCCTATGTTAATAAAAAAGAAAATATTTTCTATATTTTTACCATCAACTACTAATCGACAGAAATCTTACGATAAGGGGTTTGTACGCTCAGCGAACTATTTTTATGCGTAGTAATGGCTAATCAGGCCGGGCACTAAAGCTTAACGTGGATTCTGAGCCACAAAGAATATCCATGCCTAATCCAGGATTCGAACCCGGCACCTTTGACATGCGAAGCCAGAGCGCTAACCCCACAGCCATCAGATGGGCCTTACGATAAGGAAAACATTAGTAGACTAAAAAAGGATAAAAATCCACTTACTTATGAAACCATCATCAGTTGAGTTCAATGTCGTATTCCATGTGGAAAAAACAAGACTTCGCTTCTCGTCCAATCGCAATGAAATGCCTTCATCAACGTGCACTGATTTTCCATTGTAGAACCAATAGGCGTCAATCGTCAGTTCAGGATGTATATCTAAAATTGAAATGCAATTTTACTGTCGTATATTTCATGTTATAATTGGGGGGCAAATATATTAGAACAATTCTCTGGTGCTCACACCTTTTTCATACTTGTAAACAAGTTAGATATATAAAACTATGAATTTACTAGTTATATTTTTATTTTATATAATATTATTTGGGGATAAAGTTATAAAAAAAAAAATTATCTTAACTAGGTCAATTATACATTTAACTACTAGATTTATTATAATTTTAGAATTATAATTTGTTTACGAGAAAAAACAAAAGCCAAAATGTCACATGTGTAAAGTAGATAATTGCTCAATAAAAGTTCTTGTAGGAAATCGTTTGGCAATAATCAAGACATCATTTACATTTTAAGGCAATTTTATTGATACAGATATGATATCGTAACAAAAATTATACGGTTATTCGGTAGAAAAAATAAAAAGTGCCGAGTGAATTTATAAAATAAATAAAGTTAATTACAAAAAAGATTTAAAAAAAAAAAAAAAAAAAAAAAAAAAAAATTAAGAAACTTATATTTCAAATACTTTACAATTAAAAAAGTTAATAAACATAATTTTTTTTTTTTTTTTTTTGCACTTGAATATTGAAAGTGTCTTATTAAGTGTACAGTATCATAGAGAAAGAAAGAAAAAAAACCACTTGAAATTTATTGCAAGTTCTTAGTATAAAGAATCTACGTGCGTAAATATAACATTTTGCTTTTTTTCATAAATATACAAATCCCTTTATATTTAAAACGCCATAACTTTTAAAGAAACAGTTTTTAACTATTAAGCGTTATAAGAAATTCTGTAATTTCCCTTATTAGCTAATATTGCTGTATAAAAACTAGAGGTGTGGAACATCGCACAACTTTCAATTACACTATAATACTAGTCACTACATATAAATTCGACGTAGTGTAATGTTATTATCATTTTCCTATTTTTATTCATTTGAAAAAATGGCCAGTTTGCAAGAATTATCATAAAAAATATCCCCATTGTCCAACACAGCCAAAATGGAGATTTTGACAATATACTATTTCATAATTTTTACAATATCCTTTCTTGTAAGTGAAATAGAGGAGAGGAAAAAATAACGGTTGTCAATGAGCGATGCTCAAGGGAAGAGAATTATGCGTTAAAGACACTCGTTTTTCAACTTTCTACACCTTTATAGCATTTTCACTGAAAGTTTGAAGGTGTGGATGTTATAGCCCGAGAGGAAACTGCAATTTTTGGACCCCATCGAACATAATTCTGAATTTTTTATAGAAATCGGAGAAAAGTGAGTAGATTACGAATCCACCGGTCTGCCGTGGCAAAAATGGCCGAAACTGATCAATAATCGACTTGGAATGAGTTGAACTAAAATCCGATTGCCAAGTACGTCACAACTTGCCAAAAATAGAACAAACTTATTCGTCTGGCAACCCACTTCATTTTATTTTCAATGAGGAAAAGCGCAAACGATTTCTGATTTTTGGCTGGGAAAACTTGCATCTTTTAAAAGTAAGCCAAATTGGCGACATCAGTTACGTCGTAAGTGACGTAATATTTCTTGCCAACTTGGCTCCGTTTTAATAGATGCAAGTAGCCCGTCGCCAGATATCTGAATCGTCTGCAACCTTCTTAATTGAAAATTAAAGAGTGAGGGTTACCAAATAAAAAAAAAATGCTCATTATTTGGCAAGTTATGGCGCATTTGGCAATTGGATTTAATTCAACTTATTAAAAGTCAATTTTTGACCAGTTTCGGCCGTTTTTGTCAAGGCAGACCAGTGGATTCCTAATCTACTCACTTTTCTCTAATTTCTATAAAAAATTCAGAATGATGTTCTATGGCGTCCAAAAATTGCAGTCGCCTCTCAGTCTTTTAAGAACACCTTAAGAGGCATTACCACAGCAATTTTGACCAAAATCGTTAGAAACGTTTTTTAACAATTAATGAAAAACATGATTTTTTCATATTTCGTGCATGCGCAATTTTGGCAGTAAACTTAATTACAGATCCCATAGCCACCACTAACTTGTACACCAAAATCGAACATAGTTGGTCAATTCGTTCGAAAGTTATGCTGACCACGTTCACACCGGCCCACATACACAAATTTTTTCAAGGCCACTTTTTACTTTCAATTATCCATATGTTTTACATAGGGTAATGAAAGTATAGCATTCGGTCAAAACAACAAATTTTTTGCATTTCTCCACGTTTTGGAACATCCTGATTTCAAAAAAGTGATCTAGAAAAAATGTCTGTCCGAGTGTGTGTACGTGGTCAGTATAACTCCCGAACAAACTGACCTACGATGTTCAAATTGGTGTGCGGGTTGTTGGTGGCACAAGAACCTACCATTAAGGTTTTCGTCAAAAAATCATGTTTTTCAATAATTGCTAAAAAAACGACTAACGATTTTCTTCAAAATCGCTGTGGTAATGCCTCTTAAAGTGCTTTAAACATTTCCACCTCCGAAATTCACGTAAAAATGCTTTAATGGCCTAAAAAGTTGAAAAACAAATGCTTTTAACAAAGAGTTCTCTTTTATTGAGCAACAACCAATTTTTTTTTCTCTCCTCAGTTTCACTTATAAGAAAAAATAATATTATTGAAAAGTATATCGCCAAATCATGTATTTAGCGAAGTTTTTTTTTTATTTTTTTTTTTATTTTTTTTTTTTATGACCCATACAAGAATTTTGGTAACAAATATCGCCTAACTGGCCATTTTTTCTAAATGAATGATGAAAATAAACGGTAAATGACAAATTTATATCAGTATTATATTGTAATTGAAAGTTGTGCGATGTTCCACACCCCTAATTTAAAGTAGGGATGTTCCAATGCCAAGCAATGCAAAAAAAAAAAAAAATTAAAAAAAAAAAAAAAAAAAAAAATCGATTTTTTTTTCCTTACCGATTTCGATTTTTTGTTACCGAAAAATCGATTTTTTCCATTACCCTATGTAAGCATATGAGTAATTGAAAGTAGAAAAGTCATTCCGCCAATAAATCTTTTATACGTATGGGGTGACTAGTCTAAATATAAATTAGCTAAACCATTCCATTATAAATATCTCATCCCAATAGCAAAAGCGGAACAGCGGGGCGTCCACCAAAGCAGACATCTTTTATATGAAACGTTCCTATAAATTGGCTAAAACGAGAACTTGCGTCTGACCTATCCTTCCACCACAGCTGCTGTTTTGGGTCATATCTGTCAAACCCGCACCTGGCCCCCGCTGGCTAGTTGATACCGCTTTAACCCACCGAGCGGCCGCCAATTTTTCTGTTCGGCGCAGAAGGTTATGCTTTTGGTACGTCGGTGGTTTTTATATAGGCTGCGACGGGGGATTTAAATGCGGCATATTCAGTTCTGCTGTTGAGGTCTTGGCGACTGTGTGGGAGTTATGGTGTGTTGAGTATTTGTACGAACTACAGAAATGTTTAGAATGTTTTTGTTTTTTTCGTTAAATGGTATGATGTTAAGAATGAAATGTGATTTTTTTTCCCCAAGCAATGATAATTTTAAAGGCTAAAAGCTAAAGGTAAAAGACTATCTAAAAATAAACAGTTGGATTGTAATTAGGAATTGCACAAAACAGGGTGGTCACAAAATTTAGGAAAAAATTCCCTGGTAATTTCCCCGATAGGCTTTTATTATTAGGTTTTAGGGGTCGTTCAAATATTACGTAAGCATGTTTTTGGCAATTTTTGACCCCCTTCCCCCCCCCTTGTCAGCAAAAGTAAGCAAATCGCATACCCCCCCTCTATAATTACGTAAGCATACGGTAACCCCCCCCCCCCCTGCTCCTGATTTTTTTTTTTTGTAACGTTAATAATCTAAAAAAAAGTTAGGATTCAATGCAAATAATGAACTTTAACTTAATTTTTTCTAGTTGCCTTTCGCAACTCTTCTTCGACTCTTTTTAACACCAACACTTCTAGTTCTTCGTCATTTTTAGAGGCATTTTTAAAATGACGCCATACCTCATTATTTATATCCTGAATATCTTTCAAAGGTTTGTTTGATGTAGACTTTTTAAAAGCTTCAAACAGCTTTTTATATAAAATTTCACGAAATGAAGACATATGTTTTTTTTTTTTTTTTTTTTTTTTTTTTAAAGCAAACAGAAAGCAGAGAAACTATATTTGCTTAATCTTCAAAAAGTTCAAGAAGGATTGCAGTGGAGAAAGAAACTCTTTCAAAACACAACTCAATTCGGAATCTTGAACCTTAAACCAACTACTGTTCCATCTTAGGCGCCCGCCAGTCGCCAAGCGAAACAAAAACAAAAATTGTCTGTCACATAAGTTAGGTTTAATGTAGGATTCACGTCTCCAAACACCCAAAAGAGGGGAATCCCCTTTATTCATTTTGAAACTGCAGTATTTTGCATCATCAATGTTTGATTGTAATTGGCTGAAGGCAGAGTACGTCACTCTTATGTGACGTAAGTTTAAATCCCATAGATCGATTTGAATGGAAAGTCACCTATCCTAGAACTCGGTGTACAAAAGTGAAATTTTTTGTAAGTTTCAATTTTTTTTAGAAATAAAGGAATTATTAAATGCTTACGTAAGCATCACTCACACACCCTTCCCCCCCTTGTCAAGAAAAATAAGCAAATCGCTAACCCCCCCCCTAGGTGCTTACGTAATATTTGAACGGCCCCTTACAACACAACTTCTTTTCAAATTTCCCCAATTTTCCTGGTTTCCAAAAAATTCCCTGGTAATTCCCCGATAGGTTTTTATTATTAGATTTTACAACACAACTTCTTTTCAAATTTCCCCAATTTTCCTGGTTTCCAAAAAATTCCCTGGTAATTCCCCGATAGGTTTTTATTATTAGATTTTACAACACAACTTCTTTTCAAATTTCCCCAATTTTCCTGGTTTCCAAAAAATTCCCTGGTAATTCCCCGATAGGTTTTTATTATTAGGTTTTACAACACAACTTCTTTTCAAATTTCCCCAATTTTCCTGGTTTCCAAAAAATTCCCTGGTAATTCCCCGATAGGTTTTTATTATTAGATTTTACAACACAACTTCTTTTCAAATTTCCCCAATTTTCCTGGTTTCCAAAAAATTCCCTGGTAATTCCCCGATAGGTTTTTATTATTAGGTTTTACAACACAACTTCTTTTCAAATTTCCCCAATTTTCCTGGTTTCCAAAAAATTCCCTGGTAATTCCCCGATAGGTTTTTATTATTAGGTTTTACAACACAACTTCTTTTCAAATTTCCCCAATTTTCCTGGTTTCCAAAAAATTCCCTGGTAATTCCCCGATAGGTTTTTATTATTAGGTTTTACAACACAACTTTTTTTCAAATTTCCCCAATTTTTACAGGTTTTCCAAATGTGTAGAAAAATATATTAAATAACATTTATTAAAATATATATTCCAAAAATTAACTTTTTAAAAAATATATTAGTATAAATGTATTAATTACACCTGGCTCTTAGATCGAAAGTCATTTCATCCATGAGCATTATAAAAAACTTTAATAAAAAAATTGCATGGCAACATTTTTGTTTACCTTTCAAATTATCATAAAGCTTGGCGTCCACTATAGTTGAGCAGTGCAGAGCTGAGCAGAGCGGAGTGGATTAGAGCCAAATGACAAGTCTGACAACGTCCATTGTAGCACGAGGCCATTGTAGCACATTTGGAGAACTTTCCAGATTGTAGTCGAAAAGTCCTTATACCATGTACATGGGATATATGTACCCATACATGTACCGAAAATGTCGCCAAATGGTCGCCAAGTTTGGCGACATTTGGCGATTTCTCTCCAAATTTGGCGACAAAAAATAATCGCCAAAACCGTCGCCAACTTTGCTCTATCTTGCCAATTTGGCGAGATTCCCATTACCATAATGTTAAATGCCCTGCCCCCTGAAACTCGCTTCCCAGAGTTACCTCTGTAAAACCCGTTATCAAGCATTGATATGCTCACTGCAGGGAAACAAACCATTGCATTTGCCTTATGCGAAATGTACAGAAATTTATCTATTTACAAAATTAGCACTACGAAATATTTACAAATATACAAAAATTCGTAAGAATATCGAACAAGAAAGCATCAACAACATCATTTAAAATAAAGAGAGTAAATCTTTATAACTTAAATAAAAAAAAAATCTGCAAGTTCATACTTGTAATCGCAGCAATTTCTCGATAACGTCGAATATCACGAGAACACTACAAATTATCTCAATACAGCAAAACTAGTTTTTCAAACATATTAAACTGATAAGTTTGCTAACAAAAGCAGAAAAGAAACGCTAAAAAAAATTCTATTAACGGGCTTTCTACAGCCTCTTATTTTAGTCTTCACTGTAATCGTAACTTACAAAACACGCTATGTGGCAATTTTCTTCACCAAGAACCCTTTAAAGAATTGGGATTTTATAGAGGAAAAATAATCATGGGGAGGGGGGGGGGGGGAGGACAAACCCTCAATACTACAACTCAGTACCAGAATTTTTTTTTTTTTTTGAGAAAATAAAAGAAATTTTATTCTACGTTTTACAAAACGCCGTGGATTTTTCCCTCAGATTTTCTTTTACTTTTTGCTCCACACTTAAATTCAAGCTGACTTCAGCGCAGTGGAGAATCACGGCAAGCAATTTGCACCAAGGGGAAGAAAAAAAAAGGGGGGAATCTAAACCGACTAAAACAGAAACGAAGAGTATGCTACCATTTTTTTTTTTTTTTAAATAAAAAGAAAAACTTTTAAGAGAAGAGAAATAGTGCACGTGAAACCTCGCAGAAAGAGAAAGACAAAAAAATAAAAATGGCGTATTTGGGGAGAAGGAATAGAACATTTTTTCCCTTTTTTTTGTTCTTTGCTGGTTTTTTTTTTTGTGTGGTGTTATTCGGTGAAAGTCGTTGCCCGCACGGTTGGCCGAAAAAGTCATCATCCAGCCAACGGATACAAAACATCTGCTCGTTTCTTTGGATTTCTTCCCTATCCAAACCAAACGATTATTTCTTGACGAGAATAGAACTTTCTTATTTATTTATTTTTTCTGTCTTTCTTGAAAGGGTGTTCTTAAATTTCTCTAATTTGTACGAGAATACATCTGGAAGACTTCAACATTACAAATGGAATAAACCAGATAAGAAAAGAATAAATACACTTAAATACAATTTTTTTTTAATCACAGTCAATTGAATATTTCCAATTCATTTGCGCTATTGGGGCACTTTTCATGACGGCCGATTCACACTCTGCATGTGGTTCATTGTCAGATTACAATACACATTACATTTACATAGCGCAGCCTCGTTAGTATTATCGGCTATTGAGAAAGTACTTTCCGCCAGTGCTTCTCGATGATCATGAGAGAGTATATGTGATTGGATGATAGCTTTTGATGCACCAGCGAATAGAAAATGTTTGATTTACTGAAGCTGGCAGCTACAAATGAGCACGTGATAAACTAGCTTCTCCATTGACTGGAACGAATAGTTGGTATGGTGCTAACATCCGATTACTAGCAACCCCAATTAGCAACGTGTAAGTCAGCCTTAAGATTCGTTTTCTGTGTTTACAATAAGCAATAAAAAAACAGGCAATTGTACTAAGTCATTGCAGATCTTCATAAAGGTTTGAATAAGCACTTAATAGAGTATATGGTGAAATTATCTGCAAAATTAGTTCCCTTTAATAGAGTTCCCTCTACATGGATTCCTTTCACATTGAATTCCTTCCACATAGAGTTATCTCTACATAGAGTCTCTACTCAGAGTTCTTTCTCATTGAGTTCCATCTACATAGAGTAGACTCTATGTAGAGGGCAACATAAAGCTCAACATAGAGAAACAACATATCCCCTATAGTTCCTTCTACGTAGAGTCTCTTCTACATAGAGTCTCTTCTACGTAGAGTCTCTTCTACATAGAGTCTCTTCTACATAGAGTCTCTTCTACATAGAGTCTCTTCTACATAGAGTCTCTTCTACATAGAGTCTCTTCTACATAGAGTCTCTTCTACATAGAGTCTCTTCTACATAGAGTCTCTTCTACATAGAGTCTCTTCTACATAGAGTCTCTTCTACATAGAGTCTCTTCTACATAGAGTCTCTTCTACATAGAGTCTCTTCTACATAGAGTCTCTTCTACATAGAGTCTCTTCTACATAGAGTCTCTTCTATATAGAGTCTCTTCTACATAGAGTCTCTTCTACATAGAGTCTCTTCTATATAGAGTCTCTTCTATATAGAGTCTCTTCTACATAGAGTCTCTTCTATATAGAGTCTCTTCTATATAGAGTCTCTTCTACATAGAGTCTCTTCTACATAGAGTCTCTTCTACATAGAGTCTCTTCTACATAGAGTCTCTTCTACATAGAGTCTCTTCTATATAGAGTCTCTTCTATATAGAGTCTCTTCTATAAAGAGTCTCTTCTATATAGAGTCTCTTCTACATAGAGTCTCTTCTACATAGAGTCTCTTCTACATAGAGTCTCTTCTACATAGAGTCTCTTCTACATAGAGTCCTTCTACATAGAGTCTCTTCTACATAGAGTCCTTCTACATAGAGTCTCTTCTACATAGAGTCTCTTCTACATAGAGTCTCTTCTACATAGAGTCTCTTCTACATAGAGTCTCTTCTACATAGAGTCTCTTCTACATAGAGTCTCTTCTACATAGAGTCTCTTCTACATAGAGTCTCTTCTACATAGAGTCTCTTCTACATAGAGTCTCTTCTATATAGAGTCTCTTCTACATAGAGTCTCTTCTACATAGAGTCTCTTCTACATAGAGTCTCTTCTATATAGAGTCTCTTCTACATAGAGTCTCTTCTACATAGAGTCTCTTCTATATAGAGTCTCTTCTACATAGAGTCTCTTCTACATAGAGTCTCTTCTACATAGAGTCTCTTCTACATAGAGTCTCTTCTACATAGAGTCTCTTCTACATAGAGTCTCTTCTACATAGAGTCTCTTCTACATAGAGTCTCTTCTACATAGAGTCTCTTCTATATAGAGTCTCTTCTACATAGAGTCTCTTCTACATAGAGTCTCTTCTACATAGAGTCTCTTCTATATAGAGTCTCTTCTATATAGAGTCTCTTCTACATAGAATCTCTTCTATATAGTCTCTTCTATATAGAGTCTCTTCTATATAGAGTCTCTTCTACATAGAGTCTCTTCTACATAGAGTCTCTTCTACATAGAGTCTCTTCTACATAGAGTCTCTTCTATATAGAGTCTCTTCTATATAGAGTCTCTTCTATAAAGAGTCTCTTCTATATAGAGTCTCTTCTATATAGAGTCTCTTCTACATAGAGTCTCTTCTACATAGAGTCTCTTCTACATAGAGTCTCTTCTACATAGAGTCTCTTCTACATAGAGTCCTTCTACATAGAGTCTCTTCTACATAGAGTCTCTTCTATATAGAGTCTCTTCTACATAGAGTCTCTTCTATATAGAGTCTCTTCTATAAAGAGTCTCCTCTCAGAATCCCTTCTCATTAAGTTCGATCTACAGAGAGTCCCCTCTCTTAAGTGACCAAATTAAATTTTTTATAAATGTACAACTTTGATTTTCAAATAAATAATAGAATGGACAATTGTAAATAAAGTACTCGTCAGAGGTCCTATCCATTAAATTGGTAAATCATTTATTTAATTTTCGTATAGTACAAGGGGAAAAAATGGGATCGCCACAAAAAAAAAAAAAAAAACCATCCAGAAGTGTATAAAAATTGATTAATAAACTCTAGATGGTAAAAAAAAAGAGAAGCAGTTCAATTATAATGATCCTTTATGATTATAAAGTTTCTGAAATTGTGTACACGGTAAGAATTCAATTATGTTAAGTGTTCAATTATAATATAATATTTTCTACTAACTTTATTTTACTTATTGGGATGGAAAGGAGGAAAATAACCCATTGTTTGAAAACGTTCTTAATTAAGCGTATTTGAATTTGTAGTAGAACAAATTTTGGGGATAAAAATCAAAAAGTTTCTATTAGAATATTTTAAGAGTCGTGTATGTTTCCATCCAAGCAACCAAATAAAAATAACTGACAACAATTTTAATGAAATTTTATCGTGCAGAATAATTATTATCACGATATCAAAGATTATGGTGTACAATAATTGAGCATTAAACTTTGCTGATTAAAAAGTATAATTGAAAAATGTGTTGTACTGCACTTAAGAATAATTGTGCGCCTCTCGGACTATAGGTATTCTCTTTATATTTCTTTGAGGACCCAAGGCTATTTGACTTCCGAATTATCAGTGATTAGATATTTAGTGGGTAGTCATAGTCATAGTGAATGGGGAGGTCAGTTGAGCCTAGGTGCTGATTCCACTAGGGAATATTGCACCAACCCCTTTATTTTACGACCCCCTGTCAAAGAAAACCAGATTCCTTAAGAAAGGTCCAAAGGCTTTTGACAGGTTCCTCGTGGATTGTATCAAGTTCTGTTCCAAGACCTAAGCTTGAGTGCCTAATGTGAAGAAGAGCTTCACATTCAAAAAGTATATGGTGGGCTGTTTCCTCTACCATATTGCACTTCCTACATAAAGGTTCTTCTTTAAATATTCCCATTCTATGAAGGTGTTTTCTTAGGTGATAGTGGCCCTGTAAGAAATCCAACTATCACTCTCACCTTATCCCTGCTAAGACGCAGGATCTGAGATGATAGTTTCATGGAAGGTTCTTGGATCATAAGCCTCGCATGTTTTTGATCGGTGGTTTGTTTCCACCTTTCTGTAGTTTATTTAAGCATTTTTTCTCCTATCACCCTTTTTGCAGTAGTCTTGGAGATCCCACAAAAAGGTTCAGGACTTAAAGGTAGGTCTGCAGTTCCCAGTTTAGCAAGCTTATCTGCAGTTTCATTTCCTTCTACACCAATATGACCTGGCACCCATGTAAGAAGGATCCTGTTATGGGTCCCCAAGTCTTGTAGAAGGTTTCTGCATTCCCAAACAAGTTTAGAGCTTATTTGAAATGATAGTGGGTAGTACTTTAGAGTGGAAAGGAGGAGTGAAAAATAAAAACCATAAAAACAGTTTTTACTATAATTCCTTGGTATGCATTGTCAACAATTATGTGCAATTGAAACGTAAGCGATTTAGAATTTTGAACTCAAAACGATTTGTCATAGTTTTCAACCACTACAAAAGAAAACAATGAGTCCGTGCCATTGACCAATTCCCGGAGCCATTTCTAGGGAGGAGGGTACAGACCCTCGTACGCATTAATTCATACAAAAGCACTTCCTCTAATCAAGAGATGAGAAGAAGACAAAAGAATGGTCTGAATATATTAAGGTAGTAGTCTGGTAACTTATGCCTATTTTCATGACTTCTTTGGAGGGTGGTTTTTTATAGGAAAATAAAAATGAATTATCTTGAATATTTAGAGTGTTTTTATTTACATATTGAAAATATAAAAAAAAAATATTTGAAAAAAATTAATAGTTTATTACTATTATTATTGTCACTCGAAGTTGGAACCTCAAAAAAAAAAATGCACGTGGGTGGCCCGGGTGATTTTGGCTCTTGATGTTATCTGAAATCAAATATTCTTGATTATTCTTAATCTATAGACATGTCATTCTGGTCGGAACTACTGAAGTTAAATTTCAAGGGTAAATAACAAAATGGCGGACTTTGAAAAAAAAAGTCCTTTTATTTTAGCAAAGAAAGGGTTGTAAAATAAAAAGTTAGGGGTGAAAAAAAATTCTCGTTAGTACCGACGAGTATAAGTGTGTAGAACAGCCTGTTAAAATTTGAAAGCAATCGGTTCAGTAGAAAAAAAGTTAGGACCCGGGCCGACCAGAAAAACAATGTTTTCAGAAAAACGCGTTTAATGCCTGGATCTCCAGGACTTTTCGTACCACGTTTTTTTCCTTTCCTATCCATCTTAGATGCTTACGTGTCAACGTACGATCAAATACTAACAGAGTACTGTGAATTTTAACTTAAATATACTAAAAGCGCAAACAATAGAAGGGTCCAAGCGGTTGCAGCTGCCGGTCGACCTTAAAGGTTGGACTCCGAGGCGCTCTAGGAAACTCGTTATAACTCCCGAAATATTTCGAATTTCTGTCTGAAATTTTCACAGTATATTCTCAAGACATTGTACTTTCAAATTAAGTAAAAAAAAATTCGATTTTTTTTTTTTAACCCAAGTTACCAGACTACTACCTTAAAGCGTTTAAGCATTTCGACTGATTTGGTGTTAACGATGATTTTATTATTAAATTTTGTCTACTCACCCGGGGTAACACGAAGGCAAAAAAAAAAATCAGAGTTCTAGCTAGGGATGGAACGGATGTGAGTTTTGCCGGATACCGGATTTCGGATATCCGGGGTACCATGTCTACCGGATACGGATATCCGAAACGGATTTCACCGGATATCCGGCCGGATATTCGGTCTATATACTAAAAACGATAGTTATGCGAAAAAAATGGTCATGATATGAAGTATCAAGTAAATTATAATTAGTGGTTAGCGCACCGCACTGCATGCCACAGGTCCATGGTTTGATTCGCGGACTGGGCAAGGTTGACTTAGCTGTTTATACCTGAAAGAAATAAACTGAGGAGGACCATGCATGCTTGGGAACTAAACACTGGGGTTCGGCGTCAGAATGACCTTAAAATGAAGTTAGGGATGTGTGAAAGCATAGTTCTCACGAAGGAACTTTTTCGTTTTCTAACTTGACTGCAATTTATGTCCAAGAAAAAAAAATTTAAAAAAAAAGTGTAGGATGCAGTGTCCCCTTTGTCCGAAAAAGATCATTATTTTTTGCAAAAAATTATTTCTTGTGGATACCTGGTGGCCGGATATATAGCCGGATATCCGAATGAAATTATCGGATGTCTGGTATTTCAAATCGGATATCCGACGGGGTTTCGGATATTGAAAAATCAGCCGGATATGCCGGATATCGGATATTTGCCGGATATCCGTTCCATCCCTAGTTCTAGCTATATTAGAAGCTGAGCTATGAGGGGTAGTAAACGGGCCTAAGCTTGGTCAACATAATATACACTTGCACATCTGCCTCTTGGACATCGAACTTGGTGGTGGAACATTACTGCTTTCCTTGATGGTGTCAAACTTGTTGGTTAGACCTCCGAAGTTTCAAGCTCCCAAAACAAACATAAATAATTAATAGTTTAAAAAACTAAAAAAACACGCTTTAATAGAAAAGTGAACTAAAAAGTAGAAAATAATTTTAAATAAGAATAGAGTGATTAACAAGAAATATTTATTTTATCGTAAAAAAGCGTGGGGTGCTTTTTAAGATATTTTCATAATGGCTCTACTTTTACCAATATCTGTCATTAAATATTTACAACAAATTACATCAAGCACCCCACGCTTTTTTACGATAAAATAAATATTTCTTGTTAATCACTCAATTCTTATTTTAAACTTATTTAAAATTATTTTCTACTTTTTTAGTTCAATTTTCTATTAAAGCGTGTTTTTTAGTTTTTTAAAATATTAATTATTTTTTCTTTAAACTAGAAATTTTTTTTAGTTAATTTTTTTAGTTAAATGTACAAAACTCTCCAGTTGTTCCTGCCAATAGTCACATGGTTGTCTCAAATTTCAGTCATGTGTATTGTGTAAGCCTTAGTACACGTCGTATTACAAAATCACTAATCATGAAGATCCTGGTTAGGATAATGCAACTACAAAAACAAGCTTTGTATAACCGTCGTTACCACGACAAATCTTTCAAACGGCACACTAGGGTTCGATTCCGGAGAAGGTTGTTTGTTTGGAATTTAAAGGCGCAAGGGCAACACTAGCTAATCCTTGTGATAAGGTGACAAACTTATTGAATTATTGTATTGTCATCGGTCTTTGACAAGTGTGCAAAGTTTGAATCAAATCTGATAGCTCAAAGTAGGGCAAAATCGAGCCCAAAAGAGTCGGTTACAAGCAAACATACAGGTGAAACTAATAAAAGCGTGTTAAAAATCAAAGTTAATATAAAGGATTTTAAAATTAAAGAAAATGCAGGGAAAACAACTCACTTGTGAACTTTAAAACCCATAGGAAAAGTAAACAAAAAATTCAATAATGCGAAAAATGAAACTTACCCATATAGCACATCCCGGGGAAGTTCCTAGGAAGACAGTCGGAGTCTCGAGAATGCCAGGGGATTTCCTAGAGATATCCATGGACCGACGTGTGCTATATGGGTACGTGTAACAATTTCTAAACCGTTTTAGTTTCGATTATTTTAAATAAATATTCAATAAAAAAAAAGCAGGGAATGCCTTATATTGTTCTCAAAAGCTTATTTGAAAATGTTCTGAAGTTTAACATATGTGTCCTTAACACATTGAGAGCCAGACGTATTCAAAAGGAATTCCCCTCCAGGCCACGCGCTCTGCTTAGAAGCGCTGGTATTGGGGTATAGCAATGCGAAGCGCACTCCAACGGATTGAAATTTACTCGATACAGCTGTGTAAATATGTTGGGGTCATTGTTTCTTATCGCAGTAGAAGATATTTATGTTAAGAATGAAATGCTTATAGATATTCATTCAACACGTTATGCACCAAGTTTGTTTTGTCTGGTTTATTGTTCGGATCGGGGCTCCTTATACGACAAAGCAATATGTTATGGTTGTTTTCAGATTATCTGGCTCCGTCAGCAACACGAGGGCTATAATGCGCCGAAACATTCGTCATTAGACAAGCCAACATACATTTACAAACACCCATGCCTAATACGAGACTCGAACCGCAACCTCGCGGTCTAGAAGCTAGCACGCTAACCACTATACGGTTTGGTCGGCAGCAATATGTTATGAAAAAAATGTGACGCAATATGGTAGAGCAATGGCCAGAAAAATGACTAAACGAGTTGTCACATTTTCTAATACCTGCGAAGGACAACCGTTTTTATGTTTACCGTGTTTCAGTACAATACAATAAAATGCGTTAATGATATAATCCTGTAATAAATAAAAAATTAAGTAAATTTTAAATTAACTTTCAATACTTACTTACAACATTGTAAATTTTTTTTTAGTTTCATATCATATTTTACACTGTCAGCCAACGATGGCTGACAGGGCGCTCAACGTGTTAATAACCAACTTCTTACTTTTTTTAACACATAGAACTACAGCCGAGTCGAATCAAATAATATTTCTAACAATGATAAGTGATATTAATTAAAAAGTGTTTAAATAGTTTAAGGGGGTCCAGTACCGAATTTTTTTTAAAAATCCCAAATTTGTTTTCTGATTTAAAAAAATAGTTCATACATTCCTGAAGAGAATGATTTTTTTATCTTAATCCTCCGGTGATTAGAACGCCACAAAATTACCTGTTATTTAAACATCACTAATGGGCGTTACACCTTGAAGCGTCTGCTTAAAGTGCGTTTTTCGAACACTAGTGTTTTTCACAGATGTTGCATATTCAAATCGATATATCTCCAGAACCATTAATAATTGGTTATTCAAATTTTAGGAGCATTTAATTTATATAGTTTTAAATAATTTCTCTTCATAGAATTTTATTTTTTTAATTCTGTTTTAAAATATAACATTTAGCGTAAAAGATAACATAAAAAAAAAAAATTTCAATATTTTAACTTTGAGAATTTTTTCAATTTTTTTCTATTCACCTATCAAAATTCTGTGAAGACGAAATTTTCTTTATATAATTATGTATTACAGAAAGCTTTCACTTTGAAAAAAATTTATTTTTTCTTGACTTATATCAAAATACGCAAACATCAATTATTATGGATTTTTCTTGGTTTTTAATTTTTTTTTAAATAACTAAACACACTATTTAAAAAAACATTTTCTCAAAGATATATAAATAGTATCTCATACATAAAATAAATTTTTGACATAAAAATGTACATAAATAAAGTTTTTTTTATTTTCGTTACCGGACCCCCTTAATGGGAAAAATTCAGAAAAAGAAAAAAATTGATGATGCGTTTGTGAGCATAGTGATACAACAGATTTAGGACAACCATAAACAACTTTTTCCTTCTAAATTCATTTAGGAAGAAAACTTTTTCGCATACTCACATCAGATAAACATCTTTGATATGTTAAACCAATTAACAACTTAGTCATCAGTCGTCTAGACTCAAAATCGTTTCTAATTGTACGTTATCCAAAGATTCGAACCAACCAGGTGAATAAATACATGTCTCATCACGGCCAGACGTGCAGACAGCACCTGCTACCACCTTAAAAAAAGGGATACTAAAAAAAAAAAGAAGAAAAAGTTCTTGTTCTTAACCCTTTCCCGCCAAACTTTTTAAAAATGTCGTCTGTGATTAATGAACGGAGTTCGCATTGTGTTGGTGGGTCGAGGCTAAGGCCGTGTGAATGGACCTTCGTAAGGCATTAGGGTGAATTAAGGAAATGGAAGATGCTGATTTGTTGGCGGAACTAGCCTGGAACCAGAGAGATTTGATTTCCTTGTTTACCTGTCAGCAGAAATGTACTGGTTCGTGTGTTGGGCTTTTTATTGATTTATAGGGAGTGTTTTTTTCATTCACTAAAACGTCGTAGTGATCAATAAGGGAGCGATCGTAGTTTTTGTTTCAGGTTAATGATTGGTTAGGCGCATGACCTTTTGTTTTGCGGTTAGTCGTGTGGGGGACAAATGTCCTCCAAATTTAAATTTTCGTGCATACCATTAAATTCGATACAAAATATATTTATAAAAAGAGTAAGTGGGTATTTTAATTAAAAATACAACGTTATTGAACAAAATAAAGTAAAAATTAAAAAATATTTTTGAAATAACTTGGAAAAAAAACAACTGTAAGAAGGCTTTGATCATGGGTTGCCTTGAGAAAATAATTGTGGGGGACATTTGTCAACCGCTTAATTAAACCAGATTTTCTTTTTAACATTAATTTGCCCTTTTTTTTATATCAATTAAATTGCTAACCATTCATCGGAAAATTCTGAAATTTGGTACTCGGACGTTTTTTTGGATTCTAAATCTAAATATGGTATAATATTACGGGGTTGCTATTGAACTTTTAAAAATGTGATCTAGTTTTAATATGTAGATGACCCCTCATGATAAAAAAAATTTATATACAATTAATAAAGACCTTCCATGATTTACAACGGTACTTTTGTTATTTCATCAATTAGTATTCAAGATAAAATTACCGTTCGGATTTTTTTTTTTTTTGCGAACTGCACACTGTTTAAACACTGTTTGTTATGATTAGAGTGGATAGTTATAGAGGACGAATAGGTGCTGGTTACGTACATAAAAAACGTGGTCGTTGCGATTATTCCAAAGCCTTTTTTTGAACTATTGTAGGAATTACAAAATGACGTGATATAAAATGCTGTGACACGCTAAAACCATTGCTTGACCATATCTTGACCAGTATCTCGAACATAACAAGCAATATAAAAAAAAATGGCATTTCATTTCTTTGTGATACCTGTCAAACCATGAACTAAATTGGGATTATTTGGAGAAATCCCTATAAGAAAGCTGGATTGGATAGGCTTAAATACTTATAGCAGTTGCCTCACCCATCGATATAGATAAACAACTGGATAGACTGCTCCATTGTCAATGCAAAGAGAAAAGCGCGCCGGGGATTGCGAAGCTGGTGGGAAGATTAACCAATCACAGTCCACTTTTATAGTTGGATGGAAATGCGAAAAACCTTATAAAATGCTAGAGTATATATTTTTTTGCACATTATTACTAATTAAGGTCTACTATTGACATTTCTGCTGTGTACAACCCAAAATTTTATTTTCAATCCTCGGCAATCCGTATTTTTTATCCCACCAACGGCATCTGGCAACGGCTTCATTTCCCCAGCGTTAAGCAGTCTATCCAGTTGTTTATTTATATCGATGGCCTCACCTCACTGCAATGGGTACAAAGTAGCTCACAGATACAAAAGGTGATTATTTCCACAAAAAAAAAAAATGCTATAGGCTATAAATTCTGATCACCTATTACGGTCCCTTCCAATAACCGCACCTAAGTTAATTGTGCGACAAGTATCACAAAGAAATGAAACGCGATCGCTTGGTGGCAACTAATAGATTTCATAACTTTTTCTGGCTGACCATTTAATACGGCGTTCTTTTACAAGGTCTAGTTGTTTTTTAGGTGCCCACAACTATAACTATACTAAACTTCAACTTAACTAGACATCACTTAGACGGTAGATCGTCACAGTGCTCATAGGTATTTAATCCATTTTGGCGGAGTGAAGACATAATTCTCGCCAAACCTAATAGCCTTTTGTTCTCTACAGGGTTGTGGTTTGGCGAACATTATGCTTTCACTCCGCCAAAATGGATTAAATACCTATGAGCACTGTGACGATCTACCGTCTAAGTGATGTCTAGTTAAGTCGAAGTTAAGTACAATTATATCATGCTAATTATCTGACATCTTCTGTTTCTTGCATTCTAAAATTTACTTAAAGTTTTATACCCTGAAATCTACTGGTTCAGCGCACAAAATTATTTGCCACCCAACGCAATATGATGGTTTCAGCAGCATTTGGGTGTCAAAGTCGACTTGTTTCTCAATTCACAACCAGTCTTGGGGTCCACTTTCTGTGCAGGATGACCATCCAACCCGAACTGGTCATCCTCATTCAGATTACGGCCCCAGGCTTTTACGACCACGCTTAGTGTCCACCACTGAAACATAATCGACTGGGATCGCGGCGAAAAGGTGTCATTTAGGCACAGCCCGAGGGTCCCCGTTTAATTATTCTAAAACATCCCCGAGCTGAGTTGTTCGGTTCCTGCCTCTAATTGATTCCCGCCAGAAACGGAGGGACACATAAAACGGATTTTAAGGCTCGTTTTACGAGGTGCCAAAACAGCACGTCCCGAAGTTAGAATCGACCATTACTTGGAGAACTCCAGAGGTCTTGCTGGGGAGGAAGGATTTTCACTCTGCGCGATTAAAACGAGTTCGCCCAAAAGTTCGGTGAAAGCTTTTGGGGGGGGCGTCGTCGTGTTGGAACTGGCTTTTTTTTTAAAAAAAAAGGTGATTGTAAGTTTGGGTGATTAGTCGAGATGGCTCAAGATCCGTGTTGGGGAAGAATATTATGTGTGATGGTGATGTAAGTAGCCATTTTATTTATCGAAGATCAGTGTAGTGTCTTTGTTTTATGGATTGTGACTATTTTGAGAGTGTTATTTAAAAAAAAAAAAAAAAAATGACTAAACATAAATAATTGGAAATAAAAATATCTAAAGTTCAAAAACTGCGCACTATTTTTGTTGTTGTTGTTGTTCTATCACTCATTTCATTCTCTTTCTAATGCAATCAATCGTTTTCTTCTTCAATGAATCAGTTCCCTAATAGTCAGAGAGGCGACTGCAATTTTTGGACCCCCATCGAACATTATTCTGAATTTTTTATAGAAATTGGAGAAAAGTGAGTAGATTAGGAATCCGCTGGTTTGCCGTGGCAAAAATGGCCGAAACTGATCAAAAATCGACTTGGAATGATTTGAACTAAAATCCGATTGCCAAATATGTCATAACTTGCCAAAAATAGAACAAACTTATTCGTCTGGCAACCCACTTCATTTTGATTTTCAATGAGAAAAAGCGCAAACGATTTCTGATCTTTTGGCTCGGAAAACTTATATCTTTTCAAAGTAAGCCAAATTGGCGACATCAGTTACGTCATAAGTGACGTAATATTTTTTGCCAACTTGGCTCCCTTTTAATAGATGCAAGTAGCCCGTCGCCAGATATCTGAATCGTCTGCAACCTTCTTAATTGAAAATTAAAGAGTGAGGGTTACCAAATAAAAAAAATGCTCATTATTTGGCAAGTTATGGCGCATTTGGCAATTGGATTTAGTTCAACTTATTAAAAGTCGATTTTCGACCAGTTTCGGCCATTTTTGCCACGGCAGACTAGTGGATTCCTAATCTACTTACTTTTCTCCAATTTCTATAAAAATTCAGAATGATGTTCGATGGGGTCCAAAAATTGCAGTCGCCTCTCAGTCTATAATTTTCTAGTTAAATCCCTATTTCACTCTTTATAGTTGAATTGCTCATTTCACCCATTTTCAAGTTCAATAACTTCACTAATTTTCCAGTTCAATCACTATTTCCACTTCATTTCTAATAGAGCAATAACTCAATTCCAAATTTAACAAATATTTAATTTTTTTTCATTTCAATAAATATTTTGAATCTTCCGAATTCAACCACTTTCTAGCACTCTCATTTCACTAAGCTTCCAGTTCAGTAACTATTTTCACCCTTTCTTGTTCCATCACTCATTTTAACGTTTTCTCGCTCATTTTCAATTTCCATTCCTTGCGTATTATTACTAGTATTATTTCGTTCTGCTGCTATTACTATTATTATTTTACTATTATTACTCTCATTATTTTATCAGCCGCAATTTGAAAGACAATGCGTATCATTTATTGTATTATCCTGAAACTTAGGAGTAACCTTTTCCGACGAATCAAAATGATGAAGACTTTCAGTAAGCTGGTAAAACATACGTTCAAGGAACTTATTTGAAGGCCAAAGAGCTTATTAGTTTTCAAAAACAATAATGCGCATGAAAAAAAAAAAAAAAAAATCCGAACGATGGCTATATCCCTATATCCTTCGTTCTAAAAGTCATTCAATATTACTGTTTGCACAAAAGTAATTTGTTTACGACTCTTTATATGCCCGATACGATTTTGCAGCTGCTTACTAATATAAGTAAATTGAACTCAAACGGATTATTTAAATACGATACCTTAACTTTTATCTTTTCATCTACAACAGTTCGTTTACTCTAAATATTGTTACGAATTTCTGTATACTTGTAAATATTTCGTGGTATTAGTTACTTAAAAAGGAAAATGTGTGTACATTTCTCATAAAGGCAGTGCAAGAGTTTGTCTTCACTTCGCTTTCCTGCAATGCGTCTCTTAATGCTTGAAAACGAGTTTTACGGGGATAATGCAGAGAAACGAGTTTTACAAGGAGAAGGCCATTTAACGTGATGGTTAATGGCAATCTCGCCAAGCTGGCGAGATAGAGCCAAGTTGGCGAAGGTTTTGGCGACTAATTTTGGTCGCCAGGTTTGGTAAAAATTCGCCAAATGTCGCCAAAATTGGCGACCATTTGGCGATAATTTCGGTGTACCTGTGTAGGGCTTTTCGACTGTGATCTGGATAATTCTCCAAATTTCTAAGTGGAAGTTTCGCGAAGGAAGCTTTTCTATATAAGGCCAATAGAGAGTTGAGTGAGTGAGTTAGTTAGTTGTCTCTCAGAGAGCAATCAGAGTAGTTCCAAAAGTGAACTGTATTACATTGTCTTTTGCGTCGATTTTAGCAGTTGTGTATCTAGTTTTTAATTGCTGTTTGTGCTCCATTGTTGTTTAAAGAGCTGTATTGAGTCTATTAGAACGGAAAGTTCTGGAGTTATAAAAAGAATCTGCAAAGAATTGTATCGGAATAAATTTCTGCAAGTTTTGATCTGCTTAGGCTTCAAGTCTTTAGAACCCATCACACCACTAGACCCCCCCCCCCCCACTCACCAATATAAAATTTCACTTCATTGTGCTGAAAAATATGCCTCTTATGAGCTAAGGACTTGCTTCAATATTGAGAATCCTAATTTTAGGTTTTCCCCACATGAAAGCAAGTGAACTGGAGCCTATTTCAGGACGTTACAGGTATATGTGTAAAACTACCCGGACAACACTTAGATTTATTGTGTCTTTTAGCAAAAGGCTAATACTAAACTAAAAAATTAATTCAATCAAAAATTAATTTTTATGCATTATAATTAACAAAGTTGGAGATGGGTCAGCATCATATCCAGTCAAAACCATCGATATAGATAAACAACTGGATAGACTGCTCCATTGTCAATGCAAAGAGAAAAACGCGCCGGGGATTGCGAAGCTGGTGGGAAGATTAACCAATCGCAGTTCACTTTTATAGTTGGATGGAAATGCGAAACACCTTGTAAAAGGCTAGAGTATATATTTTTTTGCACATGTTTACTAATTAAGGTCTACTATTGACATTTATGCTGTGTACAACCCAAAATTTTATTTTCAGTCCCCGGCAATCCGTATTTTTTATCCCACCAACGGCAATTGGCAACGGCTTCATTTTCCCAGCGTTAAGCAGTCTATCCAGTTGTTTATTTATATCGATGGTCAAAACAGGTTGGAAACAAAACTTAAAGTATATATGTGTTGACAATAAAATTGACAAATATAAAATTGTTGCGTTGTGGTTTTACCTGAAATTGATAAAATATTTTATGTTAATTAGGTATCTTGTTTTTTTTGCTCTATGTTTCAGTAACATAATGAAAAAAGGATTAACATTTTTTATTTAATTAATAAAACTTATTTTTTGAAGCTTAATATGTATTTTCAATCTAATGGAACTTTGAATAGAAATACAAACGTGTTAAATCACTGTATGATCCGAGAATTAAATGTTTTTACGACGGTTGCTATTTATATTTCTGGACTAACAATGAAAATGCGAATATTTATGATCGAAATTGGTTTTATTGTTTTTCAAAATTTTCTCCATGGGGATCAATACACTTTCGCATGCGTTTGAACCAATTTTTGAAGCACTTTTTCCCATCCGATCGAGGTACCTCCAAAACATGCGTTTTGAATGCATCAACCGCTTCTTCGGGTGTCAAAAATCGTTGACCAAGTAATTTTTTTTTTTTTTATGTGCAGGAATTAAAAAAAAAAGTCATTGGGTGACAAATCAGAGCTGTACGGCGGATGACACATCAATTCGATGTTTTAGGCGGTCAAAAAAAAAAAAAAAAATCTTTTATTTGAGCCGATGTGTGAGATTTCGCATTATCGTGGTAAAGAATAAATCGTCTCTTTTTTTTTTTTTTAATTTTTTTATTTTATCCTGGAGCAAACGTCGACCACGATTGAATTCGTTATACCAGTTTTTTACAGTGCTGTAGGATGGTGCTTTATCTCTGTATAAATAATTAATCCTTTGCACTCCAGTGGTGCCTCTCAGGCGCCACACGATTGGATGCCAAACCACGAGAGGACCATTAGGTGTGATACGGAAATTCGATGCAAGGCCAATGACTGCGTTTAGTTTCTATGAAGCAAATCCATAAACACCAGCCGAACCTAAAATGTCTCGAGTTGCTGATTCCTCCGCGCGAAAAAGGCCTGGAGTGCAAAGGGTTAAGTTTATTGAAGCACTCTTGCCTTGATAATCCACGTCGAAAGTTATGAAAAACAATCACACGAAAATATTCACTAGTCAATACCATTTTTTGCATGAAATCAATTCTTCAATTTATTGTAAACATCGCAAATCAGGTTAAAATCACAAAAAGTTCTACAGAAATTATGGTGAAAATATTAAATTATCGTTTGCAAGCGTCAGCGGTTGCCTAGCAACACTTACTGTTGCCAAAACCAGAAATACAAATAGCAACCCTCGTATATACCATCCCATCGTTATAAACATTCACAATATTATTTTACTTAAGGTTGTACACTACTAAATAATTGTCTAGTATACGTGTATTGGTACGTGTATTTCTAGAATATGTTATTGAAAATAATTTAATAATTTTCCCGGTGACGTATAAGGCCGAATTCTATTAATTTTATGATTTCTAACACAATTTCTTGCATCGTTATTTTTTCATAGTGCATAAAGATCGGTAAAATTTTGTAACCCCCATATAAAATAATAAACCAGTACCAATTTCAAGGGAGAATGCCTTTTAAAGGGAAGTTCTCCGCATTTCAAGTATCGAATCAGCGAAGTCTCAAATTTTGAAAACTCTTACTTAAAAAGCACAATTTTTGTTCGATCTACTTACTGTTGAAACCAGAAAGTACGTAGCACCGATGCTGGAAATCAAAACCGGTATCATCTAACATGCTAAAATAATCCGAGAGGCGACTGCAATTTTTATACCCCATCGAAGATAATTCTGAAATTTTTATAGAAATTGGAGAAAAGTGAGTAGATTAAGAATCCACTGGTCTGCCGTGGCAAAAATGGCCGAAACTGATCAAAAATCGATTTGGAATTAGTTGAACTAAAATCCGATTGGCAAATATGTCATAACTTGCCAAAAAGAGAACAAAAATTTTCGTCTGGCAACCCACTGCATTTTGATTTTCAATGAGAAAAAGCGCAAAAGATTTCTGATCTCTGGTTCGGAAAACTTGTACACATCCAAACAGTTACGTCATCAGTGACGTAATGCTTATTGCCGATTTGGCTCATTTGTGAAAGATGATAGTTAGCCATAGCCACACATCCGAATCGTCTGCAACCTTCTTAATTGAAAATCAAAGAGTGAGGGTTGCAAAATAAAAAATAAATAAAAAAAAGAATGCTAATTATTTGGCAAGTTATGGCGCATTTGGCAATTGGATTTAGTTCAACTTATAAAAAGTCGATTGTTGACCAGTTTCGGCCATTTTTGATACGGCAGACCAGTGGATTCGTAATCTACTAACTTTTCTCCAATTTCTATAAAAAATTCAGAATGATGTTCGATGGGGTCCAAAAATTGCAGTCGCCTCTCAGTCTATAAGGACCCATGGGGCACTTTTTCCAAAATTCTGTAGTTTTGCTTAGAATTAAATAAAATTCGGCACAAACATGGAGGATATGACTTATAAGACAACAACAAAATTTGAGCAGATAATATAAAATATATAGTAAATTATTGAGAAAAATGCATTAAAATTTCCTGAAATTTTAACTTATTTCAAAATCCTCCTCGCGACACAATATTTTAAAGAAAAATTTGAAGTTGTTTATCAATATATTATGAATATTTTCACAAATTCTTTTATCTTTAGGTGCTATAGATGAACAGAAATAAAATTTCAAACTTTGCAGTGGTAATTTTTCTTTGAAAAATGCACATATGCTTCCATAATGCTTTCCAATATGGGAAAAAAAAAAAAAAAAAAAAAAAAAATAGATAAAATTAAGTGACGTAAAAAAGCATGTGTGTATCTCTTTATAGTACATTAAAAATATTTTCTACAAAAAATTAGATGGATTTATCAAAAAATGAATCGCAAGGAGCTTTTCGAACATAAGTAAAATTTGAAAAAGCAAAGCTGACAAAAATGCGTTTGTAACTTTCGCCAACAAGTGTGCAATACGTTAAAATAGTTAAAATATAGATTTTACCACTTAAAATCATCAGATTTCAAAAATTCTAACGCGAAATAAAAGCTAGTAGACTGAGAGGCGACTGCAATTTTTGGACCCCATCGAACATCATTCTGATTTTTTTATAGAAATTAGAGAAAAATGAGTAGATTACGAATCCACTGGTCTGCCGTGGCAAAAATGGCCGAAACTGGTCAAAAATCGACTTTTAATAAGTTGAACTAAATCCAATTGCCAAATGAGCCATAACTTGCCAAATAATGAGCATTTTTTTTTTATTTGGTAACCCTCACTCTTTAATTTTCAATTAAGAAGGTTGCAGACGATTCAGATATCTGGCGACGGTCTACTTGCATCTATTAAAAGGGAGCCAAGTTGGCAATAAACATTACGTCACGGATGACGTAACTGATGTCGCCAGTTTGGCTTACTTTTAAAAGATACATATTTTCCAAGCCAGAGATCAAAACTCGTTTGCGCTTTTTCTCATTGAAAATCAAAATGCAGGGTTGCCAGACGGAAAAGTTTGTTCTCTTTTTGGCAAGTTATGACATATTTGGCAATCGGATTTTAGTTCAACTCAATCCAAGTCGATTTTTGCTCAGTTTCGGCCATATTTGCCACGGCAGACCAGTGGATTCCTAATCTACTCACTTTTCTCCAATCTCTATAAAAAAATTCAGAATGATGTTCGATGAGGTCCAAAAATTGCAGTCGCCTCTCGGACTATAGTGACGTCAGCAATTTTTATAAAAAGAAAACAAAAAAAACCCTTCATTTTTGGTGATATTTTTGTAATTTCACTGTCCCAAAAATGTCCTCTTAAGTTATTGAATTGGCATCGGATCCAGGAGATTGGTTCAATCACTGACATATACTATTACCCTTTGAAATATTACACCTGCTGAAAATATAAGTATTTTTGTCAAATTGAACGTTACAAATGAAGATTTGGAATTAAAAAAAATTCTATAAACTTTTAAAAGTGCAAAAAAAAAAAAAAAAAAAAAAAAAAAAAAATGACGACCTTGCAACGTTACTGGCGAAAATCTTAAATTTTTTTTTTTTTTAATTATTTCATTCTGTTAATGTTTAATTAATTAATTTCTTAGAAATTACTTTCCAATGGTCTCAGTAAGACGCAAACAAAACTTCAAGATATGTTTATTTATAAAAAATCCGATCTTCCGATTTAACTAAAAAGACCCAGCAAATCTATGTATATACACTTGCCGATCAAACGGTATAGTGGTTAGCGTGCTAGCTTCTAGACTGCGAGGTGGCGGGTTCGAGTCCCGTGTTAGGCTTGGGTGTTTGTAAATGTATGTTGGCTTGTCTAATGACGAATGTTTCGGCGCATTATAGCCTTCGTGTTGATGACGGTGCCAGATAATCTGAAAACAACAACTATGTATCTACAGTAAATGATATTTTGTTCACTTGCTAAAACAAAAATTGAATTTCTTTTTCTTTTAAAAAATTATAAAATTTCAGAACCTAACATACATTTCATTTCTATATTCGCCTCTTTTTAAATCTTTTATAATAAGTTTGTTTTGTGTGTTTGAGCGGGAAAATCAGCGAAGGGATAATAAAACCCCTTGCCATTATCCAATCGAACTGGAACTTGGCAGATTGATTCATTGTCGAGGACGACAATGCATTCTAACAAGTTTTGAGGGAAAGAAAAAGAGGTGGTTCATGACACCGAATCGATGGTGTTCTTCATAGTGATCAAACACTATGAAAAGTTGGCCTGAGTTCAAAATCCATTATATAATTTGAAATTGCACTTAAAAAATATTTATAGTAAAATTTTGTTTTTAGAGGGGATCGGGTAACAAAATAAAAAAATTAAAAAAAACAAAAAACATTTTATTTATATTTTTATGTCAAAAATTTATGTTATGTATGACATACTACTTATAGGTCTTTGAGATAAATAAACACAATATTTATGAAACATTATTTGAAAAAAAAAAAAAAAAAAAAAAAAAATCCATAATAATTGATGTTTGCGTATTTTGATTTAGGTCAAGAAAAATATATGTATTTTTTTTTAAGTGAAAGCTTTCTGTAATACATAATTATATATAAAATTTTTTTGTCGCGACAGAATGTTGATGGGTGAATTAGAAAAAATTCAAAAAATTCTCAAAGTTAAAATATTGAAATTTTTGATTTTTTTATGCCATCCCTTACGCTAAATGTATCATATTAAAACAGAATTTTAAAAATAAAATTCTGTGAAGACAAAAATATTTAACCGATATAAATTATATGATCCAAAAATTTTTCTAGCCAATTGTTAATGGTTCTGGAGATATTTCGATTTGGGAATTTGCAACATCATTGAAAAACACTAGTGTTCGAAAAACGCACTTTAAGCAGACGCTTCAATTCGTTACGCCCATTAGTGATATTCAAATAACAGATAATTTCGTGGCGTTCTAATCACCGGATGAATAATATAAACACATCATTCTCCTCAAGCATGCATGAAATATTTTTAAAAATCAGAAACAAAATGGGATTTTTGATGACATTTCAGTTCTGGACCCCCCCCCCCCCCTTCTCCCCCTTAAGGATTAATTTTTTTTATTAGATGATAATAAGAACAGCCATACTTTACAACTGAAAAGATAACCTTCACAAAATATATCCTTTACCATTTTCTTATGTGTCGCACTTAAAATATATTCCTAATTCCCCCCCCCCCCTCTCAATGCAGTAACACAAATCGTTAAGCGCGAATCTAGTTCATAAGCCCTCTTTCATTATAATTTATTTACTCACATTAACCCCAACTATCACCTGCTAGTTTTTTTTTTCTTCCTCCAACCTCCTCTATACGTTCTTATTCGCAAAAGATATCCCAATAAGTATAAAAGCCAAGAGCAGCCACGCATGACCGCTTCCCTCCATTAAATGAAGTCACTTCGCCATAATGATTCCCGATCTAATAATAAAACACTTTTCTTTCTTTATTTTTTAGTTAGCGGCAATAATTAAACTGTCTGCTCGACGCTGCCTCTTTAATTGACATTGTGGTCCAAGGTTTTAACTGTCGTCTCCAAAAGGAACACTTCATGGGTAACAGACGATAAAAAAAATATATATATTCCACATGGCGAAAATGGCAGCATTAGAGAGAACATTTTACGCGAAGTAAGTTGTGTAATTAAATTAGGTTTCGACATTTTTTTATTTGGGTCTTATAGAAAATCTCGAATTTATTTAATATGCGCTGGTAGTGTGAGATTTTAGTGGACTTTGTGCGGATGGAAATGTCATTTTTTTTTTTTATTCTTCTTGCTTTGTTACTTCTTTTGGTTTCCTTTATTTTTCATGGATTTTTTTTAATAGCTAAAATATTCCTTTTTTGTGCGTTGTCAAGCATTGTAAATCTATTTTTTTTTTAATGAAAGACTTGTTTGAGATGAATCGTCTGCGAATCGATTTGTGTTTTAACTTTGCAAATAGTAGCAATATTCGGGGATAAATTTGTATCGTAATTTTTTTTTTCTAACTGAGAGATGTAAAATAAAACAAATCTTTAAATTTTGAAATGAATTTTCACAATTTTAATAAACAAATGCATTTCAATGCATTCAGTGTGTCAGTATCAGTAAAATCATTTTTTAAAGAGGCGTTGAAAAAATTAGGAATTACTATCTAATTAGACAGGATATTTATAATTAAAGTTTAAATTTCAAAAAGTTCCAACAAAAAAAAAAATGGTGAGGGTTACCTGAAATTTAATCGGGATATACTTGAAGAGGAAAGAAATGACATGGAACAAGAAAAAACAATTTCAAACATTTTTTTTATGCCATACCATTTTTCTTTTTCTTCGCTAGTATTCAGGAGAAATTTCAAGCTATTTTGACGATTATTTTTTTTCCTTACAGCTTTCTTAAAGTTGAACTTTAATTATTATCAGTATAATTAAAATGTCACTTTCAAAAAGCAAGCATGATTTTAAAAACATGGCATTTTTCTTTTGTTAAATCATGTCTTTCAAAAAGCAATCGTACGGTATAGTGGTTAGCGTGCTGGCTTCTAGACCGCGAGGTTGCGGGTTCGAGTCCCGTGTAGGCATGGGTGTTTGTAAATGTATGTTGGTTTGTTAAATGACGAAATGTTTCGGCGCATTATAGCCCTCGTGTTGCTGACGGCGCCAGATAATCTGAATACACCAACCAACCAACCAACCAACCAAAAAGCAATCGTAAGGCGCAAGATAATAAAATAGTTCGAAATAAACTTTTTTTTCTCCGTGCCTTTTCCTCTTTTTTCAAACATATAAAGAACTAATTCTGATCATTCTTACCAGTTCTCTTTTTTTTTATGGCTTTTTCGATGTTGAACTTCAATTCAATTATGAATGTCATATAAAAAAGAAAAGACTATATCAAAAGAAATAAAGTCGAAAATAAAGTGCTCCACAAAAGTATAAGTCCGTCATAGGACTTTCATTTATTTTGTAATTCTCAAACGCAAAAACAATTTTTGATCGTCTATATAGATAAACAACTGGATAGACTGCTCCATTGTCAATGTCAAGAGAAACACGCGCCGGGGATTGCGAAGCTGGTGGGAAGATTAACCAATCACAGTTCACTTTTATAGTTGGATGGAAATGCGAAAAACCTTGTAAAATGCTAGAGTATATATATATTTTCACATTATTTCTAATTAAGGTCTACTATTGACATTTCTGCTGTGTACAATCCAAAATTTTATTTTCAATCCTCGGCAATCCGTATTTTTTATCCCACCAACGGCATCTGGCCACGGCTTCATTTTCCCAGCTTTAAGCAGTCTATCCAGTTGTTTATTTATATCGATGTTTTTGATTGTCGAGCAGAAATACACATCAAAGAAAAAAGATATGCAAATTGGCTGGTGCATATGGATTGGTTTAACAGCGTGCATTATGCAAATTCGTCAAAACCTTGCCCACCAGTAACACATATATATAGATCCAGTGTATATGTAGCTCTCAAATCTCGTAGGCAGTTAACACCAATTTGGTTTATTTTGTAATTCCTCTAATGCCAAAAGGTTTAGAATTGACGGAGCAGGAGAAAGGAATGATTGAGGAATTTAATCACTCCGGCAAAAGTGTCAGAGAAATTGCACGTGCGATTGGAAGATCTCATAATGTTGTTGGAAATTTCTTGACAAAAAAAATCTGAGTATGGCAAGAATAAACGTTCTGGATGTATTTCACTACTTCCTGAGAGAGAGACAAACGAATAATTTTGAAAAAACTTCTAATTCGATGGTCCCTGCACGTGAAATACGAAATGATTGCAACTTCAATGTTTCTTCTTAGACTGTTAGACGTGTTATAAAAACATGTCCATGCATAGTTCGAGAAAAATTGAAGAAGGCATCTCATCTGACCAGTAAGCACAAGGTTAAGGTATACATATTCAATAGGAATTGCGAAATTTGACTCAAGTCTGCGTTTTTGTTTCTTGGTTTTAAAATATTCCCGAATTCATTACCATTAAAATGATACCATTTTATTTCTGAGATTCAAATTACTTTTTAAATTACAGTAGGTTTTGTGAACCTGTTTTGTATCAAGTTCATTAGTGTAGTAAGCTTGAAACGCGTTTTCTGAAGAATGACATTTTGGTGTTACATGACTTTATGCCAACGGTCATAACTTCATAATAAATCGTCCGATTTACGAAATTCTAATTTTGTTTTGTTGACAATAGTTGTGAATGTGTTTTTTATGGAGAATCTAATATATACTGTTATAAACAGATTTTTTATGCATATTTTAATCTTAATTTTTTGTTAAAAACTATGTATTTATTAAACTTTATTTAAAAACTTATAATTAAATAAATATTAAAGCCAAATTCAAAGTTCTCCATAGAAACATGCGTCAATATAATATATCTTATTTGCTATAAAAATAATACCTCTAAGTTAATTACAAGTTTAGTTATGTGTGTTCTAATAATGTCCTAATTAGTCACTTTAACTGCAATTAGCTGATTAAAAAATTGACGAAAAAAAAAAGTTTATATATAAAAATGCATCATTTTTAATTCTGAAGTACTGCCAAAAAGGTTGAAATTATAACCTAAAAATTAAAAAAAAAATCATCTCAATTGTATATGTAAAATAAAGGATAGAATTTGCCCAGGAAAACATAGACAGAGGATTGAAGCAAGGTAGGATTTTCAATTCTTTTTCCATCCTTTAATAAATATGACCTCTTTATCAAATTTATCCTTATTTTCATTTAAATATATTTAGGTTATCTTCAGTGATTAGAATTTTTTTTTTTTTTTTTTTTTTTTTAAATTTAAACTGTATGACTCAGATGGGTTCAATTCCTACTGGCATGACCTCAGAAAGGAAAAGAAATACTTCTCAAAGAGGAATTTTGGAGGAGGTAACTGTATGGGTCTGGGAGGCGCCATTAGTGCCCGAGGAACTGTCTCATTGAATTTCATGTCATCTAAAATGGATAGCAATAGTCCCAGAGGCGACTGCAATTTTTGGACTCCATCGAATATCATTCTGAATTTTTTATAAAAATTGGAAGAAAGTGAGTAGATTAGGAATCCACAGGTCTGCCGTGGCAAAAATGGCCGAAACTGATCAAAAATCGACTTGGAAAGAGTTGAACTAAAATCCGATTGCCAAATATATCATAAATTGCCAAAAAGTGAACACATTTTTTCTTTGGGTAAGCCACAGCACTTATATATCAATGAGGAAGGGCGCAGACGATTTCTAATCTCGGGCTGGGAAAACTTGTACATTTTAAAAGTAAGCCAAATTGGCGACATTAGTTAGGTCATCAGTGACGTAATGTTTATTACCAACTTGACTCCCTTTTAATAGATGCTAGTAGATCGTCGCCAGATATCTGAATCGTTTGCAAACTTCTTAATTGAAAATTAAAGAGTGAGGGTTACCAAATAAAAAAAAAAAAAAGCTCATTATTTGGCAAGTTATGGCGCATTTGGCAATTGGATTTATTTCAACTTATTAAAAGTTAATTTTTTGACCAGTTTCGGCCATTTTTGTCACGGCAGGCCAGTGGATTCGTAATCTACTCACTTTTCTCTAATTTCTATAAAAAATTCAGAATGATGTTCGATGGGGTCCAAAAATTGCAGTCGCCTCTCAGTCTACAAGGCAAATCAAATCGTACTCGAAAAAAAATCTGTTGCCATATTTACGTCGATTTCGACGAAATCGTCCTATCTTCTAATAAGATAATGCAGCAGTACATGTAGGTAAAAGAACGAAGCAATGGTTGTCTACTAACAAAGTGAATGTAATCAATTAGCCAGAATGCTCTCCTGACTGCAATCCAATTGAACATGTTTGGGGTCTTCTTGTGATCAACATTTATGCGAATAATAGGATTTACCAATCGGTTTCTCAATCTAAGCAATCTATTAAAAGTGTATGGGAGACTTTGGACAAATATACGCTTAAAACCCTCGTCGATAGCATGAAAGACCATATTTTTGCTGTAATTCGAAAAAAAAAGGCCCAATTAATTAATAAAATTACATGGACCTATAATTCTGTGGCAGGTGAAGTGATAGTTTTTTTTAAATTTTTTTTATTTCTTATTTTTCCGCTTTATTATTTAATTGCAAATAAAATATGTATTTGTATTTGGCATTTTATCTTCATTTCATTTAATTTTGCGTTGTTTTCGAATATAGTTACCGATAAATAATTTCAGGATATGATTTTCTGAAATGGATCTTCAGTTTTGTGGAACACTATATTTCTATTAAATATCTGTTATTGCTCATCATAAATAGTTAAGGTTGATAGTACCACGTTAAAAATATACTGCTGCGTTTACAATTCCATGAGCATGAGAAATTGAAAAATATGAATTTCATTCATTTGTGCATGCACGGCAGCTTGTCAGGAAAAAATGATGCTTTTTATTTGGTGAGTTTTTGTAAAACTAACTTTCGGATTGTATTGCCAAGTTCTTATCTCTCTCTATATAAGGCAAAACCCTCACTCACTCATCACTAATTCTCCCACTTCCCACATAGTCAACAACTTTGAAAATCGGCACAATTATCAACAATGGTAAAAATAGAAAAAGTAAGCTATTCCGTTCTCGATTAACCAACTTTAAGGAGTCGAAAAGGGGTTAAATGTTCCAAACGGGGGACATTCGAAAATCCTACTTCCCACATAGTCACAACTCTGAAAATCGGCACAATTATCAACAATGGTAAAAATAGAAAGAGTAAGCTATTCCGATCTCGATTAACCCACTTTAAGGGGTCGAAAAGGGGTTAAACGTTACAAACGGGGGACATTCGAAAATCCTACTTCCCACATAGTCACAACTCTGAAAATCGGCACAATTATCAATAATGGTAAAAATAGAAAAAGTAAGCTATTCCGTTCTCGATTAACCAACTTTAAGGAGTCGAAAAGGGGTTAAATGTTCCAAACGAGGGATATCCGAATCTTCCTCTTCCAATGTAGTCATAATTCTGATATTTGGTGCAAATGTTAAAAGAGCAAATGTAAAAAAAAAAAATAAGTTATTCCAATATCGATTAAGGAATTTTTAAGGGATGAAAAGTCGACGCAACAATGGAACTATACGAGGATTATTTTAATGTCTCAATTCCAATACAGCTACTACTTCGAAATTTAGAACTAAGAGCAAACATAAACACAGCAAACTATTGCAATCTCGATTACGTAATTAAAAAGGGTCCGAAGGGAATTAAACGTTCTAAACGAGGGATATTCAAATGTCTCTTTCCAATATACTATTCACAATTATAAATTTTGTTAAAATTGTCAACAAAGGAAAGTTCGTATTTTGATAAATCAATTTGTCGGGATCGAAATGGGACAAACGTCTGAAGTGTAGAATACATGAATGTCTTTTGATCGCTAAAATGCTAATGGTAAAATTTCGGGGGTATTCAGCTAGTCCTTTATAAATTGATTTTGTTTATTTGGTGAACAAATTTTTCAGTGGGCTATTAAGGGGACTGTTAAGGCAAAAATTTCAAAATTTTCTGTTTTATATTTTAGTGGAAATATATAGCCGATAATTCTAGCTTTCAGTACATACCTTACTTTTGATGATCCGAGAAGAATTAAGAATATTATTTGAGTTTTTGTAAGCGCGCATATTAGAAATCGTATGTATTTCAATTTCTTAAAATGCATTTTTCCCTTCAAGTGTATTTTAATATTTTTAGGGTATTCGATTTGTTCCTTGCGATTCAAAAGTTGATGTATTTTTTTTAAATTTGGAGATATTGTTTACTATACTATTTTGAACACTTTTGTGCATGGATTTTTTAATCTGGTATTTTTTTATTGTTTTACAGCAATTTTCGTAATGCTTCTATTTAAAAAGTTAAAATCTGTTTTGCCGTAGTACCAAAGTTTTACTTTTAAATAATTTACCAATGAGTCAAATTAAAAATCCATGCACAATTATGTCAATATATATTCGATTAGCTTGTACAAAAAAATTGAGACAGATTGCAAAAAAATTGAATCGCAAGGAGCGTTTTTAAAATTACAGAAAAAACGCTGAATTTTTCAATAAAAATTTAATTTCTTGAAAAAAAAATCAATATAAATTTTTGAAATTTTAGGTTGTGTTTCATCTAATTGCTATTGAACTGCACAAAAAATTTCATGAATTTTAGACAAAAATTGAATTTTTTTTATTTTTGACTTAACAGTCCCCTTAAACTCACTTACCGTCATCCAACCGAGCTGCAACTTGACAGATATACTCGTTACCGTTGGCAATGCATGTTAATGAGTTTTGGTTTCTGTCACTAAAGGGTCTCTTTTATAGATGCTTCTACTGACAATTCGGGGGACTAATTAACTCACTAGTCACCATCCAATCAAGCTAGAATTTGGCAGATGGAATGATTTGTTATCGACAACAAGTCTATCAAGTTTTGAAGAGTTGGTTCATGACACAGAATCGATGAGTTTTTTTTCGTAGTGGTCAAACACTAGGAAAGTATTATCAGAGTTTAAAATCGCTTAAGGGGGTCAGGTACCGAAAATAAAAAAAAAACTTTATGTACATTTTTATGTAAAAAATTTATTTTATGTATGAGATACTATTTATATATCTTTGAGAAAATGTTTTTTTTTTTTTTTTTTTTTTAAATATTGTGTTAAGTTATTTAAAAAAAAATTAAAAACTAAGAAAAATCCATAATAATTGATGTTTGCGTATTTTGATATAAGTCAAGAATTTTTTTTTTTTTTTTCAAAGTGAAAGCTTTCTGTAATACATAACTATATAAAGAAAATTTTGTCATCACAGAATTTTGATAGGTGAATTAAAAAAAATTTAAAAAATTCTCAAAGTTAAAATATTGAAATTTTTGCTTTTTTTTATGTTATCTTTTACGCTAAATGTTATATTTTAAAACAGAATTAAAAAAATAAAATTCTGCGAAGACAAAATATTTAAAACTATATAAATTAAATGCTCCAAAAATTTGAATAACCAATTGTTAATGGTTCTGGAGATATATCGATTTGAATATGCAACATCCGTGAAAAACACTAGTGCTCGAAAAACGTACTTTAAGCAGACGCTTCAAAGTGTTACGCCTAATAGTGATGTTTAAATCACAGGTAATTTTTGGCGTTCTAATCACCGGAGGAATAAGATAAAAACATCATTCTCTTCAGGAATGTATGAACTATTTTTTAAAATCAGAAAAAAAAATTGGGAATTTTGAAGAAATTTCGGTACTGGACCCACTTAAGGTAGTAATCTGGTGACTTGGGTTGAAAAAAAAAATCGATTTTTTTCCCCCCTTACTTATTCCGAAAGTAAAATATATTGAGAGTGCATTGTAAAACTTTTATACCGACATTCGAAATATTAATGATGTTGTAATAAATATTTGAGAGCGTCGCGGTGTTGTTGAGGATATGTTCTTGAAACTTTAAACGAGTTTTTCTCGAAACAAAGTTTTTTCGATTGGCCCGGGTGTAAAAAAAATTCTATCTGACCGATTGCTCTGAAATTTTCACACGTAATTCTACACCTTAGTAGTTCTCGTTGGGAGCAAGTCTTTTTTTATTCCTAACTTTCCATTTTACAGCTTGATTTGTGCTTGAAAAAAAAATATCTCTTTTATTTTTCGAAGTCCGCCATTTTGTTATTTTCTGATAAAATTTAATAACTCTAGTTCCAAAGAGAACTATAATTCTATAAATTAACAATCAATTTGATTTTTTTTTCTTTTTCAGATGTCTTTTAGAGCCGAAATCACCGGAGCCAGTCACATACCTTTTTTTTTTTTTTTTTTTTTTTTTTTTTTTTTTTTTTAAGGTGTTTACTTTGATCAATAATATTAATAAAACGTTGTGAAATTAAGTCAATTTTTTTTTGTATCCATTATATGTGAATAATAACCTACAAAAAAATCTAAACCATTGAATTTTATTTTCCCATTAAAAAAAAAAAAATAATAATAATTGATAACGAAGTAAAAAAAACCGTGCAAGTTACCAAACTACCTTAACTCTAGATAACATAACCATTCATCTAATTGACCTTGCCAGTTTTGCAAAATCTATATATTCCTGTTGCACTTGCAACATTTGCCAAGACTGAAAACGCTTATCTTTACCACCTAAATATATTTAATTGAAATATTTTAACACTTCTCATAAAATACTCTAATTTGTTTGAAATAAATAAAGGAAGTATGAAAATATGTTTTTAATTTCGTAATCTATAAGTCGAATTATTAGTTAGAGAGTACATTGATTTAAGTTTAGTGACTTAAGTTTAAGGTAAAATAATATTACAGAAAAAAACAAGGTATTTAATTATAAATCATTTACAAATATTGCCAATTTTTATATTGATTAACAAACCGCCGATTCCTTAAAACAGCATGTGCTTGGTGTTTGGTGATCCAATTTTAAATATCAAAAACATTTCTATCAGCAAAATGTGCGGCAAACTACGTTTCAAAATTTATTTATTAAAAATGAATCTCACACTCACAACCACATCCAAATATCTTTAATTTATTCTGATTAAAACAATTAAAAATGTTGAAAACAGGAAAGTGTATTAACGATGGTCGATTCAATGCTATTTTAACGCGATTAGATGACGGCAAGTTGGCTTATTAGTATTCCGTAACAACGACCTCCTAGTGACAGTAGCAACTCCAAAATTTGATAGAATGCATTGTCATCGACATCGAATCTATCTGCCAAGTTTCACTCAGATTGGATGACGGCAAAGGGGTTAATTTGGCGTCCGCAGATTCTCTCCCATCAAAACACTCACACAGTATCAAAGTTAATATTGTTGCACAAATTGTCTGTATATATTGTAAATAGTGACGTATTATTTCAAAATTCTATTGTAATTTATTTTTGTCTTATTTTATTTATTAATTAATAGCGATTATATTAATTAATAGCGATAATAGAAAAAGGTGGCAACACCTAAAGCAATCGAGAAGTTTCGAGATATTTCTTTTCCGATGAATTGGCTGGAAATTTCGAGAATGTCTCACGCGCTTGTATATAAAAGACTGGAGAACGAACAAGTTTTCAGATGGACTTCGGACTTCGTTGAAAGCTGATCGCTTTGTTTTCCTATTGGAGTGAGCTTGTATAATCGCTGAATTCGAAGTTATTTTTGTTGAAGCTTGTGCTGAAGCTTGAGAGTAATTAAACTGTTGCCTGTGAATAAATTTTGTGAGTTTTCTGAAGAGAGAATAAATACTTTTAAACCGTGAAAACTGTGCCATCATTGCCTCAGTGGAAAAATTCATAACAATATAAAGAATTTAATAAGTTGTAATTGCAGGGGAGAATCCATAAAAAGGATTTATAGCAAAAACTTTTTTTTTATGCTTTTTTCTTTTCTTTTTCTTCTTCTTCTTATTTTAAGCAGAAAAAGCAAGGTCAGTAAAAGATTAAAAAAAAAATTGCAACTCTGTTTAAAGTGCGAAATAACCTCTTATTTTAAAGTCTTTCGTTTTTTCCATACGTTGTGTCTTAACATGCAATAAAAAAACGCCGGCTACTAACAAGCCTTAGGACAATGTCACAGACCCCTTCTTACTGTGTTAATTAACAAGAACTATCCTACTTAGAAATTTTTTTTATTTTTTTTTATGGCAACCTTCCGATTAATTCTGTTTCCAGATTCATCTTTAGCTCTACCAACATTGTGTCGAAGACCAAAAAGTTATTTTATATCCCTGCTTTTAGAATCTTTTTTTTTTTTTTTAAACATTTTTTTCTAAGGTGGTAATATGAGGATTTGACAATGCCCTCAGCGTTTGGTTTTTCCAGAAGATGCTTTTTTTTAATTGTTTATTTCTTTTCTTGAGATTCATTTTATTTCAGTATTTTTTTTTTTTTTTTAATAAGGAAGACATCTGGTAGTGAAGGTTTTTTAAAGAATGTACTTCGGAAAACAATGGTTAGATGTTGGTTTGTGTGGTTCGTTGTGTTTCAGGTAAAAGTTCTTTGATGATGATAAAAAATCGCATTGCGGGAAAGTTTAAGGTTGTGTGCAATAAACTCTCTAATTGTCGAATATTACTTTTTATTTCTAAAAGTTATGAATACCATCGTATTTTACAATTATTTAATATTTTTATGCCTTAGTATTATGTATCGTAATTACTAAAGAAATCCTTTTAAAAGGGTCTGTGACACAAATGTTTTTAAATTTTTAAAAACAATTTTAATATTGTAAAAAATAATGAAAATATTTTTTAATAAAATTGCATAAAAATTTTGTTTCTATCATTAAGGTATACATATACATTAGGAATCGCGAAATTTGACTCAAATCTGCGTTTTTGTTTTTTGGTTTTAAAATATTCCCGAATTCATTACCATTAAAATGATACCATTTTCTTTCTGAGACTCAAATTACTTTTTAAATTACAGTAGGTTTTGTGAACCTGTTTTGTATCACGTTCATTAGTGTAGTAAACTTTAAGCGCTTTTTCTGAAGAAACACATTTTGGTGTTATATGACTTTACGTCAACGGTCATAACTTCATAATAAATAGTCCAATTTACAAAATTCTAATTTTGTTTTGTAGACAATAGTTGTGAATGTGTTTTCTATGGAGAATCTAATTTATATTGTTATAAACACAATTTTTATGCATATTTTAATCTTAATTTTTTGTTAAAAACTATGTAATTTTATAAACTTTTTATTTAAAAACTTATAATTAAATAAATATCATAGCCAAATTAAAAATTCTCCATAGGAACATGCGTCAATATAATGTCTCTCATTTGCTTTAAAAATAATACCTCTTAGTTAATTACAAGTTTATTTATGTATGTTCTAATAATGTCCTAATTAGTCACTTTAATTGCAATTAGCTGATTAAAAAATTAACGAAATAAAAAGTTTTTATATAAAAATGCATCATTTTTAATTCTGATATACTGCCAAAAATTTTGAAATTATAACCTGTAAATTAAAGAAAATCATGTCAATTGTATATGTATACCTTAATAGAACTTGAAATATTTAAGTTTTTGTTACGTAACAACTGTATCTCAGACATGATTTCTTGAATTTTTGAAACTGTTTTTAGAGGTGATGGCTTTTGTCCCTTTTTTTAGTTTAAACTAATATAACTCAAAAACTACTTTTTATAAATCTATGAAACTTTACACTATTATTTTTTATATATCTATATATTTAATAGGCAATACGTTTTTTGGGGTTAGTCCGTCCGCCTAAACTACTCAACCAATTTCAATGATCCAGGTGTCATTTTAAAGGAAATAAGCTGTAGATTTGCCAAAACGTGCCAAAATAATTTATTAACACTTTATTAATTAGTTAAATTTCAATATTTTTCATCATTAAGCTACTACAAAGCCTCAATGATTTTGAATATAAGAATGGCAACATTCTTAAGTAAACAAACCCGCTGCTCGGGGGTTCAACCAACCAACCAACCAACCAACCGTTGCTAATTTTAAAGCTCTTTTTAAACTCTTCGTTTCAAAGTAGATTTTTTCTGTTTTTCTGAAGCATTTTTGTATTAGAGTAATTATTATTTTGAAGTATTTCTATCCAGAAAATGCCTCGCGTTGGACGTCGTTCTCTAACGGGGCGACTTATCAGAATAAATAAAAGATATTGGGACTTCAATGTAAGGGCATAACTAATAAAGTTTTAAATCAGAATGTTGGCGGATAGTATATTTAACTTTCTATTATGAGACTTGCAATTTGGGTGTTTTCTCTATTAGGCCTTACATTAAAGTTATAAAAATTTGGTTACATTTTTTATGGCTGGCAAACCTATTCGAGCGCAGCAAGATGTTTTAACCACAAATCCGAGCACAGCGAGGTGTTTGGGGGTTGGCGAGCGTTAGTGAGCAGGGGGCGAAGCCCCCTAGTATTTCTTTAATTTGTCTTCAGGAATTATATTTTTCTGTTTCACTTTTTTAAAAAAGTTTTTGGAACTTAACATACTATGAATTTTATACAGTTTTTGCACAACATATATTTTTATTTTTTTATTTTTTCTAATTACTTTATTGAAAAATCATGAAAATAATTGTTTATATGAATTATAAGAAGTAATTTTATTAAAAATGAAGTAACTTTTTAAAAAAGTTTTTTAGATATATCAAATTTAGTAGCTATAAAAATTTTAAAGTTTTAAAGTTTTTTTTTTTTTTTTTTTTTTTTTTTAATTTGAAAATTTAAAACAGTTTTTTAAGTTTCAAAACGTCATACATTACTGCATAAAAATTTTAGAAAAATAATTCTGAAAAAATAAAGGTTTTAGAATTTTGAGTCCCAGACGCCCTTAAAGAATCCGTGTGTAACGAACCGGAGGTAGTTATAGTTGTTTTCTGTCTTAACTATTTCCAATAGAATTCATGTATCCTACGTCACAGTCAACTGTTTTCCTTTTGAAAAATAAAATAGGCATGCGTGATTGATTGATTATACCAATTTTAAAGAAATGCAGTCTTTATATACGGGGACACCATAGGCTTTTTGCAAAGTCTGACGGACAAAATTGAAATGCGCAAGTAAAAATGCTGGTTAGATTTCAATATTTCTATAATTTTAATGAGCACTTTGGAAACTATAAAGTCTCCAATAGAAACAAAAATTGTCAATAAAAGACACTTGTTTAAAATTGTTCACCAAAATACAAGAGTTACAACCATTTAATAGCTGGAGTATCTACAAAGAGTTTAAGAGTTATATAATACTTAAGGTATACATATACAATTGAGAAGATTTCCTTTAATTTTTAGGTTATAATTTCAAACTTTTTGGAAGTATATCAGAATTATAAATGATGCATTTTTATGTATAAACTTTCTTTTTCCGTCAATTTTTTAATCAGCTAATTGCAATTAAAGTGACTAATTAGGACATTATTAGAACATACATAAATAAACTTGTAATTAACTTAGAGGTAATATTTTTATTGCAAATAAAAGATATTATATTGACGCATGTTCCTATGGAGAATTTTGAATTTGGCTTCAATATTTATTTAAATACAAGTTTTTAAATAAAAATTTTAGAAAAATACATAGTTTTTAACAAAAAATTAAGATTAAAATATGCATAAAAAAATTGTTCATACTAATATATATTAGATGCTCCATAGAAAACACATTCACAACTATTGTCAAAAAAAAAATTATAATTTTGTAAATCGGATAATTTATTGTGAAGTTATGATCTTTGGTGTAAAGTCATATAACACCAAAATGTCATTCTTCAGAAAACGCGTTTAAAGTTTACTACACTAATGAGCATGATACAAAACAGGTTCACAAAACCTACTGTAATTTAAAAAGTAATCTGAGTCTCAGCAAGAAAATGGTATCATTTTAATGGTAATGAATTCGGGAATATTTTAAAACCAAAAAACAAAAACGCAGACTTGAGTCAAATTTCAAGATTCCTAATGTATATGTATACCTTAAGGCGTTTCCCAATAAATTACTTATAGGAAAATAGTTTTGTCTACAAGTTCTGTAAGTGTATGTTACATTGAATAAAGAAGAAACTAATAAAAATATAAAATCAGAAAAACAAAATTATCTTAAAGTTCAATTAAAAAGATAAAAAGAAGGTACATTTGTTAAACGCTTGGATAAGCATTACAAATTTTTTCTTTGTAGGCAACTATTAAGGGGACATGGGACATTGCAACTACAAAAATTTCACCAAAAATATATATTTTTTTTTGTTGTTGCTTTGTTTGATAAAATTGTTGAAGTTACTAGCTTTAATTTCGCATTGGAGTTTTTAAAATTCGATAATTTTAAGTGGTAAAATCTTTATTTTAACTAACTATTTTAATGTATTTCACACTTGTTAGCAAAGGTTAAAAATGCATTTTTTTTTTTCACATTTTATGTGTGTTCAAAAAGTTCCTTGCGTTTCATTTTTTGATAAATCCACCTATTCTTTTGTAGAAATAATGTTTAATGTACTATAAAAAGATACACACGGTTTTTTTGTGTCACATATACTTATATTTTCACGTTGGAAAGCGGAAATATGTACATTATTCAATAAAAAATCACTGGCACCAGGTTCGAAATTTTATTTCTGTTCAACTATAGCACCTGAAGATAAAAGTATGAGCGAAAATGTTTATTATATATTGATAAACAGCTTCAAAATTTTCTTTCATGTTCGTTAAAATATTGTGTCGTTAGGAGCATTTTGAAAAAAGTTAAAATTTCGTATGATTTTAATGCATTTTTTTCAATAATTTAATATCTATTTTATAATATCTGCTCAAAGTTTGTTGTTGTCTTATAAATCATATATTCTATGTTAGTGCCAAATTTTATTTAATTCTAAGCAAAACTAAAGAATTAATGAAAAAGTGTCCCCATGTCCCCTTACTATAACTTTGATAGTTATTGATTTATGGTTTTTGGAGAAATATAATAATTATTGTTTTATAATATTTCTAAAAACAATTTATGTAGTATCCTTATAATTATTTAACTGAAAATCGGGTAACATATTTAACAAGGTAATAAATGACTTTGACGACATGTTGATTCCATGGCTTTTTTTTTTCATGAATTTAAATTGTGATTGTTTATATATATTTTGCAGTAGCAAATAAAAACTAGTGTCAAGTACCAAAAAGCAAAATAACAAAATTATTTCCAAATTCACTCGGAATGTCTCAACTATTTTCAACTAACATTTGAAAACAAGCTAAAGAAGCTAATAAATATAAACCTTAAATAAAATAAACAGTTTAAACCCTCCATTCACTTCATTTCGTTTGAAACGCGAAATCTTTTGTTGGTGGTAAAGACAGCGAATAGCATGGAATTTCTGGTTCTTTTAAGACGTTATTTATTGATAACAAATATTTTCTAAAGAAAAGAGAGTATAAAAAAACACACATGAATCCCCTCCTTTTTTCTCCCTTTAGTTTTCGCTTGTTTGTTTGGAATTGGGTACGATTTCAGATGCCACTAAAAACTTCCGGTCCTTGACACACCAATCAGTAATAGAATCACAATAAACACAGATCACTATTGAAAGAACTATTTTATAACGAGAAAATAAATTCTACAATTATTTATCTTTTTAAATCCTTTATAGTCCGAGAGGCGACTGCAATTTTTGGACCCCATCGAACATCATTCTGAATTTTTTATGGAAATTAGAGAAAAGTGAGTAGATTAGGAATTCACTGGACTGCCGTGGCAAAAATGGCCGAAACTGATCAATAATCGACTTGGAATGAGTTGAACTAAAATCCGATTGCCAAATATGTCATAACTTGCCAAAAATAGAACAAACTCATTCGTCTGGCAACCCAATGCATTTCGATTTTCAATGAGAAAAAGCTCAAACGATTTCTGATCTTTGGCTCGGAAAACTTGTATCTTTTAAAAGTAAGCCAAATCAGTTACGTCATAAGTGACGTAATATTTTTTGCCAACTTGGCTCCCTTTCAATAGATGCAAGTAGACCGCCTCCAGATATTCGAATCGTCTGCTTCTTAATTGAAAATTAAAGAGTGAGGGTTACCAAATAAAAAAAATGTTCATTATTTGGCAAGTTATGGCGCATTTGGCAATTGGATTTAGTTCAACTTATTAAAAGTCGATTTTTGACCAGTTTCGGCCATTTTTGCCACGGCAGACCAGTGGATTCGTAATCTACTAACTTTTCTCTAATTTCTATAAGAAATTAAGAATGTTGTTCGAAGGGGTCCAAAAATTGCAGTCGCCTCTCAGTCTATTATATTAACTTCAATTTTGTGTGTGTGTGTCTGGCTGGTTATGTCGTTAACGGACAAATCTTCGGAGGCCTAATGAACCCCTTTGCAGTCATCCTATCGGGTTGAAACTTGGCAGATAGATTCGATGTCAGTGAAAATGCATTTTTATAAAGTTTGGCTGCTGTAACTGTAACTAAAAGGTTGCTTTTACGGAATACTAATAAACCAACTTGCCTTCATCAAATCGCGCTGGGAGTAGCATTTAACCGATCATTGAAGAAACTCTTTCCTGCTGACAAAATTGTTTTAATAAATAAATAGTTTGAATCAGATTAAGTAAAAGATATTTGGTTGTGAGTGCAAAAATTCATATTCATTTCTAATGGATAAATTTTGAAAAGTCGTTTACCGCATATTTTGCAGATAGAGATGTTTTTAATATTTAAAATTATACCAACACTAAGCTCACAGAAACAACGCTTGTTAATTAATATAAAAATGGGCAATGCATATAATGGATTTATATGAAAAACTTTATATGGGTTAAACTATTTCTCAAATAAAAATCTTCACAATAAAAATCTCAAAAAAGTATTTATATTTTTAAATACTTTATATTGACTTCGATTTTGTGTGCGTGTGTGAGTGATTTTTGCCTACCGGGAAAATATGAGGGGGTCCAATTAACCCACTTATCGTAATCCAATCGATTTGAAATTTGGCAGATAGATTTGATGTCGATGACAATGCATTCTATCAAATTTTGGGGGCTGTTATTGTCACTAAACGGCCGCTTTTACGGTTGCTTAAACCTACTTCTCGCCATGCAATTGAACTGAAACTTTGAAACTTGGAATTGATCTTTTGTTCTTAATGGTCAAACTATATTAAAAATCTATTTGAGCTCAAGAAGTTGCAGATGAATATAAAGGATTCATTCCATAAGGATTATAAAGGATTTATGTGCATTCAAAGGATTTATTCCATAAGTATTATATATTTATATGCATATAAAGGATTTATTCTATAAGGATTATAAATTATTTATATGCATATAAAGGATTTATTCCATAAGGATTATAAATTATTTCTATGCACATGAAGGACTTATTCCATAAGGATTATACAGTTATATGCATATTGAGGATTTGTTCCATAAGGATTATAAATTATTTCTATGCACATGAAGGACTTATTCCATAAGGATTATACAGTTATATGCATATTGAGGATTTATTCCATAAGGATTATAAATTATTTCTATGCACATGAAGGACTTATTCCATAAGGATTATACAGTTATATGCATATTGAGGATTTGTTCCATAAGGATTATAAATTATTTCTATGCACATGAAGGACTTATTCCATAAGGATTATACAGTTATATGCATATTGAGGATTTATTCCATAAGGATTATAAATTATTTCTATGCACATGAAGGACTTATTCCATAAGGATTATACAGTTATATGCATATTGAGGATTTGTTCCATAAGGATTATAAATTATTTCTATGCACATGAAGGACTTATTCCATAAGGATTATACAGTTATATGCATATTGAGGATTTGTTCCATAAGGATTATAAATTATTTCTATGCACATGAAGGACTTATTCCATAAGGATTATACAGTTATATGCATATTGAGGATTTATTCCATAAGGATTATAAATTATTTCTATGCACATGAAGGACTTATTCCATAAGGATTATACAGTTATATGCATATTGAGGATTTGTTCCATAAGGATTATAAATTATTTCTATGCACATGAAGGACTTATTCCATAAGGATTATACAGTTATATGCATATTGAGGATTTATTCCATAAGGATTATAAATTATTTCTATGCACATGAAGGACTTATTCCATAAGGATTATACAGTTATATGCATATTGAGGATTTGTTCCATAAGGATTATAAATTATGTATATGCATATAAAGGATTTATTCCATAAGGAATATAAATTATTTCTATGCACATGAAGGACTTATTCCATAAGGATTATACAGTTATATGCATATTGAGGATTTATTCCATAAGGATTATAAATTATTTCTATGCACATGAAGGACTTATTCCATAAGGATTATACAGTTATATGCATATTGAGGATTTATTCCATAAGGATTATAAATTATTTCTATGCACATGAAGGACTTATTCCATAAGGATTATACAGTTATATGCATATTGAGGATTTGTTCCATAAGGATTATAAATTATGTATATGCATATAAAGGATTTATTCCATAAGGAATATAAATTATTTCTATGCACATGAAGGACTTATTCCATAAGGATTATACAGTTATATGCATATTGAGGATTTATTCCATAAGGATTATAAATTATTTCTATGCACATGAAGGACTTATTCCATAAGGATTATACAGTTATATGCATATTGAGGATTTGTTCCATAAGGATTATAAATTATGTATATGCATATAAAGGATTTATTCCATAAGGAATATAAATTATTTCTATGCACATGAAGGACTTATTCCATAAGGATTATACAGTTATATGCATATTGAGGATTTATTCCATAAGGATTATAAATTATTTCTATGCACATGAAGGACTTATTCCATAAGGATTATACAGTTATATGCATATTGAGGATTTGTTCCATAAGGATTATAAATTATGTATATGCATATAAAGGATTTATTCCATAATGAATATAAATTATTTCTATGCACATGAAGGACTTATTCCATAAGGATTATACAGTTATATGCATATTGAGGATTTATTCCATAAGGATTATAAATTATTTCTATGCACATGAAGGACTTATTCCATAAGGATTATACAGTTATATGCATATTGAGGATTTATTCCATAAGGATTATAAATTATTTCTATGCACATGAAGGACTTATTCCATAAGGATTATACAGTTATATGCATATTGAGGATTTGTTCCATAAGGATTATAAATTATTTATATGCATATAAAGGATTTATTCCATAAGGAATATAAATTACTTCTATGCACCTGAAGGACTTATTCCATAAGGATTATACAGTTATATGCATATTGAGGATTTGTTCCATAAGGATTATAAATTATGTATATGCATATAAAGGATTTATTCCATAAGGAATATAAATTATTTCTATGCACATGAAGGACTTATTCCATAAGGATTATACAGTTATATGCATATTGAGGATTTATTCCATAAGGATTATAAATTATTTCTATGCACATGAAGGACTTATTCCATAAGGATTATACAGTTATATGCATATTGAGGATTTGTTCCATAAGGATTATAAATTATTTATATGCATATAAAGGATTTATTCCATAAGGATTATAAATTATTTATATGCACATGAAGGACTTATTCCATAAGGATTTTAAATTATTTATATGCATATAAAGGATTTATTCCATAAGGAATATAAATTATTTATATGCACATGAAGGACTTATTCCATAAGGATTATACAGTTATATGCATATTGAGGATTTATTCCATAAGGATTATAAATTATTTATATGCATATAAAGGATTTATTCCATAAGGAATATAAATTATTTATATGCACATGAAGGACTTATTCCATAAGGATTATACAGTTATATGCATATTGAGGATTTGTTCCATAAGGATTATAAATTATTTATATGCATATAAAGGATTTATTCCATAAGGATTATAAATTATTTATATGCATATAAAGGATTTATTCCATAAGGAATATAAATTATTTCTATGCACATGAAGGACTTATTCCATAAGGATTATACAGTTATATGCATATTGAGGATTTATTCCATAAGGATTATAAATTATTTATATGCATATAAAGGATTTATTCCATAAGGAATATAAATTATTTATATGCACATGAAGGACTTATTCCATAAGGATTATACAGTTATATGCATATTGAGGATTTATTCCATAAGGATTATAAATTATTTATATGCATATAAAGGATTTATTCCATAAGGAATATAAATTATTTATATGCACATGAAGGACTTATTCCATAAGGATTATACAGTTATATGCATATTGAGGATTTATTCCATAAGGATTATAAATTATTTATATGCATATAAAGGATTTATTCCATAAGGAATATAAATTATTTATATGCACATGAAGGACTTATTCCATAAGGATTATACAGTTATATGCATATTGAGGATTTGTTCCATAAGGATTATAAATTATTTATATGCATATAAAGGATTTATTCCATAAGGATTATTAATTATTTATATGCACATGAAGGACTTATTCCATAAGGATTATACAGTTATATGCATATTGAGGATTTGTTCCATAAGGATTATAAATTTAAATGCATATAAAGGATTTATTCCATAAGGATTATAAATTATTTATATGCACATGAAGGACTTATTCCATAAGGATTATACAGTTATATGCATATTGAGGATTTATTCCATAAGGATTATAAATTATTTATCTGCATATGAAGGACTTATTCCATAAGGATTATACAGTTATATGCATATTGAGGATTTGTTCCATAAGGATTATAAATTATTTATATGCATATAAAGGATTTATTCCATAAGGATTATAAATTTATATGCATATACAGGATTTATTCCATAAGGATTATAAATTATTCTTATGCATAAAAATAATTTTTTATTTCAAAATTTTGTTTTTATGGGTTATATTATTAATTTCTCTAAAGTGAAATATTTTCTGACTAGGACAGTTTTTATGGAACCAAAATTCCGTAAAGCAGAAAACATCACATCATAGAGGCAAAAAGAGATATATGATTTTAAAACTTGGAATATTCTTTGACAAGTTTTCTGCCAAAGTTAGTAAACAAACTCACAGACTTAATAACATCTTTACTTATATAATAGCTCCAAATTGGAATTAATTGAAGGTTGATTAAATAATTAAACATTTTCAAATTATACGTTATTGTTAGTTTTATCTCAGGTACTACAAAATAAATGTGTTTAGAAGCTGCCTTTTAGTCACAGTAACAGTCACTATACATCTACTTAAAGAGTTTGCAGCAGTTAGAGCAACAGGCCAATTCAACACCTAGTTAAAAGAAACATTATTTTTAAAATTCGTGATTTCTAATATTTTTCCCGCATATTATTTTTAACCTTTTTGTAATTTCAGAATATTTTATCACTCACGTGAAAATTTATAAGTTACAATCCAACAAAATGTGCAGTTATTATTAGCAACAATTCGCTACACAATACCAAAGACCTTTTTTCCAATACGAAACATTACGTCACTGTGACGTAATATTAATACAAAATGTACCGACAACTTAGCTCACTTTTGAAAGATGCAAGTACTTGGCTCCACAGAAGTGAGATCGTTTTTATCTTTCCTCATTAAAAATTAAACTTGGGGTGTGGAAGATTGCACAACTTTCAATTACACTCTAATACAGACGTGGATTTGTGTCATTTACCGTTTTTATATTTCCATCGTTCATTTAGAAAGAATGACCATATTGGTGATATTTTTTGCGATAATTCTTATATTATCCTTTCTTATAAGTTAAACTGCTAAGAGGAGAAAAAACTACCGTTGATGAGCTATGTTCAAGCAAAGAGACCTCGGTGTTGAAAGCATTCGTTTGTCAAATTTTTACTTCGTTAGAGCATTTTTACGAGAGTTTAGGAGGTGGGGATGTTTAGAACACCTTAAGCGGCATTACCACAGTGATTTTGAACAAAATCGTTAGAGCCGTCTTTTGCAATCATTGAAAAACATGATTTTTTTTTCAATTTCAGCTAACTTATGCGCATGCGCAATTTTGACGAAAACCTTAATGGTAGGTCCTTGTGTCATCACCAATCTTCACACCAAATTTGAACATCGTAGATCAATTTGTTCGGTATTTATGGTAACCAGGTACACACAGACATACTTTTTTTATAGATCACTTTTTTTAGATTAGGATGTTCCCAAACGTAGAGAAATGCAAAAAATCGAAATTCTTTTTTTTGACAGAAAATACTATGCTTGCATTACCCTATGTATACATATGGGTAATTGAAAGTAAAAAGCAATGGGTTACCAAATAAAAAATAATTTTCATTTTTGACAAGTTATGATATATATGGCTATCGGATTTAATATATTTAATTTAAAGTCGATTTTTGAACAGTTTCGGTCATTTTCATCCCTGCCGACCAGTAGAGTCACAATCTAATAAAATTTCTGTATATTCAATAAAAAATTCAGAATGATGTTCAATGGAACATGCCAGCGCCATCTATTGGTCATAGCAGTGTGGCGACATCAAATAACAGAAAAAACTTCTGTGCACAGGAGTACTCTTTTGCACAGCGGTAAAGCATCTGTCTCGAGATACAGTGGTCTCGGGATCGAGGCCCGTCGCCAACATGAAAAGCTGCAATACTCCTTATTGGTGACCCGGACTAAAAAAACGAATCATGCTGCCATCTATCGGCGCTTCTGAAATGAGACACTACATCGCAAGAAGCGATCACATACGCAACTCGCGTGCAACACACCGCAACAAGCGGACACAACGATGCAACTAGCATCCCAAACCTCCAACTCCGATCAGACGTTGTTCAAGAACAACAGTATCGCTCCTTCGTCGCTGGGAGGAGGCTATGTGGTGACATCAAATAACAGATAAAACTTCTGTGCACAGGAGTACTCTTTTGCACAGCGGTAAAGCATCTGTCTCGAGATACAGTGGTCTCGGGATCGAGGCCAGTCGCCAACATGAAAAGCTGCAATACGCCTTAGCAGCAAGAACAAAAAAAAACCCAGCTATTTTTACTAGAAATTATGCTGATTTCTTTTATTGTAACTGATAAACATACGTATTTAAATTTGGAAGTCAAGAAAGTATTGAGAAGTATAATGAAACATAGTTGCAAAGAATTTATGATACAAAAGGCATAAGTTAAAAGAATGATTACAGAAATATCCATTTACGTCGATCGAAAAAAAAAAAAACTCAATACAAATGGAATTCTCACATTCATTTCAGCGAGTTTACATAAAAAAATTAATTATCTCCCTCATATTGCGATCGTAAGAAAGCTCTTCCATAAGGACTCGTATATTTTTATTACTCTAGCTGTCCCACAAAGAGCCGAAGCAAATCATTTATCTTGTTAGATCTCTTTCTGGAAGTCATCAATAAAAATATCCATTCTTCCGGAGAATGTGGGTTCTCGAGCTGAAATGGAAATTATGACTGATAATGGTTTTGCCCTCACTCGATTTCTTATAACTTGATAGGGGGGAAAAAATGGATTTATGGAAGACTTGTATTTGTTTTCGTGGGTGTGTTGTAAGTACTTAATGGAATTTAGTGTTGCTTGGTAATTGAATTTTTTTTTTTTAATATATTGAAAATGAGATTTCTAATATTGGAGTTTTCTGACTAAAAAAATAAATTTTTAAAGAAATGCTAAAATAATATAAAACATAAAAAAATTTTTTTAATAAAAATCCTTTATATGCATTGCAGCTTTTTGTATTCACTAACAGAACGCCGTTTCTATAGTCAGCATGTGTTTGCATCTAATTTTAAATATTAAAAACATCTCTATCGATAGCAAAATGTGCTCTGGTAACTACTTTTAACTACTGTAAACTACTTTTGAATATTTAGTCATTAAAAATGAATGGGAATTTATGCATTCACAACCAAATATCTTTTTTTTTATGTGTATGTATGTATTGTTACGAATTTTTGTATATTTCGTAGTGTTAATTTTGTAAATAGGAAAATGTATGTACATTTTGCATAAGGCAGTGCAATAGTTCGTCTTAAGTTGGCTTCCCTGCAATATGGGTCTCAATGCTTGATAACGCGTTTTACAGAGATAACGCTGGGAAGCGAGTTTTACAAGGAGCAGGGCATTTAAAATTATGGTAATGGCAATCTCGCCAAATTGGCGTGATTGAGCCAAGTTGGCGACGGTTTTGGCAACTAATTTTTGTCGCCAAATTTGGCGAGAAATCGCCAAATGTCGCCAAACTTGGCTACCATTTGGCGACATTTTCAGTCCCCATGCACATGTATAGGACTTTTCGACTACGATCTGGAAAGTTCTCCAAATATCTACCTCTAGAAATTTCAAGAAGGTTCGCCGCCTCCCCTATATAAGCCCGAGTTAGTTAGTTGAGTCAGTGAGTTGACTGGAATTACGGAGCGAGTTGAGTCAGCTAGTTGACTGAGTTAGTTGAGATACTGACTAAGTGGAATAACTGACTTGGAGCATTCAGAGAGTTCTGAAAGCGAACTGTATTGCATTGTCTTTTGCGGCGATTTAGCAGTTGTGTGTCAAGTTTAAGTGCTGTTTGTGCTCTATTGTTGTGTATAGAGCTGTATTGTGTCTACTAGAACGAGAAGTTCTGGAGTTGTAAGAGAATCTGTGAAGAGTTATATCGGAATAAATTTCTGCAAGTTTTGATCTGCTTTGGCTTCAAATCTTTCGAACCCATGCACGCAACAGTATGTATTTATGTATTTATTTATTTATTAATTAAAATAATTTTGTCAACAGGAAATAGTTTCTTCAATGATCGGTTAAATGTTATTTCAGTGTGATTGGAAACCAGTAGGATGACAGCAATTTGGTTTATTAGTATTCCGCAAAAGCAATCTTTTAAAGACAGTAGCAGCTCTCAAAATTTGATGGCATACATTGTCATTGAATCTATTGCCAAGTTTTGGTCCGATTAGATGACGGCAAGGGGGTTAATTAGGCCTCCGCAGATTTACATGCCATCGATATACCAAGCCAACCATTCACACTAGAGGTCGGAAATATGGATCAAAATAAATATCGGTACTATATCGTTGCATAGAAAAAAATATGGATATAGCCAAAATTATTTTAATAAATAAATTATAAAAATTGTTTTAATAAATAAACTATATTATAAATCAGAATAAATAAAATGCATTTAAATGTCAATGCATAAATTCACATTTATTTTTAAAGAAGAAATTTTGAAAAGTAGTTTACCGCATATTTTACCGATAGAGATGTTTTTAATATTTAAAATTAGATGCAAATTCCAGGCACACGTTGGCAACAGAAACGGCGCTATGTTAATGACTACTAATAAATGATCTTATCATTCCATTACACTATGTTTTCTCTTTGGTTAGGATGCTAATTTAACTGTTTCTCAGCCAAGTCCAAACTTTAGTTTTGAAGTTTTTGAAAAGGGAATAAAGAAAATGGAAAAAAAACACACATGGAACTACAAAACGATCACCAAAATACTAAAAATGTTTGAAAATATCGATATATCGGTGACTTGTACCGATATATTTTTATTATCGATATTTAAAAAAAAAATATCGATAAAACTATTATCGTTTCGATATATCGCCGACCTCTAATCCACACAAACACAAAATTCAAGTTAATATAAAGGAATAAAAAATATCTATGTGTGTATGATAGAAGGTAGGAAGGCAAGAATACTCATAATAGGCTGCTTGGTGTCATTGAAGTTTATTTTTCCTGTACAGCGCATCCCACTTGCATGCCGACCGCGAGGTTGCGGGTTCGAGTCCCGTGTTGGCATGGGTGTTTGTAAATGTATGTTGGCTTGTCTAATGACGAATGTTTCGGCGTATTATAGCCATCGGGTTGCTGACGGCGCCAGATAATCTGAAAACAACCAACCAACCCACTTGCATGCCGGATTTGTAAACTTTCCTCTTATTTTTACAAAAAAAATAATAAAAATATAAATTTTCTATTTTTGGCATGTTTATAATCTTTGAAACCTTCTCCTTATTCTGGCAAGTTTTTGAGCGGATTCGATAACTGCAATTGCAGAAAAAAGTGAATTCTTATAGAGAATTTAAAATTGCTGCAATAGCTTCTTTGATGTTTCGAATGCATTTTTATCAGTTCGTGACTTTTGAAATTTCCACCTTACTCAAAATGCTAAAACTTCAGCAAGTATGAATGAAATGACTTGACATTTTTTATGTCATTCTTAATATCTATTTGACAAAAACACGCAAGGATTTTGGAATAAAATATTTTTTTTTTTCTTTTAATTTAAATGTTGAAAAATATCCGTTTTTTTACCTATAGGTACAGTAAGTATCATTTTTCGTGATAACTATTTTACTTATTCTAAATCCGATGCCTAAAAATGTAGAGTATATTGCTAAGAATATTTTTTAAAAACAAATCAGGAAAAAATATTGAAAAATCAAAAAGAAGATAAAATTTTAAATTTGATAACTATTTTAAAAAAAAATTAAAATTTAGAGTACTATGTAAACTTTTTTTTTTTTTTTTAAATAAAATTTAATTTTTACTTAGTAATGCTTCCAAATATGCAAGCATTATAATTGTGAAGGCTTAAATAAAAAAATAAAAAATTGAAGGGTACCAACCCCCTTAGGTAACTTTCAAATTTTAAATAAATAATTCAGCAAATGAATAAATTACAGTTCGTAACGCATCCTGCTAAAAATCCAATAATCTATACAACGCACGTCTGTAACCAGTTCACTCAAAGGCATGATTTACATGATGTTTAGATCCCTAGTTCTGTGACGTCAGCTAAGCGACCGCTGCGCCGTCTGTCGGTCATCACAGGAGAGTGCGCGTGATTGGGTGATGGGAGTCGTCTGCGCCAGTAAATAGAAAATGTTTGGTTTACTGGAATCAGTAGGTGTGACGTCACACACTGGAGATCTATACTGGAACCCCGATCGGTAGCGTGTAAACCGGGCTTAAGGTTGGATACGATGAGTGCGCAGAAAGGGATAGAGTATTTATCTTGGAACATTTCAAGTGTTGCAATACGGGCCATGAGTAGTCCTTGCGCCATTAAAATTTAACCAACCAAATGTTGCATTTCTCTAACAGAGTAGATATGATGGCATTGACTGTGGTAAAATTATATAATGAATGACTCCAAAGTAAATGGATTCAAAATAATTGTTGAATGTCTTATCACATCTTTTGTATTATTCATAAAATGCTAATTAGGGCGTCAACGATTCTTATAGTAGGAACTTGGATGGTTCATGTTTTCGGAGTTGAATCACTTCGTTGCATTGAAAGAAACCAGCTAGGCGAGTATGGACATGTTTAAACTATCGCTGCTGTACTGTTGGAATTACAGAAGGAATGTTGGTAGTGTGTTGTTATGAATTTTCTAAGAGGAAATGACCGAGCTGTTACAAAATAAAAACAATTAATTTATTCTTCATCTGAGAGGTTTTACAAAACTCTAAATAACAATGAACTCACTACCAAGAGTTAACCAAACTTCAGAACCTACAACTCTAGAAACAGCGATAATTCAGGCACAAGCAAATAAAAGCAGAAAACCTTCCTAAACGACTCTAAACCTCCAACTTACTCTAATTCCATGACTTAAGAGGTTTTTATATCCTCGCGTGCGAACTGTCCCGACAAATTCAGTGCAAACGATATGAAGACCAGCACACACTAGAAAATACCTGGAAATTTGTCGATTCACTCGGGTGTTGCCAACTTTCCCAAGCCTGTATTATCGTTGTTAAGAGATAAATTTAATAAAAGAGAACTTTAAAAAGAAATATGTACATTATTTACAATTATATACAGAAGAGTTACGTGGTGTAGTACTAAAAAAACGAAAAAAAAGTCTTTTAATTTGATTGGTGTAAAAATGTTGACACTATGAGAAGACACAAAGCATATAGTCCTAAGAAATAAAAGTTTATAACGATTGTTTATTAAATATTATTTTAAAACAAAATTTCAATTGTGAAAAAGAAGGTATTCAATATTTAATTAATGACAAAATTCCTACCATACACACAACTTCCCACTTTTTTTTATACCATCTCCGATGTTTTAAACTTCGTTTTTTAAGCAAAACGCAATGTTCAATTGCAAATAAAATATTCGTCAGAAGTGGAGGTATGCTGATCTCCAGATCGTGTCATGGGAGTATACTGGAAAGTTCGCACGTGAGGATATAAAAACCACCAAGCTGTTGAATTTAAGCAAAACCCAATGTCCAATTGCAAATGAAATATTCGTCAGAAGTGGAGGTATGCTGATCTCCAGATCATGTCATGGGAGTATACTGGAAAGTTCGCATGTGAGGATATAAAAACCACCAAGCTGTTGAATTTAAGCAAAACCCAATGTCCAATTGCAAATGAAATATTCGTCAGAAGTGGAGGTATGCTGATCTCCAGATCGTGTCATGGGAGTATACTGGAAAGTTCGCACGTGAGGATATAAAAACCACCAAGCTGTTGAATTTAAGCAAAACACAATGTCCAATTGCAAATGAAATATTCGTCAGAAGTGGAGGTATGCTGATCTCCAGATCGTGTCATGGGAGTATACTGGAAAGTTCGCATGTGAGGATATAAAAACCACCAAGCTGTTGAATTTAAGCAAAACCCAATGTCCAATTGCAAATGAAATATTCGTCAGAAGTGGAGGTATGCTGATCTCCAGATCGTGTCATGGGAGTATACTGGAAAGTTCGCACGTGAGGATATAAAAACCACCAAGCTGTTGAATTTAAGCAAAACCCAATGTCCAATTGCAAATGAAATATTCGTCAGAAGTGGAGGTATGCTGATCTCCAGATCATGTCATGGGAGTATACTGGAAAGTTCGCATGTGAGGATATAAAAACCACCAAGCTGTTGAATTTAAGCAAAACCCAATGTCCAATTGCAAATAAAATATTCGTCAGAAGTGGAGGTATGCTGATCTCCAGATCGTTTGCATGGGAGTTTTCGGGAAAGTTCGCACGTGAGGATATAAAAACCATCAAGCTGTTGAATTTAAGCAAAACCCAATGTCCAATTGCAAATGAAATATTCGTCAGAAGTGGAGGTATGCTGATCTCCAGGTCGTTTGCATGGGAGTTTTCGGGAAAGTTCGCACGTGAGGATATAAAAACCATCAAGCTGTTGAATTTAAGCAAAACCCAATGTCCAATTGCAAATGAAATATTCGTCAGAAGTGGAGGTATGCTGATCTCCAGGTCGTTTGCATGGGAGTTTTCGGGAAAGTTCGCACGTGAGGATATAAAAACCATCAAGCTGTTGAATTTAAGCAAAACCCAATGTCCAATTGCAAATGAAATATTCGTCAGAAGTGGAGGTATGCTGATCTCCAGGTCGTTCGCATGGGAGTATACTGGAAAGTTCGCACGTGAGGATATAAAAACCACCAAGCTGTTGAATTTGAGTCGGGTCGAAATTTAGAGTCATTTAAAAAGAAGTTCTGAACTCAATAAATTTTTAAATTTGTAAATCATTTATCAATTTTAGTTTTGTAAAGGAATCATCAGAAAAAAAGAAGCGCACCTCCCAGAAATAATATACGAGTTTTCCGACCAAGTTTAAATGAACGTACTTAAATTTAAACTACTAAAAGAATACTTTCGTTTGATATTAAACTCCTTCTATAGTGTAAACTTCCGAAACGTCTTTGAAAATGTTTAATCATCCGTAACAACCTAGCTCCTAGCAATCCCTACTTACTCAACAAAGTTCACGAAACTTAAGAAGATACATAAAAGAAAAGCACAAATTTCTCTTTCTCCAGAAGCATCTAGAAATGGAAAAGCTTCAAACTTACCGCCAAGCACAAGAGAGTGTATGAGATTTCCCCGCAAGACCAAATAAAATAAAAAAAAACACACACACACAACCCCGAAATGTATATAAGTGTCTGCCATCTTGGAAAGCAGTAGAGAAATTTCAGTCTTCACTCTTAAGCCAAATCGCATTCTGAAAGCACTTTGGCCACTAAAAATGCAGCCAACACAGAAATTCAAATAAACGTGATTCGATTTTAAAATGTTCGGCGCGCGAAAATACCCGGAGTCGAGGGTTTGCCTCTCTCTCTCTGTCTGTCCTTTTTTAAGACTTTTTTTTGGTTGGCAAAATGGATGGCAAATGCACAGAGTGGATGCGTATGGATATACATTTATTATTTTGTGCGGATAAAAAGTGAAGGAAACTCAATAGGAAGTCTCGCTTTATTAGAGATGGTGGAAAAAAAAAAAGGTTGTATTGAATTCGGCTTGGCGCAAGAACAACACGAAGGAAGAAACATTGTTAGAGTTGTGAAAATACATTCAGAAAGTTTTTTCTTTTAAGGGGACCCTCTGTTGTAGCTGGAACATTGACTTTCTCTCCGAAGTGGGAATGTATTTAAAATCAACTCGAAACCAATCTTGCTGCTAAAACCTTTATTACAATTAAAAATCACTAGCTGAATACTCGTGCTACGAAATTTTACCATGAGCATTTTAGCGATCAAAAGACATTCATGTACTCTACACTTCAGACGTTTGCTCCCATTTCGATCCCAACAAATTAAATTTATACATTAAGATAATCCTCGTATAGTTAAAAGTTCGTCGACTTTTCATCCTTTAAAAATTCATTAATCGATATTAGAATAACTTTATATATATATATATATGCCCTTTTAACATTTGCACCAAATATCAGAATTGTGAATACATTGGAAGAAGAACATTCGGATATCCCTCGTTTGGAACGTTTTAACCCCTTTTCGACCCCTTCAAGTTAGTTAATCGAGATCCGAATAGATTACTTTTTCTATTTTTATCTTTGTTGACATTTATACTAATTTTCGGAGTTGTGACTATGTGGGAAGTGGGACATTCGAATATCCCTTGTTTGGAACGTTTAACCCATTTTGCACCCCTTAAAGTGGGTTAATCGAGATCGGAATAGCTTACTTTTTCTATTTTTACCATTGTTGATATTTGTGCCAATTTTCGGAGTTGTGACTATGTGGGAAGTGGGAGAATTAGTGATGAGTGAGGGCTTTGCCTTATATATATAGAGATTGATGTAAAAGACTAGCAAAAAACTCTCTCACAATTCAGTCAATTGACTATATAACAAAAAGGGACGTCTCTACGATCAACGACGGTGACAGTCAAAAGTTTACAGTTAACTGACAGTTAAGTAGATAGTTTACTGACGTGCGTTAACATGTCAATTACTCCCACACCATGAAGACTTCAAGACTCGTAGCTCTACGAGTCAGATACGTGTGGTGTTTGATGCCTCCGCGAAGTCGGATTCTGGCAAAGTCTCTGAATGATATCTTAATGATTTTTACTATAGGATCATCAATGATTGGAATGATTTGCCAGCAAATGTTGTAAATTCGGAGAGCGTAAGGAGTTTTAAGAAACAGTTAGATATGCACTGGGGGATCATCAATAGGCAATAATTGGATTACACTGGCTAGGTAAGTAACTTATATTTTGTACTTTGTATATATTTAATTTAGGTTATTTTGTTACCATATTTGGGTTACTTATGTTTGCGTACTGTTGGTTTTTATAAAATTTGTCAGCTTGTATTATGTATTGCATTTTTCCAGTATGATTGTCAAACGCTGTGTATTGTATTGTATTGTGTATATTGCATTGTATTATGTATATTGTATTGTATAATCCTGTAACTATTGTATATTGTGTCAGCTTGTATAGATTGCTTGCATTATAGCATTTTTCCAGTATGATTGTCAAGCGTTGTGTCAACTTTGTATATTGCATTGTGTTATGTATATTGCATTGTATTATGTACATTGTATTGTATTATGTATATTGTATTGTATTATGTATATTGTATTGTATTATGTATATTGTATTGTATAATCCTGTAACTATTGTATATTGTGTGCAGGATCCTGTAACTAAGCTATATTGTATGTATGATCGTGTAACTATCGTATGCAAATTATTTTCTACTAGCTGCGTGGCCCGTCGTTGACGGATAAACTCATTTTTTGGTACTAAATAAAAGTAATATAAAAGTTTATCACCCCATTGTAAATTCATTCTTTGTTCGTTTAGTTCGGCATGTCTTAGCCGATCGGCTTCTAAACGAACGGCACGCCTCTCTGATGTTTCTCTACTCCTTACAGACTCCTGGCGTCGCCGTTGCGACGCTAATCTGTCCTCTGGGGAAATGTCCGGCTGCCGCGAAGTCGAAGCTTCTTGGTTGTCATTTTGTAATTCGTTCCTCTTTAAACGTTTTTGAAAAACTTTTTTGTCGATTTTGCTTAATGATGGGCGTTTTTTTCTAGGCATTGTGAATGTAGAATATCATTTGCGATTTTCAAAACAAACCAAACGAAGATTGTCATTCAGTTGCCATTCAGGAAATACTAAATTGTGTCTGCTTAAAAACACCAAAAAAAATTATTTCGGAAATTTTAAAACTCAATTAAAATTAAAAATATATCGCCTATTTTACTCCTGGTCGTTTAATTAAGCGATATACCAAATTTCATCCTAATCCGTTAGGTAGTTTTTACGTGAAACGGTCCCCAAATCCGTGTGACAGAAAGTCAGTTTTATTTATATAGATTTCTATATACGTGTATATATATATTTACTAGACCAACCCTGTTGGGCCTTGAGCCTGTTGTTGGCCTTAAAATTTGTATTTGTATTAATGGTCGGCCCTAAAATTCGGAATGACCTATTTCCTATTCTGCTCAGATTCAGGACTCATCAGGTCGTAATGGTTGCTGACGTCGAAAAAATGTTCCGTCAGTTTAGACTTCACAGAGATGATTGTAACTTTCAGAGAATCTTCTGGAGAGATGATCCTGGTGGACGGATCAATGAGTTTAGACTTTTAACGGTGACCTAAAGGTTTTGCATGTGCTTCCTTTTTTTTTCCTTTATTAGAGACGGTGAAAAAAAGGTTGTATTGAATTTGACTTTGCGTAAGCACAACACGAAGGAGGAAACAATGTTAGAGTTGTGCAAAATGCATTCAGAAAGTTTTTTCTTTTAAGGGGAGCTGCTACCCTCTATACCTGTAATGTTAATTTGGTATATTTCATGTATCTTTTTCTCAAAAAGTAATTGAGATAAAAGCCGGATTTTTGACTTTCAATTATCCATATGTATACATAGGGTAATGAAAGTATAGTGTTCGATCCCAAAAAAAAAAAAAAAAAAATTCCGATACTTTTGCATTTCTCCACGTTTTGGAACATCCTGATTTCAAAAAAGTGATCTAGAAAAAATTTCTGTCTGTGCATATGTGTGTACGTAGTCAGCATAACTCCCGAACAAATTGACCTACGATGTTCAAATTTGGTGTGCGTGTTGGTGATGATGGCCCAAGGACCTACCATTAAGGTTTTTGTCAAAATGGCGTAGGCGTATCAGGTTAGCTGCCATTGAAAAAATCATGTTTTTCAATGATTGCTAAAAAACAGCTCAGAAAGTTTTTGATAAAAATTGCTGTACCAATACCTCCTACGGTGTTCTTATCATCCCCACCTCCGAAATTCCCTTAAAAATGCTTTAATAGCTTAAAAAGTTGAAGAACGTGTGCCTTTAACACAGAACACTCTGCCCTTGGGCATCGTCAGTCAACTATTGATATTTTTGCGTTTCACGCACAAGCAAGGACAATGTCATGTCTATCGAATAAAACCACCAATTTTGTCATTCTGGCATTTTTTTTTTTTTTTTTAGCTCATGTAAAAATTATTTCCAAAAGTATGGCCGAACTGGCCATTTTTTTTAAGAGAGTGAAAATATGAAAATGGTGAGTAACACCATGTTAAATTTTATTGCACAAAAAAAAAAAAAAAAAAAAAAAAAAAAAAAAAAAAACCTTTTAGAAAACAATATTCCCCCAAAAAACAGTTTTGAAAAGTAGAAAAACCACCAACCTCAAAAACACAAAGAACTTTCTTGCAATAAAAAAAATCAGAAACATGATGAAAATTTTCAGCCACAAACACAGTGATATAAAAAATGGCCAAACTCTGATAACAACTCTCGGTGGCGACTACAGTGTAATTGAAAGTTGTACGATGTTCCACACCCCTAGTTTTCAGTGCCATTTAGCAGACACTTGCTATTCTACTGAAGTTAGCTTTTGATTGTAATTTATTTACAGTCATTCAGGGTAACTTTGAGCCATAATGTAAAACTTTGCACCATCTCCTAGTTTTCAGTATTTTTGGTTTCAAAGAGCTGTTAATGATCCACTGCGACAAAATGCTGGCAAGATTGTGAAATTGCATTTTTGCTCTATAATTTAGAAAATGAATTGGCAAAATCGTACATAATTTATTTGGTCATTCAGTTGTTTTTCTGAAGTACTGTTTGCAAGTTCCATTTTAATGCTTACTTGAAGTTGATGTAAATCAACTAATTTATGCAAATAAGCATCAACTTACCACTTTATCAGCTATATAATTTTTTGAAAATAGTGAAATTGTTAGTAGCCGATGGTTATTTATTTAATAACATTTGGTAAAAAGCAAAAAACAAAGGCACTATAATTTTACCACATGTTCAGTGTAACTTTGAGCCGGTTCAAAGTTAGGCTGATGACAGTGTGTAATGTATACACCTGCACATATAATTCATATTTTATTCCAATTTATTTTTGGTTGCTTTTAAATACATTTATATACATACAAATGCAATTTAATTTACGGAATCTTCCCTTGTATGCAAAATCCGATAAAATAAAAATATTGGGAGTGAATTCAAGAAGTACCTAAAAATATTAGAAATAATGATCTAGCAGTCATTCACAGAACTAAAAGAAAAATCTACTTATCTGTAATGGCTGTAAAAAGCGTTTCAGTTGAGTAAGTGAATTCTATGCACAAAAAGTAAATGGTAAAGGAATATGTATAGCGAGGGCATGAGGGGATCGTCCAAAGTCCTCTACCACATGAACTCCTGGGAAGGAGCAAAAGTAAAAGTCCTAAACTAGATGACCCACCTGATGGCTGTGTGGTTTCAGTTCTGGCCCCACATGCCAAAGGTGCCAGGTTCGAATACCGGGTTAGTCATGGATGTTCGTTGTAGTTCGAAATCCACGTTAAGCTGCAGGTCGTTGAGCATACAAACCAACCAACCTGAACTAGATGAAGCAGGTGACAGTGTATGTACAACACTATCATTTTCAAAGGAGATGAAAGTTGGACAATAAGGACATGATAGAGGTTTATACTGCTGAAATTGTTCTGGAGAATATTACTGAAAAATCAGAGATTGTTCAAGTGGCTGTTGAACACATCAATGGTGCAGGAATTTTGTACGTAGAGCATACAAGTGTTTTAGACTTTGGTTATGGCATATACAAAGTTTACGTCCACGTAATTATTCAATGCAATGGAGAAATGTAACCAGACCAAATTGACTTAACAGACAACGTGATATTTGGTGGTTTATGAAGAAATCTGGTGCATATTGGAAATGGCGCAATATCAATGGTGATCTGTGGTATGAAAAATTAGGCGTGTTTAAAAAATTATCTCCAGAAATTATTATTCCAGCTAGAAGACGAGATGTTTTCCAGATCAATAATTCTTTCTTTGATGCAAATCTATTAATCTGAAGAATGCCAAAGTAAAATTTTATGAAGTTTGAACTTTGTTTTTATATTGTCATTCTATTTCTAACATTAAGAATAGAATATTCTAAGGGTAGGAGAATAATAAGGAGATTTTAAAGGATTCAAAGTGTGATCTCACCAAACAGGTTTTTATTATTATTATTATTTTTATATTCTTTATAAAGTAACTTTTTTGCAGTAATCATCAACTTAAAATCAAAATTACATTTTATTAGTGTCAGGTCATCCTGACCACTGGTTCTTTATGTACAGCTTTTCAAAACTTAAACTTTAATTATAATTACCATGTATTTTTTACCAAGATTAATATTTGTCTATATCACACAACATGATGAAAAGAGTTTCCAAACATTAAATCTTAATCCAATATTACAATTCCCATGAAATTCAAGTCAAATATGCCTACTTTCGTTTGGAGTTATTTAACAAACATACTTATATGCTGTTTTTAGTTACTGGTATATTAACTAAAAACAGCTTATAAGCAATTGTAAGGCAATAAACTTATCGGCATCTTATAAACATATTTAAATTGGAACTATACAAAAAACAAAACTTTAAAATAAATTTTCGTTCATTTTATTTATATCTCCTATATGATTCTATTCAGCGAACAAATAGAACAGAGCACAGAACAAACAATTCTACACTCTTGAAAAAAGAAGAGTATTGGAAACTTCAAAACGAAATCCCTTCAAATTCAACCGATCACGGGTATTTATTTTCTTATAAAACTGGATTTGTTGTTTTAAAGATTTGATTTGAAATGTGTCGTTTGTTTTGGGGACAGGCCTATTTTGCTGAGACATTTGTCGACCATATTTGTCCCCTTTTTGCGAGTTTTGCCATCAATATTGTTCGTGATCACGTGGCCATTGTAAAAATATGTATTTGTGAACTCCCAAAGTTTGCAAATTAGTAATATCTTAATATCAATTGTAATATCGCAATATCAATCGTAATATCTCAATATCAATCGTAATTTCTCAATATCAATTGTAATATCTCAATATCAATTGTAATATCTCAATATCAATTGTAATATCTCAATATCAATTGTAATATCTCAATATCAATCGTAATTTCTCAATATCAATTGTAATATCTCAATATCAATTGTAATATCTCAATATCAATTGTAATATCTCAATATCAATCGTAATTTCTCAATATCAATTGTAATTTCTCAATATCAATTGTAATATCTCAATAACAATTGTAATATCTCAATATCAATTGTAATATTTCAATATCAATTATAATATCTCAGTATCAATTGTAATATCTCAATATCAATTGTAATATCTCAATATCAATTGTAACATCTCAATATCAATTGTAATATCTAAATTTCAATCTTAATATTTCAAAACAAATTGTAATATCTCGATATTAATTGTAATATCTCAATATAAAAATATAAAAAACAGATGACCTTGATAATGTGTTGTGCTATTTCACAGGATAATTCCCGAAATTCATATTAAGGGGTTGTGGGGCACGTTTTAATTTTTTTCTTTAATTTTGTAGGTATTATGATTTTTTTTTCTGTAATTGTATAAAATGTATAATAACATTTCCAAATAGTTAATTTTTTAAAAACAGTTAAAAAATATGCAAAATAGAATATTTGTTATATATATATATATATATATATATATAGTAAATCGTCACACTCGGTAGGTTGACAATTTTTGTCGAATTTGATAATTTTCGGCAATATATATATATATATATATATATATATATATATATATATATATATATATATATATATATAATATATATATATATATAAACTAGGGGTGGTGGAACATCGAACAACTTTCAATTACACTGTAATACTGATGTGGATTTGTGTTATTTACCGTTTATATATTTCCATCATTCGTTTAGCGAAAATGGCCAGTTTGGCTATATTTTTTGCGATGATTCTACAATGGTTCTTTAAAAAAAAATTCCATAAATAGGGTGCTTTTGGCGTCATACATTTCCGATAGTTCTTATATTATCCTCTCTTATAAGTGAAACTAAGGAGAGGAGGAAAAATTATAGTTGATGAGCTATGTTCAAGCAAAGAGAACTCTGTGTTGAAAGCATTCGTTTTTCAACTTTTCACTCCATTAAAGCATTTTTACGGAAGTTTCGGAGGTGGGGATTGTTTATAACACCTTAAGAAGCATTACCACAGCGATTTTGATCAAAATCATTAGAGCAATCATTGCAAAACATGATTTTTTCAATGGTAGTTACATTAATGCTCATGCGCGATTTTGACGAAATCCTTAATGGTAGGGAACCATAACCACCACCTAACCGAACACTAAATTTGAACATCGTAGGTTAATATGTTCGGGAGTTATGCTGACCACTGACAAACAGACATACATTTTTCTAGATCACTTTTTTGAAATCAGGATGTTCTAAAACGTGGAGAAATGCAAAGAAAAATCATTTTTTGACCGAAAGCTATACTTTCATTACCCTATGTATATATATGGGTTATTGAAAATAAAAACATATTTTGTCCGTTTAGATTATAGACTGAGAGGCGACTGCAATTTTTGGACCCCATCGAACATCATTCTGAATTTTTTATAGAAATTATAGAAAAGTGAGTAAATTACGAATCCTCTGGTCTGCCGTGGCAAAAATGGCCGAAACCGATAAAAAATCGACTTTTAATAAGTTGAACTAAATCCAATTGCCAAATGAGCCATAACTTGCCAAATAATGAGCATTTTTTTTTATTTGGTAACCCACTCTTTAATTATCAATTAAAAAGGTTGCAGACGATTCAGATATCTGGCGATGGTCTACTTGCATCTATTAAAAGGGAGCCAAGTTGGCAATATAAATTACGTCACGGATGACGTAACTGATGTCGCCAGTTTGGCTTACTTTTAAAAGATACACATTTTCCAAACCAGAGATCAAAAATCGTTTGCGCTTTTTCTCATTGAAAATCAAAATGCAGGGTTGCCAGACGAAAAAGTTTGGTTCTCTTTTTGGCAAGTTATGACATATTTGGCAATCGGATTTTAGTTCAACTCATTCCATGGCAATTTTTGATTAGTTTCTGCCATTTTTGCCACGGCAGACCAGTGGATTCCTAATCTACTCACTTTCCTCCAATCTCTATAAAAAAATTCAGAATGATGTTCGATGAGGTCCAAAAATTGCAGTCGCCTCTCGGACTATTAGTGTGAATACGAAATTTGAGAGTACTGCCTTAAGAATTGCCATGGGAAGGCTATTACGAAATCAGGCTTCAATGCAAAATGCCTTATCGTTTCGTTTCAAGAAAGATTCTAACAAATAAAGCTTCAAAGACATCTTTATTCTCAATGAAATAATATCCCGAACCAAATGCAAACACAACGGACTTTCAAACCCGACAAATTCCGTTTCATTTTCAACTGTTCCTCTATGATTTGTCGCCCTCATATTCCACCCAGCAGAAAACTTTAATATCGTCTGTCCTTCCCCGATTGGACAACATAAGGGATGGGGGGGGGGGGGCGGAATTTTTATGATATCTGTCACAACTACACATACAGGGCACGTGTTATTGGAAGAAACAAAGCCACTTATCGAACTGCTAGAAAAAGCGATCGTCTGCGAAGAGGAGAAAAATCTGTTTTCGAGAGTAAGGAAATTTCTTTTCTCGCTTTTTTTTTTTTTTTTTTTTTTTTTTAATACATATATCTTTGATGATACGATTATTGGACTCGCCAAAATACATGTTATGCTTCGTATACGAGATGAACAATATTAAATCTGGGCGAAATTTATTGTATTTCTTCTTCTGCATCGACGTAATGGAAAAAGTATTCTTAGTTGTTTTTGTTATCGTCTGAATTGGATTTGAAGAAGATGTAGAATGGGGGAGAAATCAAGGTAATTGATAATGGTCGATGGATCAAACAAAAGGCTGCTAAATTTATTTAGAAGTAGATTGATTTTTTTTTTTACAATATAAAAGTTGGTATAAAAAAAATGCAATCTACATCAGGCTCTGATAACTAAATAGGTAGGTTAAAAAACCGTTACCTTTTACAATAGTCCGAGAGGCGACTGCAATTTTTGGACCCCATCGAATATCATTTTGAATTTTTTATAGAAATTGGAGAAAAGTGAGTAGATTAGGAATCCACTGGTCTGCCGTGGCAAAAATGGCCGAAACTGATCAAAAATCGACTTGGAATGAGTTGAATTAAAATCCGATTGCCAAATATGTCATAACTTGCCAAAAATGGAACAAACTTATTCGTCTGGCAACCCACTTCATTTTGATTTTCAATGAGAAAAAGCGCAAACGATTTCTGATCTCTGGCTTGGAAAATGTGTATCTTTTAAAAGTAAGCCAAATTGGCAACATCAGTTACGTCATAAGTGACGTAATATTTTTTGCCAACTTGGCTCCCTTTTAATAGATGCAAGAAGACCGTCACCAGATATTCGAATCGTCTGCAACCTTCTTAATAAAAAATAAGAGAGTGAGGGTTACCAAATAAAAAAAATGCTCATTATTTGGCAAGTTATGGCACATTTGGCAATTGGATTTAGTTCAACTTATTAAAAGTCGATTTTTGACCAGTTTCGGCCATTTTTGCCACGGCAGACCAGTGGATTCGTAATCTACTCACTTTTCTCTAATTTCTATAAAAAAATTCAGAATGATGTTACATGGGGTCCAAAAATTGCAGTCGCCTCTCAGTCTATTAGTAATTACTGAAAAACTTGATTTTTTTTTAATGGCAGCTACCTCATACACAATTTTAACGAAAAAATTAACGGTAGGGCCAAAAATCGCGTTAAACCAAATTTGAACATTGGAGGTCAATTCGTTCGAAAGTTATGTTGACATAGAAATTTTTTCTATACCACTTTTTTAAAGTTAGAATGTTGAAAAACGTAGAGATATGCAATAATAATAATAATAATAAAAACGAGGGGAAAAAAATCGACATTTTTTACAGAAATCAATAATTTCATTATCTTATGTAAACATATGAGTAATTGAAAGTAAAAATATTTTAAAAAGATTACTATTATCAAAAGTTAATCAGTAACCAATTGTTGAAAACAAACATCAGATATAATTCATACTTTGGTAAATTTGTTTTCCGATATGAGCGTTATGCATATTCGAACTGAACTGAATAACTAAATAGATTGTTGATCCGAGTGTTCATCTTATGCGTACTTCACAACTGCCAGCCTGTTTTTTTAAAACTAGAATTTAATGTTTTCTAAAAAAAAAAATTCCTACGTAAATGAATTGATGGTAATGTCGGATAGTAAGCTAAAGCTAGAGAAAAGTTGAAATGTAGAAGTTTAAAAATATATCGGTTCGTAGACATACCAAATATTCTGTATTGGAGAACAAAATATTTTAATGTGCTAAAATAGTCAGCTAATGAAGAAAAAGTGGTTATAGAATAATCTAACCCCTATAAACAAAGTTTTTAATATAAATCCTTTATATGCATTACCAATTTTTTTTATTCGTTAACACAGAGCCGATTCTGTAAACAGCGTGCGCTTGGTGTTTGCATCTAATTTTAAATAACAAAAACATTTCTATGAGCAAAATGTGCGGCAAACTACGTTTCAAAATTTATTTATTAAAAATGAAAGTAAATTTATGCACTCACATTCAAATATCATTGATTTATTCTGATTAAAACAATTTATTTATTTATTCTGATTAAAACGATTTATTTATTTATTCTGATTAAAACGATTTATTTATTTATTTATTTATTTATTTATTTATTTATTTATTTATTTATTTATTTATTTATTTATTCTGATTAAAACGATTTATTTATTTATTTATTTATTTATTTATTTATTTATTCTGATTAAAACGATTTATTTATTTATTTATTTATTTATTTATTTATTCTGATTAAAACGATTTATTTATTTATTTATTTATTTATTCTGATTAAAACGATTTATTTATTTATTTATTTATTTATTTATTTATTTATTTATTTATTTATTCTGATTAAAACGATTTATTTATTTATTTATTTATTTATTTATTCTGATTAAAACGATTTATTTATTCTGATTAAAACGATTTATTTATTCTGATTAAAATAATTGATTGATTTATTCTGATTAAAACAATTGATTGATTTATTCTGATTAAAACAATTGATTGATTTATTCTGGTTAAAATAATTGATTGATTTATTCTGATTTAAATCAATTACTTGATTAATTCTGATTAAAACAATTGCTTGATTTATTTTGATTAAAACATTTGATTGATTTATTCGAATTAAAACAATTGATTTATTCAGATTAAAACAATTGATTGGTTTATTCTGATTAAAACAATTGATTGGTTTATTCTGATTAAAACAATTGATTGATTGATTCTGATTAAAACAATTGATTGATTCTGATTAAAACAATTGATTGATTCTGATTAAAACAATTGATTGATTCTGATTAAGATAATTGATTGATTTATTCTGATTTAAAACAATTGCTTGATTAATTCTGATTAAAACAATTGCTAGATTTATTTTGATTAAAACATTTGATTGCTTTATTCTGATTAAAACAATTGATTGCTTTATTCTGATTAAAACAACTGATGGATTTATTCTGATTAAAACAATTCATTCATTCATTTATTTATTTAAAAAAAATTTGACAACAGGTCAATAGTCGATTGAATGCTATTTACTCGCGATTGGATGACGGCAAGTGGCTTTATTAGTATTCCGAAAAAGCGACCTTTTAGAGACAGTTACAACCCCACAATGTGATAGAATGAATTGTCATCGACATCGAATCTAGCTGACAAGTTTCAGCTCGATTGGATGACGGCAAGGAGGTTATTTAGACCTCCTCAGATTCAGACGCCATCAACACAGAAAAAAAAATCAAAGTTAAAATAAAGAATTTAAAAATTTGAATAACTTTACTTTCTGAAATAGTAACTTTACTTTCGCAAGGCAAGTACGTTTCATTTGCATTCAGAATTAAATTGCGCTACCGATTCCAGTACCAGATAGTTTCTGACTGAATCAGCAGTAAACACCCATTGATGATTTAGACTGAGAGGCGACTGCAATTTTTGGACCCCATCGAACATCATTCTGAATTTTTTTTATAGAAATTAGAGAAAAGTGAGTAGATTACGAATCCACTGGTCTGCTGTGGCAAAAATGGCCGAAACTGGTCAAAAATCAACTTTTAATAAGTTGATTTACTATTATTATTATTATTTTTATTACGTATTGTACCAATTTTGTAGTTTTTCTTCTGTCTTTTGCTGTATATGCTGGTACAGTAAAAGCAATGTTAAAGTATTTCACAACAATTCGAAAAGCTTAATCTGTAATCTCGCAAAATTCAAATGAAACTGTTGCCACACACGGCATGAATGAATTTCAGACGATATTGAAATATTTTAGAGAATTGGTATTGAAATATTGAGAAATATCGATATTGCAATTCTCAAACGGATGCGTTAAAGTATTATTGAAATGCCGAATTCTAACTGTAAAATGTCGCCAATTGTGTCATTGTGCAATATCTTTGGTGTGCATTGTATTGGATGTATGAAATGACTTTGCAAAATGTGAAAATGAAGTGAAAAATCTGGTCACCCACGAAGGAAAACGTTAGAAATACAAAAAGAGTTAATACATTAGAATTCGGCTCATCTCCATTCTGACGATGTCGATGATGAATTCTCTGATAAGCATTTCCATTTCAGTGGCTTTAGTTCTAAAAATTTGAGCCGACCAAGCGTTATAGTGGTGTTAGCGTGCTGGCTTCTAGACCACGAGGTTGCGGGTTCCGAGTCCCGTGTTAGGCATGGGTGTTTGTAAATGTATGATGGCTTGTCTAATGACGAATGTTTCGGCGCATTATAGCCCTCGTGTTGCTGACGGCGCCAGATAATCTGAATACAACCAACCAACCTAAAAATTTGAAATCTAGTGAGATACTAAAAGCAGTCAAAGTTCTAGGAATTTTTTTTCAAACAATCTTGAAACTCCTCTTCAAATTCTACTGTCTAATTCCCATTGTTCAAGTAAACACTCATCTTCACAACTTAAGCACATGAGAGATCATTTAATCTAGGTTCTCGGCAGTGCGCCGGCGAGGTTCACTACCAGATATCTTTTACTGGAAGCAACTCAGCAGTATTTTGACCTCTTATATCTGCGCATTACTCTATACCTGAGGACTGAAATTATTTTTACGGGTAGTTGTTTGTAGAGGTCGGAAAAATCGATCAAAATAAATATCGATATTATATCGTGGCATTAAAAAAAATATCGATATATCGATACATTTTTTTTAAAATTTTTTATTTGATTTTCAATTTTGACAGAAACGAAGTTTTTCGGTGCAAATTTCTACTTTTCATGAATTTCTGCCAAAATTGCTTTAATAAATAAATTATAAATATTGTTTTAGTAAATAAATTATATTATCAATCAGAATAAATAAAAATACATTTGGATGTCAATGCATAAATTCTCATTTATTTTTCCAGAAGAAATTTTGAAAAGTAGTTTACCGCATATTTTGCTGATAGATATGTTTTTAATATTTAAAATTAGATGCAAATTCCAGGCACACGTTGGCAACAGAAACGGCGCTTTGTTAATGACTACTAATAAATGATCTTATCTTTCCATTACATTATGCTTTCTTTTTGGTTACGGTGCCATTTTAACTGTCTCTCAGCCAAGTCCAAATTTAAGTTTTGAAGTTTTTGAAAAAGGAATAAAGCAAATCGAAAAAACACACGGAACTACAAAACAATCATCAAAAAACTAAAAATATTTGAAAATATCGATATAATGGTGACTTGTATCGATATTTTTAGTATCGATATTTTTTTTAAATATCGATAAAAATATCGTCATATCGATATATCGCCGACCTCTAGTTGTTTGCAACTTTAGTAAGATCCCTAAGTTTGAAGTCTTTAATTATATTGGTTGTCGAGATAATCAAATTCGAAAAAGGCAGAAAACGACAAATTTTGAGATGTACCCACTCACTGATCATCAAATAACTAAGGTACTTCTAGTACAGGTAGAACTATGAAATTTGGTATGCTTGTAAGGAAACATGTATACAAAGGAAAAAACTTAAAATTCGAACAATTTCCATCCAAATCCCGTGAAGGGGGCTTTGTTCGAAAAATTTGAATCTCAATTCTAACATTTATTCTATTGGGACTAGAATTATAAATCTTAGTATATTGTTGTGTGGATGGGTTCCAAAGACTTGAAGTCAAAGCAGATTAAAGCTTGAAGAAATTTATTCCGATATAACTCTTTGCAGAATTTTTTACAACTCCAGAACTTCCTGTTCTAATAGACTCAAACAGCTCTTTACACAACAATGGAGCACAATCAGCAGTTAAAAACTAGATAAACAACTGCTAAAATCGTCGCACAAGACAATGCAATACAGTTCACTTTCGGAACAACTCTGAATGCTCGCTGACAGACAACTAACTCACTCAACTCTCTATTGGCCTTATATAGGAAAGCTAATCCTTCGTGAATGTTCTAGAGATAGAAATTTGGAGAATTTTCCAGATCGCAGTTGAAAAGCCCTATACAGGTAACATGGGGACTGAAAGTGAAGTCAAATGGTTTCGAAGTTTGGCGACTTTTGGCGATTTTTCATCAAATTTGGCGACCAAAATTAGTCGCCAAAACCGTCGCCAACTTGGCGAGATTGCCATTAATCATAATGTTAAATGGCCTTCTTGTAAAACTCGTTTTCCAGCATTATCCCTGTAAAACTCATTTTCAAGAATTAAAAGACGCATTGCAGGAAAGCGAAGTAAAGACAAACTCTTGCACTGCCTTATGCGAAATGTACATAAATATTCCTTTTTTACATAATTAATACTACGAAATATTTACAAATATACAGAAATTCGTAACAATATTTTAACAACCATTGAGTATGGTGCTTCGCCCTCATACACTAACAAAATACTGTTTCTGGATGCGCCTAAGTCCATATATATATCCTAAAAAAAATACGCCATCGTTTAATATGTCACTGTAGCAATCAGAAACGACATTTTCAGATCGTTGCACTCAAATGAATGAAATTTTTAAAATACTCCAGTTTGACGTAGATTTTGAACCGCATTCAAGTCTACCTGGGTTCCAAACACAGAGTTCTTATTGAGAAAAAGACACAAAAATAGAACATATTCGAATAGATAATAATCACTTATCTTCAGTACTGAATAAGAACTTATCTTCTCATCCTTCTGAACGAGTTTTTCTGTCCTGGAAATATCCTTGAAAAACACGATTTGGAAATAAACTCAGATCCAAGCGAAAGAAAATTGTCGAAATTTCTTCCAATGTCCAAACAAAGTTATCGTTTCAAACTTATTTGAAATTTTTGTCTTCGTGGTATTTTCACACACGTAAATGTTTTATTTTATTTACTTTGAATTCTTATTTTAGAAATAAAATTTAATTTTTTATTTACTACAGTAATTGCTAATTGAAAAGCTTCATGCAAATACCAGGTAAGCGACGACGGTCTAATTTTCTGAAATATAAGTAGCAATGTGCTCTAACGAGGAGTCGAACCAGGAACCAGAGACATCTAGATCAGTAGACAGACGCGTAAACCTCTTGACAAAAGAGATACCTGTTGTCTAGGTGTTGTATCTGTTATTTGTACAAGAGACCACCACAGATACGTTGGAAGGTGTTTTGGAGTGTATATTTCTATCCAGGTTAGTTGGTTTATGCGCTCAACGACCTATACTTGTGCACAAATAACGGCTAATCAAGTCGGAGCCTAGAGCTTAACGTGGATTCCGAACCACAACGAACATCCATGCCTAAACCTGGATTCGAACCCAGCACCTTCGGCTTGTAAAATCAGACCGTTAACCACACAACCATTAGTGGGGGCACACTTTTATCCAGAGTCAAATGACAGAACTTTAAATACAGTGTCTTTCAAAAAGGACTCCCTAACTTTGAAACGATATAACTTCAAAACATGAGACACAGAAAGAAGGGATAAGTGGTGTACTGGATAGATAGATGCGAAGTTTAAGGGAGAGCCGAAACATAGAAAAAATTTGGAAACTATTATTTTTTTTTTAATATTTTATTGCATAAAATTTAGCTACATATATTCAAGAAGACATGGGATAAATTTCCAACTTTCAGGAACTGCAAACATTCGATTTTTTTAACTTTTACATACCGATCTACTATGTAGTTGTATGCAAGTTTTTATTTTTAAGTTCGTTTTTCTCGAAATCTAGCACTTACAATTTCGACTGCGTTTAAAATGCTAAAGCTTTGAGAAATATCAACTTAGATTTAAACTGTTTGTATTTTTGAAATCTTGAATATCTGTTTTATAGATATAGGGAGAGTTTTTTCAGTAGATTGTATGAACTTTTTTTTATTAAAAAAATAGAAATTTTTTGGGAAAATTTAGAAATTTCTTGTGAAAAACACAAACCATCCTTTTAAAATCCCCTTTCAAACTAATTTAAAAAATCTCTCCCTACATCTTTAAAGTATACTTTTATACAGTTATTAGTTTTGAAATTAAAAAAAAAAAAAAAAAAAAAAAAAGATTAAAAATTGAAGGAAGAGTAGTCTTTTGAAAAATTTCGGGAAAAAAAAATAATGTCAATAATGGTTTAGAAATAAATTCTTTATTTATATAAAAAATTTAGTCTTACTAAATTAATTAAAAATTTTAGGTTTTTGCTTACAGGTCTCCCTTAATGCATTGCAATATTGATTGATCGGGGGTCAATTTGGTGGCGACTGCATCTGGTTTATAGATGATACAAACAGGGCCTGATTTACCATTAGGCCCACTCTGCCCAGGCCTAGGGGCCCAAAATATGGGGGCCTCCAAATTTTAAAAGTTTTCTGAAAATTTTAAATATAATGGTCTTTTTATGGGAAGTACTAAACAAAAATAATAAAAAAAATTTAATATCCGCAAATTCTATATTTTTTATAGTCGCAGAGAGTTAAGTTAGATAAAGGAAATTAAGATCATACCAATTATAACAACAACAAAAATCGTGTGAAAGTAAAACTATGAGTTTTAATTGTAAAAAGCTAGTCTTAACGAATGTAGCTTGATCTGGTGATATTGTGGAATAAGGAAATAAATATTTGCTATTGGGGGCCCCTCTCTGAATGTTGGGCCTACAGTAAAAAAAATTTCTAAATCGGGCCATGGATACAAATTTTAATTTGGAAAGATTTCTCAAAAATAAAAAAAACTTTAAAAAAAACTGGGGAATAAGAGGAACTAAAAATTGGTCCAGGTGTCTTTGAAAACCACTGCATTCTGCTAAAATAACTTTTTGGGCTACACTATCTAATAAATGGATATTATATTACATGGATGAAGGTGTTGACTTGTTCAGAGTTCTTATCAGAAAGAGGCGAAGACTAAGGAGATTCTTAAGGGGACATAGGACACTTTTGCCAAAATTCTTTAGTTTTGCCAAGAATTAAATAAAATTTGGCATGAACATAGAAGATGTGACTTTAAACAAAACAACACAATTTGAGCAGATAATATAAAATAGATAGTAAATTATTGAGAAAAATGCATTAAAATAACACGAAATTTTAATTTTTTTCAAAATGCTCCTCGCGACACAATATTTTGACGAACATGAAAGAAAAATTTGAAGTTGTTTATCAATATATTATAAACATTTTCAAACATGCTTTTATCTTTAGGTGCAATAGTTGAACAGAAATAAAATTTCAAACTTGGCGCCAGTGATTTCTCATTAAAAAATGCACATACTTCAAATTCCCAACAGGAAAAAAAATATAAAAAATTGTGTGACATAAAAAAGCATGTGTAAATTTCTTTATAGTACATTAAAAATTATTAATACAAAAAAATTAGGTGGATTTATTAAAAAATGAATCGCAAGGAGCTTTTCGAACATAAGTAAAATGGGAAAAAGCAAAGCTGAGAAAAACGCATTTTTAGCCTTTGCCAACAAGTGTGCGATGCGTTAAACTAGTTAGTTAAAATAAAGATTTTACCACTTAAAATCATCGGATTTCAAAAATTCAAACATGAAATTAAAGCTAGTGGCATAAGCAATTTTTATAGAATGAAAACAAAAAACGTCATTTTTGGTGATTTCAGTGTCCCATGTCCCCTTAAACATTTTGCTGAAGCAATTTCGTCGAAGTTTCGCTTCAATTCATGAACATCAACGACAGCTCGAGTGTCAGATGTCATTTGTTGTTAATAAGAGATTGATATTCCGGGGATTTTATACTCGGATTTATTCTGAACTTTGCAGGTTTAGTTTGGTACAGCTTCTTGCATTATTTCATCTTCATAAGATTGTAGACTCTTCATATAGACTGAGAGGCGACTGCAATTTTTGGACCCCATCGAACATCATTCTGAATTTTTTTATAGAAATTAGAGAAAAGTGAGTAGTTTAGGAATCTACTGGTCTTCTCCAATCAACGCGTCGACGAGTGTTGTAATTAGGTGGTTTGATAATTTTGACGCGAGGGCAACACGTGGTTCATACTGCGTCAAAGAAATTGGTGGACATCAATTTAAAATTTAAGAAACAAAGTATAGGAAAAATTAATGTAAAAGTAAAGTTGAAATAGTTTAGTGGGTGAAAGCATTTCACAAAAAAATGACTCGCGGTCTGTCAGACCGCATTCAGCAGTTAAAGGTTAAATCAAATGGCTCTGTAGATCGAAATCATGCAAAATTCCATGGCAATCAACGTGTTAATGTTAATAACCAAGACAGATTCATAACAATTGATGTAACGTATTTTAATATAAGTTTAAAAAAAAAAAAAGAAAAAAAAAAAAAAAAAAAAAAAAAAACTTTCTGTGATACATAATTGTATACAAAAAACATTTTTGTCGTCAACGAATTTCGATGGGTAAATTAGAAAAAATCCAAAAAAAATTCTCAAAATTAAAGTATCGAAATTTTATCCTTTACGCTAAGTTATATTTGGACAATTTAAATAATAGAATTCTGTGATGACAAGATGTTTAAAACTATACGAATTAAATGCTTCAAAAGTTTGAATAGCCAATTGTTAATGATTCTGGAGATATATCGATTTGAATTTGCAACATCTGTGAAAAACACTAGTGCTCGAAAAATGCACTTCAAGAAGACGCGTCAAGGTGTTCCAAGCATTAAGATGTTTAAATCACAGGTAATTTCGTGGCCCTTCTAATCACCGGAGGAATAAGATAGAAACATCATTCTCTTCAGGAATGTATGAACTATTTTTTTTTTTTTTTTTTTTTTTTTTTTTTTTTTTAAGGGGGTCCGGTACCGAAAATAAAAAAAACTTTGTTTATGTACATTTTTATGTCAAAAATTTATTTTATGTATGAGATACTATTTATACATCTTTGAGAAAATGTTTTTTTAAATATTGTGTTTAGTTATTTAAAAAAAAATTTAAAAACCAAGAAAAATCCATAATAATTGATGTTTGCGTATTTTGATATAAGTCAAGAAAAAATAATTTTTTTTTCAAAGTGAAAGCTCTCTGTAATACATAATTATATAAAGAAAATTTTGTCTTCACAGAATTTTGATAGGTGAATTAAAAAAAATTAAAAAAATTCTCAAAGTTAAAATATTGAAATTTTTGCTTTTTTTTTTATGTTATCTTTTACGTTAAATGTTATATTTTAAAACAGAATTAAAAAAATAAAATTCTGCGAAGACAAAATATTTAAAACTATATAAATTAAACGCTCCAAAAATTTGAATAGCCAATTGTTAATGGTTCTGGAGATATATCGATTTGAATATGCAACATCTGTGAAAAACACTAGTGCTCGAAAAACGCACTTTAAGTAGACGCTTCAAGGTGTTATGTCCATTAGTGATGTTTAAATAATAGGTATTTTTGTGGCATTCTAATCACCGGAGGAATAAGATAAAAACATCATTCTCTTCAGGAATGTAGGAACTATTTTTTAAAATCAGAAAAAAAATTTGGGATTTTTGAAAAAATTTCGGTACTGGACCCCCTTAAACTGAAAAAAATGATATTTATTTTTAAAATTTCGGTATTGAATCCCCTTAGCCTCCTTCAGCTTCAGGCCAGCTTGAAACTTTGAAGACCAATAGCACTTATGCTGTTACAAGTATTTCAGAGCATAAGTCGAACAATTAGCAAATACTAGATCACAATCTGCACATACTTCGAAAAATAGTATTAAAAAAAAAAAAAATGTGGGAAGGAGAGGAAAGGAGAGAGGGGGGGGGGGGGCCTGTTTTTAACAATGATTGTTAAAAAAGTTATTCTATGCATTAGGAAAACTTGTAAACCATTGTTGTAAATGTTTTCGTGCAGTGTGAAGCGTGAAAAATAAATAGGATAATGCACAGTATTCAAATTAACCCTAGAGTATGCGCAGTCAAAAATTCACTTTGAAACGCGCTATCAATCTGAGAGGTCTTTCGTGTATTTTACAGCGGAAACATAATATTTTTTATTGGTTTTTGGTTAAGGAATTCCAAAATACTTGAATAGAGGAAGTATCGAACGTTTTTTTCTAAAGCAGGCAAAGATGGACCTCCCCACTCGGCTGCTACTATCTAAACTCCACCTTAACTTAACATCACTTAGACGGTAGATCTTCACAGGGCTCATAAGAAATTCATCCATTTTGGCGGCGTGAAGGCACGCTGGGAGGCTTAGTCCATCAACCCTGTAAAGAAGGAAAGGCTATACGGTTTGGCGAGCATTATGCCTTCATGTCGCCAAAATGGATGAATTTCCTATGAGCACGGTGAAGATCCTAAGTGATGTTAAGTTAAGGTGGAGTTTAGTTATAGCATCTTACCGAGATAAGCGATAAGTGGGAGATCTCTCAGGACTCGCGTTCGGCAGGGTTAATTAATGAATTATTAACGAAAGTTTATTACTTTTGTTATACCTAGTATACAGAATTCGTATCTTTTAAAGCAATACTTCAACAGTTATTGGCGCAAAAAAAGAAAAGAATCCTTATATCTAATGGTGAGTTACAAGCTGACGACCCAGTCATAAATTTTCTTGCCTAAACTATCCCAAGTAAATTGCAAAGGGACAAGGACTTTAGCCACTAAGCAACTCGAGGGTCATATTTGGCCAGCAACAGACTTTTCTGCAGCCCACCGGAACTACAAAAGATTTTAAAAAAAAAAAAAAATTAAAAAAAAAAAATTAAAAAAAAAAAAAAATTAAAAAAAAAAAAATTAAAAAAAAAATCAAATTTTACGATACGAACTTTTTTTTTACATAATTTTAATTTATCCGAAATAGTATGTGGGTATACGACTACGTTCGGAGAAATTAAAAAAAAAAAAAAAAAAAAACCTTATTAATGAAACTTTTTATTGTATTAAAATGATCATTATATAAAATAAAAACATAAAATTGACAAAAGTATTAAATTTTATTTTTCTAAAATTTTTTTTTAAGAAAGACGATTTTTAGTCGAAATTGATCAATGTTTTGTCAAAACAGCTAATGTGGTAAAAGAAAAGTTTTAAAATATATTTTGTTTTACTTTTTAATACATGATTCTACGATATTCATGAGTATAGTTAACTAAAATCTAAGTCATATTTTCAAAAATAAAAAATATATTGCCTGTTATATTGTTGCGTGGACGGGTTCGAAAGATTTGAAGCCAAAGCAGATCAAAAGTCGCAGAAATTTATTTCAAAATAACTCTTCACAGATTCTCTTACAACTCCAGAACTTCTCGTTCAAGTAGACTCAATACAGCTCTTTTCACAACAATAGAGCACAAAACAGCAGTTAAAAACTTGACATACAACTGCTAAATCGCCGCAAAAGACAATGCAATACAGTTCGCTTTCGGAACTCTCTGAATGCTCGCTGACAGACAACCAAGTCAGTACTCCACTCAGTCAACTAACTCAGTGACTCAAAATATAAGAACTAACTAACCCTACTCACGGCCGTCCTTATATAGGAGTGGTGAATCTTCACGAAACTTCCAGAGTGTAGAAGTTTAGAGAACATTCCAGATCGTAGTCGAAAAGTCCTATACATGTACATGGGATACATGTACCTATACATGTACCGAAAATGTCGCCAAATGGTCGCCAACTTGGCTCTATCTCACCAATTTGGCGAGATTCCCATTACCATAATGTTAAATGCCCTGCTCCTTAAAACTCGCTTCCCAGAGTTACCTTAAAACTCGTTATCAAGCATCAAGAGGCTCACTGCGGGGAAGCCAAACTAACGAAGAACTATTGCACTGCCTTATGCAAAATGTGCATAAATGTTCCTATTTACAAAATTAACACTACGAAATATTTACAAATATACAAAAATTCGTAACAATATAATATTACAGATGAATTTCAATATTTTCGCAACATATTATTATGTATATATAGCAATAACTTTTCGAAAAAATAGATGCAATCTAATCTGCAGTCCATTAAACTTAGCATAGTATAACGAACAACTGTACACAAAATTATAACTATCTTAAATTTGAAATAGAACAAAAGCCGTATTGCATTAAATGGAAAAATCGATTCTTTAGAAAACACGATTTTGAAATCTCTTCATGGATTTTTGCATTAACAACCGTTTTTGAACAAGTGTAACTAAACTTCTATATAAAGTACAAGAAAAACGCAAACTGATTTGAAAAGAGAATTGTTCAATTGATATGAAATAAATAAAAAAAATTGAAATTTTCTTTGATTTTGCCATTTTAAACATAGTCGGACACCTTATGTAGAACAGAGTTTTCCCACTACGTGTCCGAAGAAACTATATGAAAAAGCTTTTAGCAAGGTGGTTTCCATCAAGAATAAATACATTAATAACTTAACTGAGTTTTATTTGGACAATTTACTAAGATTAGCTGTAATAATAAATACTGCGATTGACATCGATTTTAACACAAAATAAATTGAACGATTTCGACCCCCGTCGTCTCGCAATTGATATCGACTATACTAAACTTCAACTTAACTAGACATCACTTAGACGGTAGATCGTGACAGTGCTCATAGGTATTTAATCCATTTTGACGGCGTGAAGACATAATTCTCGCCAAACCTTACAGCCTTTTGTTCTCTATATTAGGGTTGTGGTTTGGCGAACATTATGCTTTCACGCCACCAAAATGGATTAAATACCTATGAGCACTGTGACGATCTACCGTCTAAGTGATGTCTAGTTAAGTTGAAGTTTAGTATAATACGTAGTAATCCGGAAGTGCAATTTAAATACTTTTATTAAAAGTTAGGGTCAAGTCGCATTATAACGTTGAAACAAAAGATTCCCTTATTTTTGAGACTTTGATTTACTAATAATAAAAATTATTATTTTTTAATTATTTGAAGAAAAAAAAATCAAATATTAATTGTAGTTTTAACCTTTAACTGCTGTAAGCGGTCTGACAGACCGCAAGTCATTTTTTGTGGAATGTTTCCACCCTTTAAAATATCTCATCTTTGACTTTTATATAAATTTTTCTGATACTATGTTTCTTAAACTTTAAATTGATTTTTACCAATTTATTTGACGCAATATAGACCATGTGTTGCTCTTGCACCCAAAACCTCAAACCACCTAACCACAGCAGTTAAACGTTAAAAAAAATCAGTATTTGTTTTCAGTTTTAACCCTTTGGGTACATTTGACGGCTGAGATTCGTCATGCACTTGTTTTGCCTGTTGATAATGACGAACCTAATTCGTCATTCAAACTAGTTTGATTGGATAGATTTTAATGTCACAAGAGCCAGGATTGGTTAAGTCAAACATCGGTTGGTTTACCTATACTTCAAAAAAATAATTTGTTTGGCTGTATTCCTTTAAAGTTCCTTTATTGTTTTGAACCAAACGTTCAAAACGCAAGAATTTTCCCAAATAAATCTGTACCCAAGGGGTTAATAGTAACAAAAGTTACTTATATTGTTGTATATGGCCCTCGAAAAGCTCCAACATAAACCATACGACAAGGTTCTAAAAGTTAAGGTGTACGTATACCCTACAATTCACGAAAATCGATAAGAAATTTCATTTTTTTGTTATTATATCATAATATTCTCTGGTACTTTAGCTTTCAAACAATACTAAAAGTTTGAAAATATCCTTAATAGTTTTTAAGTTAAAATCAATTACAGGTAGGTACTTCCCCTGCTAAATACCACGTTTTTAAAACTTTAAACCTGTTTTCTGACGAACTGTATTTTGATTATGTCACGCTTTATTCAAACAACGATAATTCAACAACAACATGTTCAACTATAATTTTTGTTATATCATAGTAATCGACGTAATATGCTAGATGTTTTGAAACTCAATTATATAATATTGGTTGAGAATTTGATTTTTTAGGGATTTTTAAATCGTAGAATTGTTAGAAAATGTGAATTTTTTCATGTTTTCACACAAAATAAATTGTAAAACAAAAACTCTTCTTTATAAGAAACTTAATTGAGTTTCAAAACATTAAAAATAATATTTCGAATGGTTTCCAAGTAGAATTCCGTTTTTAAATAAATTAGAATTTGATATATCACTGTTTGAAAAAGGTACTAATTATCTAATTAAAGTTTAACTAACGAAATAACAATTGCCGAAATTTGATTTTTTTTTTATGAAATTATTTTAATCATGCTTTCTAATTAATGTAAAAAAGAATTGGATTTTTAAACTCAAAATTAAAAAAAAAATGTTCAAGGTACACATACACCTTAAGGGCGAACGCCGCTCTACAGTAATATATAAAAAAAATTCATAGCAAAATAATATAATATCCTGTACAAAGATAGATCTGTTTTTTTTTACAATTTTTGTCCTGAAGCTACCCTAGATGCACGTTATAGACAAACCCCCCTCTTGGGCGATCCAAAGTTCTTGATGGCGGATCCAAATGGATGCAATTAGGGAAATCCTTCCGAGTTTTCGATTTTATGTCCGGACCTTATGTCCCGAATCCACGCAACAGCCAATCAATGGGGGATACGCATTTTGCATTTTATGACACACAAATTTCTTCCTCCTTAGTCCACTTTGCAAGGGATTATTATGACTAGGATAGGGGAAAAAAGGGGGGGAGGAGGGATAAATTTATTGGCAGATGGAAAACGTGTCTTCTTTTGGCGAGATTGGCGCTTTTTTTTATGCAGATGATGACGTGACTAAAATCTTCAATTATGTTTGAAATAAGTGGAGACGGCAAGGTGTCATGTCGGTGAAATGAAAATGAGTTAGTCAATTTTTTTTTTTTTTTTTACTTTCTCATCAGTCAAACGTAGAATGTACGATTATCGCTCCGAAAATCGAAGTCGAATTTTTGACGTATTTAGGCCAAACGTGAAACGTTCATTCCGAAAATTAAGAATTTCTTTTGGTGTGTGAAAATTATGTTGTCATAAGTCGGAAACTACCAAATTGATTTTAATGAAAATTGAAAGAGATAATTGAGTGATTGTTTAGTTTTAAAATACAGTCAAACCCCGTTAACTCGAAGTCGAATTTTTGACGTATTTAGGCCAAACGTGAAACGTTCATTCCAAAAATGAAAAATTTCTTTTGGTGTGTGAAAATTATGTTGTCACGAGTCGGAAACTACCAAATTGATTTTAATGAAAATTGAAAGAGATAATTGAGTGATTGTTTAGTTTTAAAATACAGTCAAACCCCGTTAACTCGAAGTCGAATTTTTGACGTATTTAGGCCAAACGTGAAACGTTCATTCCGAAAATGAAAAATTTCTTTTGGTGTGTGAAAATTATGTTGTTCGGAAACTACCAAATTGATTTTAATGAAAATTGAAAGAGATAATTGATTGTTTAGTTTTAAAATACAGTCAAACCCCGTTAACTCGAAGTCGAATTTTTGACGTATTTAGGCCAAACGTGAAACGTTCATTCCAAAAATGAAAAATTTCTTTTGGTGTGTGAAAATTATGTTGTCACAAGTCGGAAACTACCAAATTGATTTTAATGAAAATTGAAAGAGATAATTGAGTGATTGTTTAGTTTTAAAATACAGTCAAACCCCGTTAACTCGAAGTCGAATTTTTGACGTATTTAGGCCAAACGTGAAACGTTCATTCCAAAAATGAAAAATTTCTTTTGGTGTGTGAAAATTATGTTGTCACGAGTCGGAAACTACCAAATTGATTTTAATGAAAATTGAAAGAGATAATTGAGTGATTGTTTAGTTTTAAAATACAGTCAAACCCCGTTAACTCGAAGTCGAATTTTTGACGTATTTAGGCCAAACGTGAAACGTTCATTCCAAAAATGAAAAATTTCTTTTGGTGTGTGAAAATTATGTTGTTCGGAAACTACCAAATTGATTTTAATGAAAATTAAAAGAGATAATTGAGTGATTGTTTAGTTTTAAAATACAGTCAAACCCCGTTAAATCGAAGTCGAATTTTTGACGTATTTAGGCAAACGTGAAACGTTCATTCAAAAAATGAAAAATTTCTTTTGGTGTGTGAAAATTATGTTGTTCGGAAACTACCAAATTGATTTTAATGAAAATTGAAAGAGATAATTGAGTGATTGTTTAGTTTTAAAATACAGTCAAACCCCGTTAACTCGAAGTCGAATTTTTGACGTATTTAGGCCAAACGTGAAACGTTCATTCCGAAAATGAAAAATTTCTTTTGGTGTGTGAAAATTATGTTGTTCGGAAACTACCAAATTGATTTTAATGAAAATTGAAAGAGATAATTGAGTGATTGTTTAGTTTTAAAATACAGTCAAACCCCGTTAACTCGAAGTCGAATTTTTGACGTATTTAGGCCAAACGTGAAACGTTCATTCCGAAAATTAAGAATTTCTTTTGGTGTGTGAAAATTATGTTGTCATAAGTCGGAAACTACCAAATTGATTTTAATGAAAATTGAAAGAGATAATTGATTGTTTAGTTTTAAAATACAGTCAAACCCCGTTAACTCGAAGTCGAATTTTTGACGTATTTAGGCCAAACGTGAAACGTTCATTCCGAAAATGAAAAATTTCTTTTGGTGTGTGAAAATTATGTTGTTCGGAAACTACCAAATTGATTTTAATGAAAATTGAAAGAGATAATTGAGTGATTGTTTAGTTTTAAAATACAGTCAAACCCCGTTAAATCGAAGTCGAATTTTTGACGTATTTAGGCAAACGTGAAACGTTCATTCAAAAAATGAAAAATTTCTTTTGGTGTGTGAAAATTATGTTGTTCGGAAACTACCAAATTGATTTTAATGAAAATTGAAAGAGATAATTGAGTGATTGTTTAGTTTTAAAATACAGTCAAACCCCGTTAACTCGAAGTCGAATTTTTGACGTATTTAGGCCAAACGTGAAACGTTCATTCCGAAAATGAAAAATTTCTTTTGGTGTGTGAAAATTATGTTGTTCGGAAACTACCAAATTGATTTTAATGAAAATTGAAAGAGATAATTGAGTGATTGTTTAGTTTTAAAATACAGTCAAACCCCGTTAACTCGAAGTCGAATTTTTGACGTATTTAGGCCAAACGTGAAACGTTCATTCCGAAAATTAAGAATTTCTTTTGGTGTGTGAAAATTATGTTGTCATAAGTCGGAAACTACCAAATTGATTTTAATGAAAATTGAAAGAGATAATTGATTGTTTAGTTTTAAAATACAGTCAAACCCCGTTAACTCGAAGTCGAATTTTTGACGTATTTAGGCCAAACGTGAAACGTTCATTCCAAAAATGAAAAATTTCTTTTGGTGTGTGAAAATTATGTTGTTCGGAAACTACCAAATTGATTTTAATGAAAATTGAAAGAGATAATTGAGTGATTGTTTAGCTTTAAAATACAAAAATACAGTCAAACCCCGTTAATGCGAAATCGAAAGGCCCTCTGAAATTGTTCGCGCTAACCGAATTTCGTCTTAAACGATTAAATTAACGTTAAGTTTTAATTATGGAGAACTGCTTTTACATTGCGTTAAACGAGATTTCATCTTAACATTTTACTGCTGTATGCGGTCTGACAAATCACAAATCACTTTTTTGTAGAATACTTTTGGCCTGTTAATATTTCATCTTTGACTTTTATATTAATTTTGCCAATACAATGTTTTTAAAGGGGTCAGGCAGCTCCATAGGAGCCCATGTTAAATTCAACAACTTTGGGGGCATCTCATTTAATAACCAATTCTTCAATAATTATGAAACTTTCACAGTATAATATTTGGATACTTTTGAATACTTTAACACGAGATTTTTGCTATTTTTTAAAAAATAAAATAATTATGATTTTCTAAAAATATGTTTAAGAAAAATTATAAAATTTTAGACTAATAATTTTTTTTTTTTTTTAAAGTATGCTACTTATCAATAATTCCTCTTGCTAAAGTACTTAAATACATTAGAGAAACATGTATAAAAAATGTCAAGCATTTATGTCATATAGATTTTAAGCTATGTGCCCCCAAACATGAAAAAATGTCATTATTAGAAATTCGGCTTTGAAGTTAAAAAAACATGCATTAAATAACTACATTTTGTTTACTTCAAAAAATTATTAAAAATATTTTGAAATAAGATATAATTACAAATGTGGCATCATTTTAAAGACACAAATTTATATTTCAAAAAACAGTAATGAACTCGAAATCAATAATCTGAAAAATTTTCATGTGCCGGACCCCCTTATTTTTAACTGATGTTCATAAATTTGTTTGGCGCAGTATGGACCATGTTTGGCCTTTGCGGGAAAAAAAAAAACTATCAAACCACCCAACCACAGCACTCCTCAAGATTCAACAAAGCTTACTTTCTTTTGATGTTAGTAACTTCAACTTCGACTTAAAAAAACCTGTTTTAGTTGAAAAGTGTGTTCGGTCAGTTCATAGAGAATGTTCCTCAGTTTTACTTTATCTGATATTAACAAAATCTCAAAGTGTTGACGCGAAGTATCTTTTAATGGACTTCGAAAACTGAAGCATTAAATTATATGTATTTTAAGTAATTTAAATCTTATATAGATCATCGCTAATAGTTTTCAGTCTGTTTTCAATTTTCTTTGGTGATATGAATTTTTAAAATATCTGTCATTAGCACCGATATAGATAAACAACTGGATAGACTGCTCGATTGTCAATGCAAAGAGAAAAAAGCGCCGGGGATTGCGAAGCTGGTGGGAAGATTAACCAATCACAGTTCACTTTTATAGTTGGATGGGGATGCGAAAAACCTTGTAAAATGATAGAGTATATATTTTTGTGCACATTATTACTAATTAAGGTCTACTATTGACATTTCTGCTGTGTACAACCCAAAATTTATTTTTAATCCTCAGCAATCCGTATTTTTTATCCCACCAACGGCATCTGGCAACGGCTTCATTTTCCCAGCGTTAAGCAGTCTATCCAGTTGTTTATTTATATCGATGGTCATTAGTACACTCTGGTTTGTTCCACAAACATATAAATTTAAGGAAATTTTATTTTTCAAATGGAATATACTTAGTGTTATGCCCATGCAAATTAGAATTATGTCAAAAAATGGAAATTTGCATATTAATTCCGATTTTATTATAAGAGATATACATAAAAAGTTAATTAGTATCCACATAGTAACTAATATATGGGACTATACTAAACTCCAACTTAACTTGAGATCACTAAATGATAGATCCTCAAAGTGCTCACAGTCAATTTAATCCATTTTAGCGGAGTGAAGACATAATTCTCGCCAAACCTTATAGCCTTTTGTTCTCTACAGGGTTGTGGTTTGGCGAACATTATGCTTTCACGCCGCCAAAATTGATTAAATACCTATGAGCACTTTGACGATCTACCGTCTAGTGATGTCAAGTTAAGTTGAAGTTTAGTACAGGAAGAAATTACTCTTTTAGTAATAGACATTTTCTATACTTAAGTTTATTTTAAGTAGTTTCCCATTCACCCAATAAGCATACATTTTTGGTAAAAAATAACAATGATTTATGAATACATTGAATATCTAATCTTTACTTATACCTAGGGCGACAGGAAATTACAAACAACCATCACCAGACTCATCAACGGACATACTCGCACACTTGCATATGTTCAGGGACAAAAGGAGTACAATGTGTGCCTCAAGTGTGTTTCCCATCAAGCTTCACCGGACCATCTGCTTTCCTGTTTGGATTTGGAGAAGAGCGATCTCTTTAAAAACCCTGCACTGGTTCGAGACTTTCTTTGGGCGTACGGTCTCTTGGACTTGATCTAGACTTGTTCTAGATCAAGTGGAATAAGAAACAACAGCAACAACTTATACCTAAGTTTGATTCAATTCAGTCACAAGTTTACTGAGAATGAAACAAACTTGAATTTATTACGATTGATATAGTGAAAAGCGGGAATTTTTGCTTTTGAGTTGATGCATATAGAATGGAGTTCCGGTACTCTAAGAATGTCAGCTATGGTCATCCGCAAATACTGCCCATCTCTTGAAACCATTCAAGAGGAAACACTATTCGATTGGGCCCTTCTTACTGGACAAGATTATTCCGCCATGATCTATTCAGAAATGCTGGCCGAGAGACCAGATGAGGTTTCTGAATTCAACATCGATACAGATATACAACTGGATAGACTGCTCCAATGTCAATGCAAGGAGAAAAACGCGCCGGTGGTTGATGGCGCTGGTGGGATGATTAACCAATCACAGTTCACTTTTGTAGTTGGGTGGGAATGCGAAAAGCCTTGTAAAGTGCTAGAGTAAATATTTTTGTGCACATTAATACTAATTAAGGTATACAATTGTTATTTCTGTAGTGTACAACCCAACATTTTATTTTCAATCCTCGGCAATCCGTATTTTTTTATCCCACCAACGGCATCTGGCAATGGCTTCATTTTCCCAGCGTTAAGCAGTCTATCCAGTTGTTTATCTATATCGATGGAATTTATAGACTGGTGGATCGCCACTCATCACCGGCAGCCCGACTCCACGTCATCTACGATTCCAGTTTAGATAATCGATATAGATAAACAACTGGATAGACTGCTTAACCAGGGCCTGATTTACCATTAGGCCTACTAGGCCCGGGCCTAGGGGCCCCTAAATTTGGGGGCCCCCAAATTTTGAAAGTTTCCTGAAAATTTTATATATAATGGTCTTTTTATGGGAAGTACTGAACAAAATTAATAAAAATTTTTTAGTTACACATCCACAAATTCCATATTTTTTATAGTCACAGAGAGTTAAGTTAGATAGATAAACCTAATCAAGCAAAACTTTCCGGTTCAGCCAATCATGTACAACTTCTTCATATGTACACGGAGACAAGGGCTTTACGCCGCTGTTCTTCTTCTCTCGCCTCTTGTAAAAAGATGTTCACCAACCAACCAACCATATACAACTTCTTATATTATGAAATGAAAGAGTCTTTGTGATTGATTGGTTTGCAGGCTCTTCCGTGGACTTTTTTTAACTTTGTTTGCCCTCCTTTTTGGTGAGATCGTGGAAACAGTGGAAAGGTTACTTTGTATTATTTACAATTATTGTTATAAAATTAAGTAATCCTTATTATTATATAATTTGTGGACCCTGTGGTAAAATGTAAGTTTAAAATACAGGAAAGTGTGCTTTAAAATCAGTGTTCATGGGGGGGGGGGGTCTTGATTAATTCAAAAGTTTTGAGGAAATCAAGATCATACTAATTATAACAAAAAAATCGTGTGAAAGTAAACTATGAGTTTTAATTGTAAAAAGTTAGTCTTAACGAATGTAGCTTGATCTGGTAATATTGTGACGTAAGGAAATAAATATTTGCTATTGGGGCCCCTCTCTGAATGTTGGGCCTACAGTAAAAAAAATTCTAAATCGGGCCCTGTGCTTAACACTGGAAAATGAAGTCGTTGCCAAATGCAATTGGTGGAATAAAAAATATAGATTGTCGATGATTGAAAATAAAATTTTGAGTTATACATAGTAGAAATCTCAATAGTAGATATTAATTAGTAATAAATGTGCAAAAAAAAAAATATATACTCTAACACTTTACAAGGTTTTTCGCATTCCCATCCAACTCTAAAAGTGAACTGTGATTGGTTAATCATCCCACCAGCTTCGCGATCCCCGGCGCGGTTTTCTCTTTGCATTGACAATGGAGCAGTCTATCCAATTGTTTATCTATATCGATGGTGCCAACATCAGAAGTCAACGTTTCAGAGGATTCCACTCAAGATCGAAAAGACAGTTTCAACTTTGTTGGAAAATGGAAGGAAAATGGAAATGATTCAAACGTTTCGTCTCAAAGCGCATAAGACTTGCAAAAGATGACATAAAGGATTTAAGATTTAATGAATTGTTGACTCCCAACTTATGACTTTACGACATATGACATGCCGAATTTGTGACTTTCACTTTAAGACATCATGATCTGTGACTTACCAAAGCGTGACATCTGGCTTTATCTATATAAATAAAACTGACTTTCTGCCACACGGATTTGGGGACCGTTTCACGTAAAAACTACCTAACGGATTAGGATGAAATTTGGTATATCGCTTAATTAAACGACCAGGAGTAAAATAGGCGATATATTTTTTAATTTTAATTGAGTTTTAAAATTTCCGAAATAATTTTTTTGGGTGTTTTTAAGCAGACACAATTTAGTATTTCCTGAATGGCAACTGAATGACAATCTTCGTTTGGTTTGTTTTGAAAATCGCAAATGATATTCTACATTCACAATGCCTAGAAAAAAACCGCCCATCATTAAGCAAAATCGACAAAAAAGTTTTTCAAAAACGTTTAAAGAGGAACGAATTACAAAATGACAACCAAGAAGCTTCGACTTCGCGGCAGCCAGACATTTCCCCAGAGGACAGATTAGCGTCGCAACGGCGACGCCAGGAGTCTGTAAGGAGTAGAGAAACATCAGAGAGGCGTGCCGTTCGTTTAGAAGCCGATCGGCTAAGACATGCCGAACTAAACGAACAAAGAATGAATTTACAATGGGGTGATAAACTTTTATATTACTTTTATTTAGTGCCAAAAACTGAGTTTATCCGTCAACGACGGGCCACGCAGCTAGTACAAATATAGATATAGCTTTTAAAATTGTGAGATCCAACAATTACAAAGACTTGCTTTCGTCTGGCAGTAGGAAAGGGGGGGGGGGGGGCTGCCGAAATTAAAACTCTACACATGAGAAACGATGCATGGTCACCTCCTCATTGTGTTTCTCGGGTAACGCTAAAAACCATGCCATTAAGAAAAATCAAAAATTTATTCATTTTCATCGAAATTTAATTAATAACAAAATATCCCAAGCAAAAAACCGTAGTTAAGCCAATAGGTTTATAACTTTGAGATGTCATTGACATTTATAATATAAGCTTAAATATTTAAATATGTTTAAAAGTTCGAAAAAAGCGACATCAATAACCTGTTAAGTAATTTACACTTAAAAATTAAAATATTTTAAAAAATGTGAAAAAAGCAACGTTAACAACCTGTCATGTATAAATCTCTGAGTTCAATTGAAAAAAAAAAAAAATACAATATTTGTTTTAAAGTGAAATTAAATGTCTTAAAGTTGAGATAACGTAATGGACACTTATTTACATGCTGCTGTGATATTGTTAATGAAAAAAAATACAATTTTGTAGAAGGCAATGGAATTAAAACAACAGAATTCTCTTTATTTTAAATCTCTATATATATAAGGCAAAGCCCTCACTCACTGATTCACTCACTCACTCACTGACTCACTCATCACTAATTCTCCCACTTCCCACATAGTCACAACTCTGAAAATCGGCACAAATATCAACAATGGTAAAAATAGAAAAAGTAAGCTATTCCGATCTCGATTAACACACTTTAAGGGGTCGAAAAGGGGTTAAACGTTCCAAACGGGGGACATTCGAAAATCCTACTTCCCACATAGTTACAACTCTGAAAATCGGCACAAATATCAACAAAAGCCCTCACTCACTGATTCACTCACTCACTCACTGACTCACTCATCACTAATTCTCCCACTTCCCACATAGTCACAACTCTGAAAATCGGCACAAATATCAACAATGGTAAAAATAGAAAAAGTAAGCTATTCCGATCTCGATTAACACACTTTAAGGGGTCGAAAAGGGGTTAAACGTTCCAAACGGGGGACATTCGAAAATCCTACTTCCCACATAGTCACAACTCTGAAAATCGGCACAAATATCAACAATGGTAAAAATAGAAAAAGTAAACTATTCCGATCTCGATTAACACACTTTAAGGGGTCGAAAAGGGGTCAAACGTTCCAAACGGGGGACATTCGAAAATCCTACTTCCCACATAGTCACAACTCTGAAAATCGGCACAAATATCAACAATGGTAAAAATAGAAAAAGTAAACTATTCCGATCTCGATTAACCCACTTTAAGGGGTCGAAAAGGGGTCAAACATTCCAAACGGGGGACATTCGAAAATCCTACTTCCCACATAATCACAACTCTGAAAATCGGCACAAATATCAACAATGGTAAACATAGAAAAAGTAAACTATTCCGATCTCGATTAACACACTTTAAGGGGTCGAAAAGGGGTTAAACGTTCCAAACGGGGGACATTCGAAAATCCTACTTCCCACATAGTCACAACTCTGAAAATCGGCACAAATATCAACAATGGTAAACATAGAAAAAGTAAGCTATTCCGATCTCGATTAACCCACTGTAAGAGGTCAAAAAGGGGTTAAACGTTCCAAACGAGCGATATATTCGAATGTCCTACTTCTCATATTTTCATAATTCTGAAAACTGGTGTGAATATCAATAAAGACAAACGCAGAAAAAGTAAACTATTCCGATCTCCGGTGGATCAAGGGGTGGAAAAGGGGTTAAACGTTCCAAACGAGGAATATTCGAATGTACCACTTCCAATGTAGTCATTTTTCTGATATTTTTTTGCAAATGTTAAAAAAATAAGTCATTCCAATATCGATTAACGAATTTTTAAGGGATGAAAAGACGACGCAACATTGAAACTATACGAGAATTAACTTAATGTCTAATTAACTTAATTCCAATACAGCTACTACTTTGAAATTTAGAACTAAGAGCAAACATAAACACAATAAACTATTCCAGTTTACTATTCACAATTATAAATTTCGTTTAAAATGTCAACAAGGGAAAGTTCCTATTTTGATAAATCAATTTGTCGGGATCGAAAAGGGAGCAAACGTCTGAAGTGTAGAATACATGAATGTCTTTTGATCGCTAAAATGCTAATGGTAAAATTTCGTAGCGCAGCACGGGTATTCAGCTAGTTAAATATATTTTCTTTATAATTTTTTTCTTTCTTTTTAAAGTCTCGCGGCAGAAATTTCTAGTAAAATCTAGTTAACCAATCACGTGATCGAAAAGCCTCGAAATTTCGCGAATGATTTAGGAGTTGCCACCTTTTTCTAACCTGTATTAAAACTGTTTACAAATTAAATAGAATATTAAAAAAAAAAAAATCCTATTTACAATTTTATACAGACGATTTTTGTAACAGTATATTCTAACACATAAATTTTCCAGACTATTACATATTCTTGCGCGACGTGCTATCTAATGTGTACTATAGTGACAAAGCTGCAGAGAGCTAATTAACAAACACTAGGCGTCATGCAATCGAGCTGAAACTAGGAAGATAGAATATATTTTCATCGACAAACGAAGTTTTGGGGGTTTTTACTAAAAAGGCCACTTTTGAACACTCTTCTAACGACGCTTTTGATGAATAAGTAACCCACTTGTCGTAATACAATCGAGTAGGAATTTGTCGATAACCCGGGTAATTCAACTAGTGTTAATATAAACATGTGTGAAAGTTATATTTTAGTGACAGTTACAATCACAATTCTACTTGTATTTATCTTCATAATACTTTTAGTCACGATGGACTCTCCAATGTTGATTTTATTGATTGCCTTAACACCACACTTAATAAGAATGAATGTTGTCCAGAATTTCTTAGGCAATTGGCATTGGAAATTATTAATCAAATTCCTTCAATTGACATCAAAATCTATACAGATGGCAGCAAAATAGATATACAGGCAGGCAGTGGAATTTATATAAAAACGCCCGTAGAGAAACATTCTACACTGTTAAAAAAATTTGTCCACCATGCACCAAAATTTGGTTCCCATTTAGCTGCCACCAACATTTGGTGCTTAGTTTTGCGATTTAATGGTGCTTACGGTCCGAGGTTGCACCATTAAATCGTGAAACTAAGCACCAAATGTTGGTGGCAGCTAAATGGGAACCAATTTTTGGTGCAAGGTGGAACAAAATTTTTAACAATGTATTAAACAACGTAATCCAGATTTCTGCTCTGTCTTTCGAAGCGAATTAATAGCAATTGACCTGGGTTTAGAGAATATCTTTGGCGAGGTCAACTACGGAGACTTATGGATTCTATCCGATAGCCGAAGTTCCATTCAACACCTTAAAAACTGGGCCCTCGTGGGAGACAAAACCAGTCTATCCATAATAAGCAAAGTCAAGAGCATATCCCGACTGCACAAAGTGCACTTTCAGTGGATCCCGTCACATGTAGACATCCACGGAAATGAATTGGCTGACACTCTTGCTAAGGAGAACACCCTGTCCTCTCTACTCAAGAACTCACATATCAAGAGTTATACTCAAAGAAAATAGCTCAAAATAAAGCGGCATATACCTCCATCTCACGAATGGTATAAAGCCAAAAAGCCAGGACACTCCCTATCTCTTCCTTGTGATAGGCACACCAATACCCGTCTGTCCCGACTTGCTAGTGGTCACCTTAAAGGCCTCACATATTCTGGGGGAAGCAAAAACTTTCCTCTTTGCCCTCAATGCCAAAAAGAACAGGCATCACCTCAGCACATTTTGGACTGCCTTGGACTGGACTGGGAGGACATTTATAACTGTCCACAACTAGTGTCAGACTTCATTAATGTCAATGGCTTCACTGATATTGTCTGACTTCGTCAGACAAAAGGGAGATTAGAAACAACAACAACATACTTTTAGTCACTTAAGTCTTCAATCTTTTTGAATATGTATTCGGCTACTAAAATTTCTTTCCAGTTTTTCTAGTTTCGAAACGCTAGTTCCATTCTATTCAGTTGTATTCCCGAATCTGTTGCCAGACAACATTTGCTAAACGATTCCGGAAAAAAAAAAAATCGAATCGAAGTAGAGACGAAATCGTTTGCGAGAATAAAATAAAACACAAACATAAGTAACGGGGAGAAATGCGAATAAAAGAAGCTTCTTTTCGAGGTAAAACACTAGAGCGACAATTCTTAAACAAGAACGACCATAAAAAGGAAGAAGAAAAAAAGGAAAAGTAGTAAGTAACGATATAAAAAAAAAATATGAAGTTCTCTTTACTTCTATTTACATTTTTCAACTCGCGCAAAAAAAAAAAAAAAAAAAAAAAAAAATGGAACTCAACAAATCTTTTTGACAGATAACACGAGGTTTCAGGCCTCGTAACAGAATTTCGTACTTTGGCGCAAAGTTGGGCCCGAATTTTTCGTATTCCTTTTGTCATAAAATGTGGAAGGAACATAACGATAAAATCGAACCCAAATAACATTACCCCCCCCCCTCTCCCCTTTCACTTCAAAGTACCTGAAGCCCCTCGAACACAGTTAACAGGATCGATGTTTCCTCCCCCCCCCCCCCAACGAATAAATTCATAAATAAAAAAATATATATACGTATAAATTCCTGGTGAAAAAAACTACCTTGTCGTTAAAACTTACCCGGATCGCTGGCGGCAAAATGCATGAATTTGGCAGTAAAAAGGTGAATTTCTAGGAAATAAAATCAAGGGGGGGAGGGGGGGAGGGTGGAATATACTGCAAAACTGTTGTGCGGGAAGACTTCATTTTATAAGCGATAAAATTTAAACCGTTCTTTCTTCCACTACATCTATGCGTCGTAAAAATCGGCAAGTGACAAGGATTTGCAATTTTTGCTGGATATTATGGTTTACCCTAAAGGCGATTTCGGAAAAGTCAATATGGATTTTTTTTCCCTTTGTTATTGGATTGGAGTGACTTCAGTCTAAGCTAACTTCAATGTGAATTGTCATTTTGATGAACAGGAGGTAGACACTACAAGATGGTAACAAAATTCAGGAAAAAAAAATCCCTTTTCTTAAGAAATTCCCTGATTTTACGATAAGCTTTCTTTTTCAAATTTCCCTAATAGACTGAGAGGCGACTGCAATATTTTGGACCCCATCGAACATCATTCTGAATTTTTTATAGAAATTACAGAAAAGTGAGTAGAATACGAATCCACTATTCTGCCGTGGCAAAAATGGCCGAAACTGGTCAAAAATCGACTTTTAATAAGTTGAACTAAATCCAATTGCCAAATGCACTATAACTTGCCAAATAATGAGCATTTTTTTTTATTTGGTAACCCTCACTCTTTAATTTTCAATTAAGAAGTTAGCAGACGATTCAGATATCTGGCGACGGTCTACATGCATCTATTAAAAGGGAGCCAAGTTGGCAATAAACATTACGTCACTGATGACGCAACTAATGTCGCCAATTTGGCTTACTTTTAAAAAATACTAGTTTTCCGAGCCAGAGATCAGAAATCGTTTGTGCTTTTTCTTATTGAAATTCAAAATGCAGTGGGTTGCCAGACGAAAAAGTTTGTTCTCTTTTTGGCAAGTTATGACATATTTGGCAATCGGATTTTAGTTCAACTCACTCCAAGTCGATTTTTGATCAGTTTCGGCTATTTTTGCCGCGGCAGACCAGTGGATTCCTAATCTACTCACTTTTCTCCAATTTCTATAAGAAATTCAGAATGATGTTCGATGAGGTCCAAAAATTGGAGTCGCCTCTCGGACTATAACTTCAATGGGAATCGTCATTTTGGTGAACAGGAGGTAGTTACTACAAGGTGGATTAAAATTCAGGGAAAAAAAATTCCCTGTTTTTCCTGTTAAATTTCTTAAGAAATTCATTGATTTTACGATAAGCTTTCTTTTTCAAATTTCCCTAACTTTTCCAAATGGGTAGACCCCCTGTTTGAACACAACATGTATGCTAAAGAAATAATAAGCCAATTTTTTAAAAATAGTTTTAGTGGTAATAAAAAGTGTAAATGATTCCGTAACATGTTGTTGTTTCTAATCTCCCTTTTGTCTGACGAAGTCAGACAATATCAGTGAAGCCATTGACATTAATGAAGTCTGACACTAGTTGTGGACAGTTATAAATGTCCTCCCAGTCCAGTCCAAGGCAGTCCAAAATGTGCTGAGGTGATGCCTGTTCTTTTTGGCATTTAGGGGCAAAGAGGAAAATTTTTGCTTCCCCCAGAATATGTGAGGCCTTTAAGGTGATCACTAGCAAGTCGGGACAGACGGGTATTGGTGTGCCTATCACAAGGAAGAGATAGGGAGTGTCCTGGCTTTTTTGCTGTATACCATTCGTGAGATAGAGGTATATGCCATTTCGCTTTATTTTGAGCTATTTTCTTTGAGTATAACTCTTGATATGTGAGTTCTTGAGTAGAGAGGACAGGGTGTTCTCCTTAGCAAGAGTGTCAGCCAATTCATTTCCGTGGATGTCAACATGTGACGGGATCCACTGAAACTAATCCACGTCGACTAATTCCGTAACATAAAACTTCTAACGATTACCACCATAATTCTCGGGGAAAATGGCGCCGAAATATTGTTCGGCGATTGCTCAGTTTTTATTAATTTTAGAAAAGAATGGTCACAACGAGTGGTGATAGTTTTGCGCAGTTTTATTAAAATTTGCCAGTTGGACTGTATGAAAAATGATAAATATCCAAGGAGTTACCATGAGCAAGGAGAGAACTCTCTCACACATCCGCCAAAGCGCGGGAATCAAGACATAATAATAGACAAAATAAAAAAGGACTAGGGGGCTTCGCCCCCTGCTCGCTGACGCTCGCCAACCCCCTGGATTGCTATGCAATCCCCTTGCTCGCCTCAAAGTGAAGCATTTAAAATATGCCCTAGCAAAAGCTATTTCAGCTGCATAATGTCATGAAACTGAAAACGTTTTGTTATTTATGAAGAGCCAGAATACTTGCCACGTCATTAGCCTACTGCTGTCGAGACGCGTCAAGCAGGGACAGTGTGGCAACGTAGTAGAAAGTTCTTGGAAAGCAACAAAAATAAACAGTATCGTGCATATATTTAAAAAGAAATCGGTTATTTCATTGAAAAATTAAAATTTACGGGCTGGTTTCGTATGAAGCGCCAAAATAATTAAAGTTGCTTATCGAAATTTCTTAACGAAGCAATCGTATGTTTGCATGATCTTTTATGCGATACTTGGAAAATAAAAAACAGTGAAATACCAATTATCCGGCATTCAATCAACCGGAATTTTTTGAAAAACAAATTTGGCGAAAAAATTAGCCCTATTTCGCCAAAAGTTTTTTTTTTTTTTTTTTTTCAATTTCGTATGAGATTTTGAAGATGAGTGGGTGGTTTTGTTCGTTATTTTGATAGTTTTCAATTCGTAATAGCTGAATTTGCACTGATTAGAAATGAATATAGGATCAGATTTACTGCACAATGCCTCTTAGCGACTTTTTGAAAGTTGACGATTTAGCGCTGAATGCAACCCGGCGACCTCCGGAACATGTTCCAGCAGATAACTTTTCCGAAAAGTCTGGTTTATCCGGAATTCTAATCCAAAAGAAATGTACACATCTTGGATCTATTTATTCTTGCATCATCGTAACTATTAAATCAATACGTCTGAAATAGGCAACAATTTCTAACTGTAGACTGAAATAAGAAAAACAAAATATAGCGAATCCAAGTTGTTGCTGTTGCCAGATGTATTAGTCAAATTTCAAACGATATATTGTGATTGGCTGGATTGCTAAATTTGGAAATTCGTGCATAAAGTACATTTAGAAGATTTGTTATCGGATGTTTGAAGTCGTTGCCATTATGCTCACAGAAATACAGCCGAATTTGGACGTTACGCAAGAGAATTATATAAATAGATGGGGCAGTGATGGCCGATGTGCGACAGGGTTGCGCAATAGCACATGTGTTAATAAATATGGATACACTATGCAACTTACCTACAAACCAACGATAGAAAATTTCCCTGATTTACGAAAAAGAAAAAAAAAATCTGATTATTTTCCAGAATCAGAAAGCTTCCTGACATTTTCCTGATTTTCATGTTTCCCAGGTTCTGTAACAACTCTGTACAAAAATTTCTAGACTAAAATTTTATGGCGGTTGATATCACAATACCACAGTTTGCTATTCTTCGTACTAAACATGTTCATCCCAAGTATCAGCCTAAAATTGTCAGCCGCTTAGTGAACACTAGCGAGAGGCTCCGATACCCTTGCGGTCGAGTATCGAGCTCGTAACCGGAGGGTTGTGGGTTCGGCCCTCCGTCCGCCAAATATCGGTGTGTACCCAATGGGGGCTGGTGCACGTTCAATCTGTCCTGGTTTCAAAGTCCTCTCGTTGGTGTGGTGGGGTCGGAGAGAGGGGTTTACACTAGAAGATTTCGATTTTGTATTCTTCTAGATGCTCAAAATTACGAGACGTACACGGCTGTGTTAAGTACTTTATAAGTGGCAGAAATAGACAGTCGGAAGTTACAAACCAAACATTAGCGAGCAATAGATGGATCTATATTAAACTCCAACTTAACTTGGACATCACTAGACGATAGATCTTCACCGTGCTCATAGGCATTTAATCCATTTTAGCGGAGTGAAGACATAATTCTCGCCAAACCTTATAGCCTTTTGTTCTCTACAGGGTTGTGGTTTGGCGAGCATTATGCTTTCACTCCGCCAAAATGGATTAAATGCCCATGAGCACTATGGCGATCTACCGTTTAGTGATGTCAAGTTAAGTTGAAGTTTAGTATAGTCAGTTAGAAAAATAAATGATCCTCAATTAAATTGTTGGTTAGAAATTCCGATTTTGTGTCTGACGAAAAATTACGCAACTTCTAGATGAGCAACATTAAGATGTAAATAAATTATGCATAAAAACAAAGGTTTTAAATAATTCCTCATTATGAAGAAATTTACAAACAAATATTAATTGCACGTTCTTATGAGGCATCGTCAGTCTGTTATATCCCCATGGACCTAATGTTTCATATATTTGGCTATTATATTTTACAAAATTTGAAGCTAAAATAACTAGTTGTTTTTTATTACACTTCAAAAAGATTTCATATGATAACTAATAAATATTGTAAATATATCATAACAAAAAAAACAACCAGTTGTGATTATTTATAATTTGTTATTGACCGTTTATCAATGCCGTTATACCTGGTCTAAAAGTCCATGTTTTAAAGCGATAAATAGGCAGATTTTGTGGCCAAAAAATATGGAGCATACTTGTATGAAGCATAAAAAGACTGACAATTTCTCATAATTACGTTCAATTAATATTTGTAATTTTGTTCATAACAAGGACCTAATTTAAAACCTTTGTTTCCAGACATAATTTACTTAAATCTCGAAGTCGCTCATCCCGAATTTTTGAAAGTTTATAGTAGACACAAACAAATGAATTTCTTTCTAACAATTGAATTGAAGGCATTTATTTTGGTAAATGATTAGAGGGATCCACACCCTGCCCACCTTCCCTCAGTTTTACAAATAATAAAGATAATATCAGGATTATTGAAAAGTATATCGCCAATCTGGCCATTTTTTCAATGAATGATGAAAATATAAAAATGGTAAATGACACAAATCCACCTCAGTATTATAGTGTAACTGCAAGCTGTGCGATGTTCCACATCCCTAGTGATTTTTATCGCAATTAGTTTTCATATAAAGTAATATGCATCAAATTATTAAAACAATACGTCATTATCCATTGCACTCGATTAAAAATTTAGTATCTCCTTAAATTAGAAAGTTGTTATTCAAACACAAACGTGAATAAATATTCTGGTTGGCACATATCACATTGAAAACTTTAACCGATCTTTGCATGTCATGATCTCTTTTACCAAATTCATCCATTTCCACCCACCGAATTAAGCACCAACTGACCCGAAAAGTCCATTATTAAAACATCCCCCACGTGTCAGAGGACAATAAATTAATCTTCCACTCCACTTGCGGCAGATATTCCATAAGCCATAAACCTCCCCCACAACGCACCACAAATAGGGTGGGGAAAGGGAAAAAATATCAGATGAATGAAAAGAAGTGGATATTGGAGTGGTGGTGGTGGTCAAGACATCCTTCTCCTTGGTGGAATGGGAGGTCAAGCTTGATGGTCAGAAGATGGTTATTGTTCAGGAAGTTCCAGTCGGCCGTTAAAAATAATTGGGCTGAGTGACTTTTTCGAGACAAATGATTGGTGGGATGGGCCATTTGTTGATGGCCACTCAGTTGCCATTGTGTCTCGAGAAGGGACAGTGTCCACGATTGAGACACAAACAGAGGATATGTCTGGGGCGTTGTTGGCGACGATTCTGACTTCATGGCGAATGAAGGAGTGATTTTTAGGCTGGATTGAAAGAGTGGATTGAATGGTGGATGCCAGACTGATTAAAAGGGTGGATGAAGTGTGGAAAGGATTGATGGATGATGGATTAAAAAGGTAGTTGACAGATGGATTAAAAGGGTGGATGAAGCGAGCAATTATAAAGATGATGGATTTATTGAGTAGATAGAGGGTAGATAGAAAATGGATTAAAAGGGTGGACGAAGAGTGGGTTTAAAGAATTCATGGATGGTGAATTTAAATAATAGATTGTGAGTGGATTAAAAGGTGGATGAAGAATAGATTTAAAGAGTGGATGGAAGATGGATTAAAAGTGTGGATGAAGTGTGGAAAGGATTGATGGATGATGGATTAAAAAGGTAGTTGACAGATGGATTAAAAGGGTGGATGAAGCGAGCAATTATAAAGATGATGGATTTATTGAGTAGATAGAGGGTAGATAGAAAATGGATTAAAAGGGTGGACGAAGAGTGGGTTTAAAGAATTCATGGATGGTGAATTTAAATAATAGATTGTGAGTGGATTAAAAGGTGGATGAAGAATAGATTTAAAGAGTGGATGGAAGATGGATTAAAAGTGTGGATGAAGTGTGGAAAGGATTGATGGATGATGGATTAAAAAGGTGGTTGACAGATGGATTAAAAGGGTGGATGAAGCGAGCAATTATAAAGATGATGGATTTATTGAGTAGATAGAGGATAGATAGAAAATGGATTAAAAGGGTGGACGAAGAGTGGGTTTAAAGAATTCATGGATGGTGAATTTAAATAATAGATTGTGAGTGGATTAAAAGGTGGATGAAGAATAGATTTAAAGAGTGGATGGAAGATGGATTAAAAGTGTGGATGAAGTGTGGAAAGGATTGATGGATGATGGATTAAAAAGGTAGTTGACAGATGGATTAAAAGGGTGGATGAAGCGAGCAATTATAAAGATGATGGATTTAAAGAGTAGATAGAGGGTAGATAGAAAATGGATTAAAAGGGTGGACGAAGAGTGGATTTAAAGAATTCATGGATGGTGGATTTAAATAATAGATTGTGAGTGGATTAAAAGGTAAATAAAAGGCGGATAAAGAATAGATTTAAAGAGTGGATGGAAGATGGATTAAAAGGGTGGATGAAGTGTGGAAAGGATTGATGGATGATGTATTTAAAAGGTAGTTGAAAGATGAATTAAAAGGGTGGATGAAGTGTGCAGTTATAGAGATGATGGATTTAAAGAGTAGATAGAGGGTAGATGGAAAATGGATTAAAAGGGTGGATGAAGAGTGGATTTAAAGAATTCATGGATGGTGGATTTAAATAATAGATTGTGAGTGGATAAAAGGTGGATGAAGAATGGATTCAAAGACTGGATGGAAGACGGATTAAAGAGGATTTAAAAGGTATATGGATGATATGGATTTAAAGAGTAGATTGTTGGTTGGTTTGTGCGCTCAACGACCCATACTTATGCACACAGGCCGGAACCTACAGCTTAATGTGGATTTCGAACTACAACGAACATCCAATCCTAACCTAAGATCCAAACTCGGCACATTTGACATGAGAAGCCAAAGCGTTAACCCCACAGCCATCAGATGGGCAAAAAAGAGTAGAGGGAGGGTAGATTAAAAGATGAAGGGTGAATGAAGAGTGGAGTAAAGGGTGGGTGGAAGATGAATTAAAACGGCAGAAGAACAGTAGATTTGATGGATGATGGATTTAAATAATAGATGAAGGGTGATTAAAAGGTGAATGAAGAGTTCATTAAAAGGTGAATGAAGAGTTCATTAAAAGGTGAATGAAGGGTGGATGAAGAGTGGATGGAAAATGGACTGAAAGGGTGGATAAAGAATGTATTGATGGATTTAAAGAGTAAATGAAGAGTGGCTTAAAAGGTGAATGAAGGGTGTATGAAAAGTGAATTTAAAGGGTGGTTGGAAGATGGATTAAAAGTGTAGATGATGGGTGGATAGTTGAGTTATTTTTTACTTGTAAGCAAGGTTTATCCGAGGTAGTTATTAATAAACTGCACAATTATAGACTGTTCGAAAAATGGTTGAATTTATCTAAGAGATAAATTTTAATTTTTCGACACCAGCTGAAAATATCGCATTTCAAAAGAGTAAATTTATATGAAATATTTCTAAACAATGTTGGAGTATTTTAATGTTGGTTCAAAACTTCATTTACAACCTGATATGGTATAGATCGTTTATCATGTTTTGTCAAATACTTTTATGCCTGAAAATAATGGAACCAAAGTCTTGAACTGAAGATCAGTTGATCAGTAGTCCATTATTTTGTTAAATAAACCACCGAAGCTCCATTGAAGGAGAATGTTAATTTTACATTGTTTAAAGCAAAATTAGTGAACCAACTAATAATTTGAGTGGGAAGCTAAAACAATGTGCAATAAACTCAAGCAGATAAACTTTTATTTATGAAATTATCGTGAAAAATGTTGTAGAACTGAAATTAATAGTTTACCATGATATTTTGATTGAATATTTGAAATTAACTTACTCCGTAACTCCACCTTTCAAAGACAAACACTTGTTATTTGACCATCACTCGTTTTTCAAACAGTTTTATATTAGCAAGTAGATTAATAGACTGAGAGGCGACTGCAATTTTTGGACCCCATCGAACATCATTTTGATTTTTTTATAGAAATTATAGAAAAGTGAGTAGATTACGAATCCACTGGTCTGCCGTGGCAAAAATGGCCGAAACTGGTCAAAAATCGACTTTTAATAAGTTGAACTAAATCCAATTGCCAAATGAGCCATAGCTTGTCAAATAATGAGCATTTTTTTAATTATTTGGTAACCCTCACTCTTTAATTATCAATTAAGAAGCTTGCAGACGATTCAGATATCTGCTGACGGTCTACTTGCATCTATTAAAAGGGAGCCAAGTTGGCAATAAACATTACGTCACTGATAACGTAACTGATGTCGCCAATCTGGCTTATTTTTAAAAGATACGCATTTTCCAAGTCAGAGATCAAAAATCGTTTGCGCTTTTTCTCATTGAAAATCAAAATGCAGGGTTGCCACACGAAAAAGTTTGTTCTCTCCTTGGCAAATTATGACATATTTGGCAATCGGATTTTATTTCAACTCATTCCAAGTCTATTATTGATCAGTTTCTACCATTTTTGCCACGGCAGACCAGTGGATTCCTAATCTACTCACTTTTCTCCAATCTCTATAAAAAATTCAGAATGATGTTCGATGGGGTCCAAAAATTGCAGTCGCTTCTCGGACTATAAGGAATTCATTCTTAGAGTAAAAAAACTTTTCTCAGTGTGCGCAACACTCAACCCATATCCAACATTGAAATGCGGTACGTTATGAACAAAACAGTCGCGAGCCCTACATAAAATTCACCAACCCAAAGTGATGAGGCTTCCGATTTTATTCCAGCACCAAACTACCAGGTCCAATAATGCAGCGCCCACCTGAATGAAGCTATGCTGGAATTTCACTGAAGCGCGTGGAATTTTGTGACGTGAATCCCCACTGACAGGTGGCCCTAATTACCTGTCGACATGCGGAGGGTCTGCATTCATTACAGTGGGCAAAGGCTGGTCAGACAGGACGTCTGATTAGAGAGGACCTGCCCGTACATCCCTCAGTGGACCATTAATGATATCGTCACCTTCTAGAGTTGGTCCAACTAAGGTGGGCATGGGCTCGAGGATTTTAATTAGAGGATGTCGACTAGGGATATTGTAGGTGTTGGGGAACTGGGTGCTGTATTGTATATAGGGATGAGTTGAAGTTGGTGAATGTTTATTTGCATGTAAATGTCCGGTATTGGAGTTTCTCCAGAACTATGGGGGGTGGTCCGTTGTGGAAGACTTTTAGAGAGTTTTTAAGGTATACCCCATTGACGGTCATGCACGTATATATGCGTCTTAGGATCCCTAGTTTTTCTAGCAATACACAACATTTTTAAGTATATAAATAAAATTTAAAATAAGATATATTTTCTATATTTTTGTTAGGATGATAGTCTACAACCTATGTAAAAAAAATAAATATAAAATATTAAACAAATATTATGTATTTGAATTAGAAATATAATATAATATAATAAGATATATTTTCTATATTTTTGTTAGGATGATAGTCTACAACCTATGTAAAAAAAATAAATATAAAATATTAAACAAATATTATGTATTTGAATTAGAAATATAATATAATATAATAAGATATATTTTCTATATTTTTGTTAGGATGATAGTCTATAACCTATGTAAAACAAAATAAATATAAAATATTAAAAAAATATTATGTATTTGAATTAGAAATATAATATAATATAATAAGATATATTTTCTATATTTTTGTTAGGATGATAGTCTATAACCTATGTAAAACAAAATAAATATAAAATATTAAAAAAATATTATGTATTTGAATTAGAAATATAATATAATATAATAAGATATATTTTCTATATTTTTGTTAGGATGATAGTCTACAACCTATGTAAAAAAAATAAATATAAAATATTAAACAAATATTATGTATTTGAATTAGAAATATAATATAATATAATAAGATATATTTTCTATATTTTTGTTAGGATGATAGTCTATAACCTATGTAAAACAAAATAAATATAAAATATTAAAAAAATATTATGTATTTGAATTAGAAATATAATTTAAAAATTATTGCAGGGAAAACAACTGGGGAATTTCGCCCATTCCCATGACCGTCAGGTACGTATAGGTTTCAACATTTTGTTTTTAATTTTCAATTTAAAAATTAGACCTTTGCACCTTGAAAAGTACATCATTTGTTAAACTGTTTCCAATAAGAATTTTTGTTTTTAATTTCTTCAATTTTAATAATTAATTAACATTTAATCGACTAATTAGGCTAATTTCGAACGGTAATGACAAATATTCTAATTGACCCACAGATACAATTTTGGTGTTCAATAATGCGGAATACCCTGCTCTATGTTTTGACTCTATTAACAGAATTTTACAGTGTGTATATTTTGTGATATCTTGCTTTAAGTGAATCTATTAGAAAAATCCAAGTTTTTTTATGCAGAATCTTATCTTTAAAATTCAATTAAAAAAATATTTATTTACAAATCACCTAGTATTTAGGGTCAAAATATTTAACAATGTATGCAGATTAAGTAGCAAAAAACAAATTTCAAAAAGTATTATTTAAACTGGAGTTATTACTGTTTGAATGAAATGCAAAATAGAAAAAACTACAATCTTAGAATAACTTTTAAAAAAATATTTTTTACATAAAAAACTGTTATTATTATACTAATTATTATATATTTCCTTTTTAGTATGCTCCTCCATCATAGGGTTTCCTTTTTTTGTGTTGTTTTGATTTTGCTTTTGTTTTTTACGGCTTTACAAATCTTCCCCGATTTTTGCGATTTGAAGCCTATACGTATACCTTAAGGAGTCATGATAGTGTATGAAATATGGCTTTGTAACTTGAAATGGAAAGTCATACGCAAAGAAGAATGGTAAATCTTAATGAATATCAACCATATGAGCTGCCTCAAGAGGGAAATTTTGATGTAGAGATGGCTAGTTTAAAATTATTTTTTAGCACTCTTTTCAAACCAGTCTTATAATATTCGACGTTTAAATATGCAATTTACAATTGATAATTGTTACATCCTTTGAAATACAATTTGTAATTTATATCAATTACAGAACTGGTTTGTCTGGCAATAAATTAAATTGTATTCCGTCTAAAAAAAAAAATCTAATGGCTATCTTAATGGATTTTTTAACATTTAGGTTCGATTTATCAACAAATAATGAAGGGAATCGCTTAAAGTAGGTTGGTTGGTTGGTTGTATTCAGATTATCCGGCGCCGTCAGCAACACGAGGGCTATAATGCAGCGAAACATTCGTCTTTAGACAAGCCAACATACATTTACAAACACCCATGCCTGACACGGGACTCGAACCCGCAACCTCGCGGTCTAGAAGCTACCACGCTAACCACTATACCGTTTGGTCGACCGCTTAAAGTAGGAGACCTACATCTATAAAATAGTAATGCATTTATTTTTTGCAATTTAAATTACGAAAGATGGGCATCACAGTGTCTAAACGACTCCCCCCCCCCCCACTCTAGATCGCTTCTCATAGCGCGTGCCAAAATACGAATAACTACAATTTTCAAACATATAACATAATTGTTCAATAAACTACTCTTCAAAAGCTCGATGGTCACAAAAATAAAACGACCATAAAAAGTACACAAAGTGTTTGGTTTACCTTGATGGATTGAGGGTCGGCGAAGCAAACACACTGCTCGAAACCTGATAACTTTCTTTGATGCACCAGTGTCATCTACGGTGGCATCCAGTACCAGTCTTTTGATTCTGAGGTATCGAAGGAGAAGAACAAAAGAGTATTGTTGTGGTTCAATAAGCAAGTCATCCTCAGATCTAGAAATAAAAAATATATACATGTAATGGTTATGTAATGTCCCCATATCTATATATTTAATAGGCAATACGTTTTTTGGGGTTAGTCCGTCCGCCTAAACTGCTCAACCAATTTCAATGATCAAGGTGTCATTTTAAAGGAAATAAGCTGTAGATTTGCCAAAACGTGCCAAAATAATTTATTAACACTTTATTAATTAGTTAAATTTTAATATTTTTCATCGTTAAGCTACTACAAAGACTCAATGATTTTGAATATATGAATGGCAACATCCTTACTTATGTAAACAACAAACCCGCTGCTCGGGGGTTCAACCAACCAATCAACCGTTGCTAATTTTAAAGCTATCCTTACGTATGTAAACAACCAAAACGTTACTAATTTTAAAGCTCTTTTTAAACTCTTCGTTTCAAAGTTATTTTTTTCTGTTTTTCTGAAGCATTTTTGTATTAGAGTAATTATTATTTTGAAGTATTTCTATCCAGAAAATGCCTCGCGTTGGATGTCGTTCTCTAACGGGGCGACTTATCAGAATAAATAAAAGATATTGGGACTTCAATGTAAGGGTTTAAGTTAATGAAGTTTTAAGTCAGAATGTTGGCGGATAGTATATTTAACTTTCTATTATGAAACTTGCAATTTGGGTATTTTCTCTATCAAGCCTTACATTAAATTTATAAAAATTTGGTTACATTTTTTATGGCTGGCAAACCTATTCGAGCGCAGCAAGATGTTTTAACCACAAATTTGAGTGGCAAAGCCGCTCAATCCGAGCGCAGCGAGGCGTTTGGGGGTTGGCGAGCGTTAGCGAGCAGGGGGCGAAGCCCCCTAGTCCTATACTAAACTTCAACTTAACTAGACATCACTTAGACGGTAGATCGTCACAGTGCTCATAGGTATTTAATCCATTTTGGCGGCGTGAAAGCATAATGTTCGCCAAACCACAACCCTGTAGAGAACAAAAGGCTATAAGGTTTGGCGAGAATTATATCTTCACTCTGCCAAAATGGATTAAATACCTATGAGAACTGTCACGATCTACCGTCTAAGTGATGTCTAGTTAAGTTGAAGTTTAGTATAGTCATTCTCATTGTTTCTTTTTATATTTAAATTGATAAAAGCCTTTTTTAATGTATTTTTCCATTAAATCTACCATGCTGGGAAAATATATTTACATCGAAGTTTTGTAACAATTCCGTCCTCTAAGCGTATTTAAAAGTGTAGCAATTTTCGTTTTATACTTCAATTATTTATCGAAAGAATCCTCATGATCCATACTTTAATATGATTAATTGATCGGATGATTGATAACTTGATTGGATGCAGGAAAAGTCGATTGAATAAATTTAAAAACAACAAAAGTATTTAGAAAAATAATTGTTATACCTCTGAATAATATTTTTCTAAAAATTTGAAAATAAATTTTTTTAAAACTAATATTTCAATGAGACCGGAAGGAAAACTTGATATTTTTTAACTTTGTTAAGAATACATTCCAGTTATTCGAAACTATAGAAAAAAATATTCTATTAGTTTCGAATTGGTTTCCAAAATATTTCTTTACTGAAGGAAACGTTTAGAAACATATTCATATTAAAAAAAACTAGGGGTGTGGAACACTACGCAACTTTCAATTACACATTAATACTGGGCATTGCCTTCAAATTTGATATGATGTTATTTACCATTTTCATACATTCACTTATTTAAATAAAAATGCCCAGTTTTTGGGATATTTTAGGCAATAATTTTTACTTAAGGGGACTGTTAAGTCAAAAATAAAAATTCTTCAATTTTTGTCTAAAATTCATGAAATTTTTGTGCAGTTCAATAGCAATTAGATGAAACACAATCTAAAATTTCAAAAATTTATATTGATTTTTTTTCAAGAAATTAAATTTTTATTGAAAAATTTAGCGTTTTTTCCGTAATTTTAAAAACGCTCCTTGCGATTCAAATTTTTTGCAATCTGTCTCAATTTTTTTGTACAAGCTAATTGAATATATAATGACATAATTGTGCATGGATTTTGAATTTGACTCATTGGTTAATTATTTAAAAGTAAAACTTTGGTATTACAGCAAAAAACGTTAACTTTTTAAATAGAAGCATTACGAAAATTTCTGTAAAACAATAAAAAAATACCAGACTCCAAAATCCATGCACAATTGTGTTGAAAATAGTATAGTAAACAATATCTCCAAATTTAAAAAAAATACATCGACTTTTGAATCGCAAGGAACAAATCGAATACCCTAAAAATCTTAAAATACACATGAAGAGAAAAATGCAATTTAAGAAATTGAAATACATACGATTTCTGATATACGCGCTTACAAAAACTCAAATAATATTCTTAATTCTTCTCGGATCAGCAAAAGTAAGGTATGTACTGAAAGCTAGAATTGCAGGCTATATATTTCCACAAAAATATAAAAATAGAAATTTTTGAAATTTTTGCATATAACAGTCCCCTTAAGCCGAAAATAAAATAAAAAGTTAAAAAAATCCATCAAAACGGCGAAATGGGTGATGTTATTCGATAAACATTGCATTATCCTTTCTTGTGCGTAAAATAGAAGAAAATCAATCATTGAAGTGCGGTGCTCAAATGCAGAGAATTCTGTGTTAAGAGCATACGTTTTTCAACTTTTCACGCTTTTAGTGCATTTCTACGAAAATTTCGGATTTAGGTATGTTTAGAACACCTTAAGAGACATTAGCAGAGAGATTTTACTCAAAATCGTAAGAGCCATTTTTTAGCAATTGCTGAAAAACATAATTTTTCATAATTTCATCGTTATGCGCAAGAGAAATTTTGACAAAAACTTTGATGGTAGGTTTCATGTTTACTACTAACGCGTACATCAAATTCGAACATCGTAGATCAATTCGTTCGAAAGTTATTGTTAAGGGGGTCCAGTACCGAAATAAAAAAAAACTTTATGTACATTTTTATGTCAAAAATTTAATTTATGTATAAGACACTATTTATTTATCTTTGAGAAAATGTTTTTTTAAATATTGTGTTTAGTTATTTAAAAAAAAATTAAAAACCAAGAAAAATCCATAATAATTGATGTTTGCGTATTTTGATATAAGTCAAGAAAAAAAAATTTTTTTTTAAGTGAAAGCTTTCTGTAATACATAATTATAAAAAGAAAATTTTGTCTTCACAGAATTTTGATAGGTGAATTAAAAAAAATTAAACAAATTCTCAAAGTTAAAATATTGAAATTTTTGCTTTTTTTTTTATGTTATCTTTTACGCTAAATGTTATATTTTAATAAAGAATTAAAAAAATAAAATTCTGTGAAGACAAAATATTTAAAACTATATAAATTAAATGCTCCAAAAATTTGAATAGCCAATTATTAATGGTTCTGGAGATATATCGATTTGAATATGCAACATCTGTGAAAAACACTAGTGTTCGAAAAACGCACTTTAAGCAGACGCTTCAAGGTGTTACGCTCATTAGTGATGTTTAAATAACAGGTAATTTTGTGGCGTTCTAATCAATTTAGGAATAAGATAAAAACATCATTCTCTTCAGGAATGTATGAACTATTTTTTAAAATCAGAAAAAAAATTTGGGATTTTTGAAAAAATTTCGGTACTGGACAACCTTAAACCTCTGTATGTTTTTTTTTTTTCTGAAAACTTTAAAATAACAAATTTAGAACTAATATTTTAAAACAGACCAGAAGAATTTTTTTATAATTTTTAAACAATTTGATACAAACCCTCAAAATGCTACACAGATTGAAAACAGAAAACTTAATAATGCGAAACTTCTAAAAATATCTACCTTCGAAAACCTTCGTCACTCTAAATATTTCCAGGCACAATCCTCATTGTCATAAGAAAGCACAAAAACCGATAAAACTCAGCCAATTAAGAAGCAACTAAATTCCACTTTAAAACACTTCCTCGAAGAAGACAGGAAAAAAAAAAATTAAAACGGAACTTTTTCTTCTCACAAAAGCAACCTCAGAATGAAGCAGTCTTTCTTCACAAAAGACGAGAAAACGTCAGAACTCTTGATTAATGCATTTTCAATTTTCTCTCTCTCCTTTCCCCCCCCCCCTCCCCTCCCAATGGCAGCAGGAAAAACGCCAGAATAGATAAATAAATAAGCGGAAGAGAACCAGCTTCGAAAATAAATAATAAAACTTAAAGGTAGAAGGGAAGTTTTATTTTTATCGGAATTCCCCCGAAAGAGATCTTCTTGGGAAAAAGTTAAGTTTCCATTGAAAATTGGCTTATGTCAGTTAACAATTTAAGACGAAGCACGGGAGTAATTAGCGACATAATTAGGTTTTTAATGAGTTTGGGTCTTAATTGGATTTAATGCGTGAATGTTGATGTCACTTAAGTAGTTCCCAATGTACTGCTATAGTCGTATAAGATTTATTATTGAGAGACTTGAAGAAATGAGTTAATGTTATAAAAGACACACTCTAGAATACAAATGCTTTTAACCCTTTGCACTCGTATGTCCCCGTATGGGGGACATCGCATCTGTATTGGGCAAACTGTGATAACTTAACCAAGACATTTCTGTACGAAACTAATTCTAAGTTGATTTGCTTTGGTGGAGGTGCCGACATTACGTTCCTCCTCTAAATATTGTTTGTATAGTTTGTTCGTATTATTACATTTCTTAGATTTTTAACCTTTTGCACTCCGAACCATTCTGGACGGCTACCAGCAGCTCAGCCCTAGTGTTGCCCTTGCGCCACTAAACTTCAACAAACCCAACCATCGACAAACTCTCCTTATCGCTCCTTTCAAGTGGCGCAGAAAAGTGCTCGGACCGTCGTGAAAAAACACTTCTCTAGTTCTCTTTTGACACAAAACCCAGCTGAAATGCTTTTTTTTTTTTATATATCTCGGTAATTTTACCATATTTTGATTTGATTTCTTGTGCCATTTCAAGAGAAAACTTCACGGAAACATGTATTTCTCAAAAAGTTGTACTGGAAAAAGTTAATTCTCCGTAATCACTAATAAACTTTAATGTCCCCTGAGAGGGTACATCCGACTGATATGCTAGATTACGATGTCCCCTGAGAGGGGACAGCGGAATGCAAAGGGTCAGTGCGGTGTAGTGTAAATATACTTAAGTATTCTTAGTAGTTTCAATAAATTATTTTGACACGCTGAAAAATAAAATATTATGTGGCCACATTCCCATCCTAGGTCAAGGGTGTATTCAGGGGCTATATTTTTAAATTTTTTATTTAAGGATGGAAAACCTTCTAGTTAAATTGGAACACATTTCCATGAAAAAAATTCATCTTGATTGATCATGAAAAAAAATTCCGAGTTATTTGCTAACTTTCTAAAGCATAATTACGAGTGCAAAGGGTTAATCCTGTATACGCATTGCCAATTTTTATATTCGTAAACACTGCGCCGATTCTGTAAACAACGTGTGTTTGGTGTTTGCATCTAGCTTTAAACATCAAAAACATTTCTATTAGTAAAATGTGCGCCAGATACGTTTTAAAATGTATTTATTTATGTGGATTTATGCACTCACATCCAAATATCTTTTATTTATTCTGATTAAAGTAATTTTATTATTTATTTATTAAAAAAAATTTGACAACTGGAAAGAGTTTTGTCAATGGTGGGTTGAACGCTATTTCTTTGTGTGTGTCTATGGTCAGCATAACTCCCGAACAAATTAACCTACGATGTTCAAATTCGGTGTGAGGGTTGGTGATGGCCCAAGGACCTACCATTTAGGTTTTTGTCAAATCATGTTTTTTAGTAATTACTAAAAAATGGCTGGAATGATTTTGTTGAAAATTGCTGTGGTAATGCCTCTGAAAGTGTTCTAAAGATTCCCACCTCCGAAATTCTCATAAAAATGCAATAAAAGAGTAAAAAGTTGAAAAACGAGTTCCTTTAACACAGAGAACTCTGCCCCCTTGAGCATCGCCCATCAACGATTGATTTTTTTTTTTTTTTTTTTTGCATTTCACTCACTAGTAAGGACATTGTAATGTCTATCGAATAAAACCACCAATTTTTCCATTTTAATGAATTTTTATTTTTTTTGGCTCATGTTAAAATTACCGCCAAAAATATCGCCAGACTGGCCATTTTTATTTAAATGAAAGAAAATAAATTTCCATGTTAAATTTTCCTGCATTGACCAATATTATATAGTGTAATTGAAAGCTGTGCGATGTTATACACCCCTACTTTTTTGACAAAATGCCATACTTTCATTGTCCTATTTTGCTTTACGTAAAAATATATAATTTTAGCTTGCACGTAGAGTGTAGTGAATTGCTTTTACATGGTCTTCAGTTACTTAGGAGTAAAATTTTTTAATGAAAAAACCTAGAAACTGAAATCTACTTATATTGCCAAACATATCACCAATCCTACTAACTTGACAAGATTCGCAAAGATGATTTATAGCCAAAAATAATGCCAAACTTGCCAAATTTTAATTCGCTTTTTATAATTTATCAGAATCATAAAAAAGCAAACGGTATACCAATCCCCGTGAAATAGCAAAGCAGTGATCATTATTGCAACGTGATTGAAAATTACGCTTTGGTTTACACGCAAATTTTTGAAAAAGGAAAGAGTTTCAACAGTCATCGGTTAATGGCTATTTTAGTGCAATTGGTTGGTTGGTTTATACGCTCAAAGACCTATTTTTATGCACAATGACGTCTAATCAGTCCTGGACCTACAGCTTAAAGTAGATTCCGAACCACAATGAATATCCATGCCTAACCAGGGATTCGACCGCGGCACCTTTGAAATGAGAGGCCATAGCCCAAACAACACAGCCATCAGATGGGCGTTTAGTGTGATTGGATGACGGCAAGTTGGTTTATTAGTATTTCGTAAAAGCGATCATTAAATGACAGTAACAGAACTAAAATTTGATAGAATGCATCGTCATCGAATCTATTTGCCAAGTTTCAGCGCGATTGGATAACAGCAAGGGAGGTTAATTAAGGATCCGCAGTTTTGCCTCCCACCGACACCCACACACAAAATCGATTGGTTATCTGGAGCCGTCAGCAACACGAGGCCGCCGAAAACGTTCGTCATTAGACAAGCCAACATACATTTACAAACACCCATGCCTAACACGGGACTCGGAACCCGCAACCTCGCGGTCTAGAAGCTAGCACGCTAACCACAATACCGTTTGGTAGGCACACACAAAATCGAAGTTAATATAAAGGATTTAAAAAAAAACAGCACCTAAATCCAAGACGTTGAACCACTTTCATACCGAGCCTGTTCCCAGAGATATTGTAGAAAGAAGTTGATGCATTGGAAAGAAGGGGAGGGGGGGGGAGGGGTTGCATCCTTAAAAAGGGCGTTTCCGGAGGAAAATCTGCCTAATTATTTTCCAGGGAATTTTCCGGGAGAATTGAGTTAAAAGAAAATGAATTTCGCTCTGCATCAGAGACAATTACTTTAGGGACAGGGAGGTAAGCAGAGAGGAAATTACCGGGGGAGGGGAGGCCGGGGGGCGAGAAAAAGCGTGGAAATTGGGATTTGAGGAGTTTCTTAAATGGCGAAAATGACAAGAATAACTGTTTGAGATGAAATCTTTTGATAGTAGGATGCTCGTAATTATCGTGAGGTGTATGGAGAGGTGGAGAGAGGGGGATATTTGCGTGTTAAATATATGAGATAGCACATTATGAAAGAGATTAATTAAGTGTATTAATAGGGATCCAGATGTTTTTTTTTTATGCAATATACCCCGAGAGGTGATTGCTGGGTTTGATACCATCACCGAATATTTTCAATTTATTTTCTTTATTAGGAAATTATTGAGTACTGGTAGTTTAAAAATGTTTGCCATGAACAAAACAACAGGAACTGCACGAGTTTCAAATGAAAAATCGATAGCCAAATAATCATAAATTTCCATATGATGATTGGTCTTTTGTCTTTTTTTTTTTGGCAGACGATTTCCTTGAGCTTGGACGAGGGGTACCTTGATTTTCTTCCTCCGCCTACCAATGTCATAGTTTCGAAATTGATACAATGATGGGCATACGTGCATTTTATTTATACAGGGTGATTCCTAGTTTCCTTTGTTCTTCCGCCTATCAATGTCATAGTTTCGAAATTGGAAAGGAAATTTATTATTATTTATACAGTGTGATTCCTAATTTCCTTTGTTCTTCCGCTTACCAATATCATAGTTTCGAAATTGATACAATGATGGGCATACGTGCATTTTATTTATACAGGGTGATTCCTAGTTTCCTTTGTTCTTCCGCCTATCAATGTCATAGTTTCGAAATTGGAAAGGAAATTTATTATTATTTATACAGTGTGATTCCTAATTTCCTTTGTTCTTCCGCTTACCAATATCATAGTTTCGAAATTGATACAATGATGGGCATACGTGCATTTTATTTATACAGGGTGATTCCTAGTTTCCTTTGTTCTTCCGCCTATCAATGTCATAGTTTCGAAATTGGAAAGGAAATTTATTATTATTTATACAGTGTGATTCCTAATTTCCTTTGTTCTTCCGCTTACCAATATCATAGTTTAGAAATTGATACAATGAGGGGCATACGTGCATTTTATTTATACAGGGTGATTCCTAGTTTCCTTTGTTCTTCCGCCTATCAATGTCATAGTTTCGAAATTGGAAAGGAAATTTATTATTATTTATACAGTGTGATTCCTAATTTCCTTTGTTCTTCCGCTTACCAATATCATAGTTTCGAAATTGATACAATGATGGGCATACGTGCATTTTATTTATACAGGGTGATTCCTAGTTTCCTTTGTTCTTCCGCCTATCAATGTCATAGTTTCGAAATTGGAAAGGAAATTTATTATTATTTATACAGTGTGATTCCTAATTTCCTTTGTTCTTCCGCTTACCAATATCATAGTTTCGAAATTGATACAATGATGGGCATACGTGCATTTTATTTATACAGGGTGATTCCTAGTTTCCTTTGTTCTTCCGCCTATCAATGTCATAGTTTCGAAATTGGAAAGGAAATTTATTATTATTTATACAGTGTGATTCCTAATTTCCTTTGTTCTTCCGCTTACCAATATCATAGTTTCGAAATTGATACAATGATGGGCATACGTGCATTTTATTTATACAGGGTGATTCCTAGTTTCCTTTGTTCTTCCGCCTATCAATGTCATAGTTTCGAAATTGGAAAGGAAATTTATTATTATTTATACAGTGTGATTCCTAATTTCCTTTGTTCTTCCGCTTACCAATATCATAGTTTCGAAATTGATACAATGATGGGCATACGTGCATTTTATTTATACAGGGTGATTCCTAGTTTCCTTTGTTCTTCCGCCTATCAATGTCATAGTTTCGAAATTGGAAAGGAAATTTATTATTATTTATACAGTGTGATTCCTAATTTCCTTTGTTCTTCCGCTTACCAATATCATAGTTTCGAAATTGATACAATGATGGGCATACGTGCATTTTATTTATACAGGGTGATTCCTAGTTTCCTTTGTTCTTCCGCCTATCAATGTCATAGTTTCGAAATTGGAAAGGAAATTTATTATTATTTATACAGTGTGATTCCTAATTTCCTTTGTTCTTCCGCTTACCAATATCATAGTTTAGAAATTGATACAATGAGGGGCATACGTGCATTTTATTTATACAGGGTGATTCCTAGTTTCCTTTGTTCTTCCGCCTATCAATGTCATAGTTTCGAAATTGGAAAGGAAATTTATTATTATTTATACAGTGTGATTCCTAATTTCCTTTGTTCTTCCGCTTACCAATATCATAGTTTCGAAATTGATACAATGATGGGCATACGTGCATTTTATTTATACAGGGTGATTCCTAGTTTCCTTTGTTCTTCCGCCTATCAATGTCATAGTTTCGAAATTGGAAAGGAAATTTATTATTATTTATACAGTGTGATTCCTAATTTCCTTTGTTCTTCCGCTTACCAATATCATAGTTTCGAAATTGATACAATGATGGGCATACGTGCATTTTATTTATACAGGGTGATTCCTAGTTTCCTTTGTTCTTCCGCCTATCAATGTCATAGTTTCGAAATTGGAAAGGAAATTTATTATTATTTATACAGTGTGATTCCTAATTTCCTTTGTTCTTCCGCTTACCAATATCATAGTTTCGAAATTGATACAATGATGGGCATACGTGCATTTTATTTATACAGGGTGATTCCTAGTTTCCTTTGTTCTTCCGCCTATCAATGTCATAGTTTCGAAATTGGAAAGGAAATTTATTATTATTTATACAGTGTGATTCCTAATTTCCTTTGTTCTTCCGCTTACCAATATCATAGTTTCGAAATTGATACAATGATGGGCATACGTGCATTTTATTTATACAGGGTGATTCCTAGTTTCCTTTGTTCTTCCGCCTATCAATGTCATAGTTTCGAAATTGGAAAGGAAATTTATTATTATTTATACAGTGTGATTCCTAATTTCCTTTGTTCTTCCGCTTACCAATATCATAGTTTCGAAATTGATACAATGATGGGCATACGTGCATTTTATTTATACAGGGTGATTCCTAGTTTCCTTTGTTCTTCCGCCTATCAATGTCATAGTTTCGAAATTGGAAAGGAAATTTATTATTATTTATACAGTGTGATTCCTAATTTCCTTTGTTCTTCCGCTTACCAATATCATAGTTTAGAAATTGATACAATGAGGGGCATACGTGCATTTTATTTATACAGGGTGATTCCTAGTTTCCTTTGTTCTTCCGCCTATCAATGTCATAGTTTCGAAATTGGAAAGGAAATTTATTATTATTTATACAGTGTGATTCCTAATTTCCTTTGTTCTTCCGCTTACCAATATCATAGTTTAGAAATTGATACAATGATGGGCATACGTGCATTTTATTTATACAGGGTGATTCCTAGTTTCCTTTGTTCTTCCGCCTATCAATGTCATAGTTTCGAAATTGGAAAGGAAATTTATTATTATTTATACAGTGTGATTCCTAATTTCCTTTGTTCTTCCGCTTACCAATATCATAGTTTAGAAATTGATACAATGAGGGGCATACGTGCATTTTATTTATACAGGGTGATTCCTAGTTTCCTTTGTTCTTCCGCCTATCAATGTCATAGTTTCGAAATTGGAAAGGAAATTTATTATTATTTATACAGTGTGATTCCTAATTTCCTTTGTTCTTCCGCTTACCAATATCATAGTTTAGAAATTGATACAATGAGGGGCTCTTATTTATACAGGGTGATTCCTAGTATCATTTTAATCCCTTTAAATTTGAAACGGTGTTTCGCATATCCAGGAAAGTAACGCATACCTATGTTACAGAGTGCGCCAAAATGCATGAAATCTGCGCGAACACTCATTTAAAATCAATTTCATCCCATAGAATTAATCTCATGTGTGAATTCAAGCATCGGCACATCATGGTTAAATTTTTAAAAATAATCCTCCATTTTATAAAATCAGAGATCATCCTAACCGTTTTTTGAATTGTGGCGTTACTTCTTTGCCCTTTCTTTCTCCACCGTTCTTTTTTGAAAAAATGCATAAAATCGTTTATTTCCCAACGCAATGCAGTATACGGATAAACCCCTCCAAAATCGCCAGTTACGCATGCGTATTCGAGTTGAAACGTGCCTCGCACAGACTAGTGACTGACTGAAGTACTTGAATGGCTGCTGGTACCACGTGCCTCATTAGTAGATGGAATGTAGGGCGCCGTCCCACAATTTCCAAATGTAATATCTTATGTTCCTTAATTGTATTTTGTCGACTTTTTACCATGCCTTCTAGCGTAAAATAGAGAAGGGAAAAAAAAGTAACCACATGCGTGAAATCACGGAAAGCATCTATTAACACTATGTCGTCCGCACGTCTAATTGGATTTTGTGTGTGTGTGTGCCGGTAGGACTGGTTCAGAAGTTCAGATTATTTCGCCTATGGCTTTGTGTATTGTATTATGTATATTGCATTGTATTATGTATATTTTATTGTATTATGTATATTTTATTGTATAATCCTGTAACTATTGTATATTGTGTCAGCTTGTATATATTGCTTGCATTATATATTGCATTTTTCCAGTATGATTGTCAAACGTTGTGTCAACTTTGTATATTGCATTGTATTATGTATTTTGTATTGTATTATGTATACTGTATTATGTATATTGTATTATATAATCCTGTAACTATTGTATGTGCATGATCCTGTAACTAAGCTATATTGTATGTATGATCGTGTAACTATTGTATGCAAATTATTTTCTATTTCTATATACGTGTATATACTTACTCGACCAACCCTGTTGGGCCTTGAACCTGTTATTGGTCTTATAATTTGTATTTGTATTTCGCCAACGTTTTTCGAGATTTTCAGGATATCGTAAATAGTCAAGTTTCACTTATCATTCATTTGCGCGATAATTTTCGTAGTGCTGCCGGCATTTTCCCGATAGTTTCGTCGGAAGCGAACGTGGTGTCACCGAGCGGCATAGTGTTACTATTTAGTTTAAAGTTGATAACCATCAAGTGTTTTTAGTAAGCATTTAAAAAACACATTTCCGCTCCGATACACGAAATCGCGATCACTGTTATTGTTGCAGTAAAAAACATATTTTGCTGTAGTTTAAAAAAAAAAAATTGTTTAAAAAATACCCTTTGAATTTTAAAAATATACCCTTAAAATTTAGAGAGGGGGTAAAAATACCTTTTGGAAATGCTTAACTGGAGAACACTGCTCATGACTATGCTAAATATTTTGAGACAGCTTACAGGTCTCCGGATCTCTTAACTCTGGTGTTTTCATACAGGTGTAATAATATCGGAGAACACGTTTCCCAATGAGGAACTTTCACGTTTTTTGGTTTTATTTTTAAATAAAAGTAGAGAAAAAATCATGAAAAACAATACCATTCTTTCAAAAATTTGAGCTCGGATAAATAGTTAAAAAAATATTTAGTTTTTCACTTTGCGATTTGGCGGGAAAAAGCCTCTTTTGCGTGAAACGTCAACGCGCAGATAAGGAACCAGTCTAAAACCTGTTTTAGAAAGGGAATGAGTGAGGTTTCTCCTTCGTTTTGCGACTTTATCTCTACGTAACCACGTCGCGGTTTTTGCATGCGTTTTTGGTCGCGTGACTTTTGCATTGATTTCGGCTAATTTCAAACTCGATTTTTGATTAATTGAAAGAAGAAAGATAAAAAATAATTGCACTGCTCAAATATATTCGTTGGATAACACTATAAAATACAAAAAATATTAATTTTCCTCACTAGTGCAAGCTCCTCATTCAGGTCGAGCCCTTTTTCATGTCGCTAATAATCAATAATTTCAATCCCGAATGTATCCGCCATTTTTACAGGTAGCTTCATGAAACTTTTTTCTGAAGTTCTGCCATATTATTAGCGACATTTTTTTATTGGACTCTTTTTCCTGCGTAAAATAGAGAATTCAGAAGTTCAGATCATTTCGCCTATGGCTTTGTGTATTGTATTATGTATATTGCATTGTATTATGTATATTTTATTGTATTATGTATATTTTATTGTATAATCCTGTAACTATTGTATATTGTGTCAGCTTGTATATATTGCTTGAATTGTATATTGCATTTTTCCAGTATGATTGTCAAACGTTGTGTCAACTTTGTATATTGCATTGTATTATGTACTTTGTATTGTATTATGTACTTTGTATTGTATTATGTACTTTGTATTGTATTATGTATATTGTATTATATAATCCTGTAACTATTGTATATTGTGTGCATGATCCTGTAACTAAGCTATATTGTATGTATGATCGTGTAACTATTGTATGCAAATTATTTTCTATTTCTATATACGTGTATATATTTACTCGACCAACCCTGTTGGGCCTTGAGCCTGTCGTTGGTCTTATAATTTGTATTTGTATTTCGCCAGCGTTTTTCGAGATTTTCAGGATATCGCAAATAGTCAAGTTTCACTTATTATTCATTTGCGCGATAATTTTCGTAGTGCTGCCGGCATTTTCCCGATAGTTTCGTCGGAAGCGAACGTGGTGTCACCGAGCGGCATAGTGTTACTATTTAGTTTAAAGTTGATAACCATCAAGTGTATTCAGTAAGCATTTAAAAAACACATTTCCGCTGCCTCCTTTAGTTTTTTAGTTATTTTTTGTAACTTCCATAAATCGCCGCTAGGAGTGCTGTAAGCTGTCTCAAAATATTTAGCATAGCCACTTATAGGTGTACTTTACTTTTCGTGACGATTCAAGGTTACGAATTCAAAGACCTAAAAGGATATTAGGTTGGTTGTTTTCAGATTATCTAGCGCCGTCAGCAACACGATGGCTATAATGCACCGAAACTTTCATCATTAGACAAGCCAACATACATTTACAAACACCCATGCCTAACACGGGACTCGGAACCCGCAACCTCACGGTCTAGAAGCTAGCACGCTAACCACTATACCGGTTGGTCGGCTAAAAGGATATTAGAAATCGCCCTGTATATATATTTTATATGAAAATGTATTCACATTTGTGCAGATGTACATTAAATTCAGTTTGGTAGGATCATTAGTGTATTTATAAATAACTAGCTAAAATGCCCACCGTTGCTTGTTACAAGACGGTTCAAGTTGGCTCAGTCTATTGCAAGTTATGATCATACACTCCCGCCCCCCCCCCCCCATACTCCTTTAACCTTCTAACCTTGATTTCGTTATCTTAAGGTATACATATACAATTGAGATGATTTTCTTTAATTTTTTGGTAATAATTTCAAACTCTTTGGCTGTATATCAGTATTAAAAATGATGCATTTATATTTATAAACTTTTTTTTCCGTTTTTTTTTTTTTTTTTTTAAATCTGCTAATTGCAAATAAAGTGACTAATTAGGACATTATTAGAACATACATAAATAAACTTGTAATTAACTTAGAGGTATGGTTTTTACTGCGAATAAATGATACTAGGGGGCTTCGCCCCCTGCTCGCTAACGCTCGCCAACCCCCAAACGCCTCGCTGCGCTCGGATTGAGCGGCTTTGCCACTCAAATTTGTGGTTAAAACATCTTGCTGCTCTCGAATAGGTTTGCCAGCCATAAAAAATGTAACCAAATTTTTATAAATTTAATGTAAGGCTTGATAGAGAAAATACCCAAATTGCAAGTTTCATAATAGAAAGTTAAATATACTATCCGCCAACATTCTGACTTAAAACTTCATTAGCTTAAACCCTTACATTGAAGTCCCAATATCTTTTATTTATTCTGATAAGTCTCCCCGTTAGAGAACGACATCCAACGCGAGGCATTTTCTGGATAGAAATACTTCAAAATAATAATTACTCTAATACAAAAATGCTTCAGAAAAACAGAAAAAAATAACTTTGAAACGAAGAGTTTAAAAAGAGCTTTAAAATTAGTAACGTTTTGGTTGTTTACATACGTAAGGATAGCTTTAAAATTAGCAACGGTTGATTGGTTGGTTGAACCCCCGAGCAGCGGGTTTGTTGTTTACATAAGTAAGGATGTTGCCATTCATATATTCAAAATCATTGAGGCTTTGTAGTAGCTTAACGATGAAAAATATTGAAATTTAACTAATTAATAAAGTGTTAATAAATTATTTTGGCACGTTTTGGCAAATCTACAGCTTATTTCCTTTAAAATGACACCTTGATCATTGAAATTGGTTGAGCAGTTTAGGCGGACGGACTAACCCCAAAAAACGTATTGCCTATTAAATATATAGATTATATTGACGCATGTTTCTATGGAAAATTTTGAATTTAGTTGTGATATTTATTTAATTAATTTTTTTTTTTTTAAAGTTTTAAAAAATACATAGTTTATTAAGATTAAACTACTCATAAAAAATGTGCTTATAACAATATATGTTAGATTCTCCATAGAAAACAAATACACAACTCGTGTTTTCAGAACAAAATTAGAATTTTGTAAATCGAACAATTTACTATGAAGTTATGACCGTTGGCGTAAAGTCATATAGCACCAAAATGTCATTCTTCAGAAAACGCGTTTGAAGTTTACTACACAAATGAACGTGATACAAAACAGATTCCCAAAATCCACTGTAATTTAAAAAGTAAATTGAGTCTCAGAAAGAAAATGGTATTATTTAAAAGATTATGAATTCGGGAATATTTTAAAACAAAAAAACAAAAATGTAGACTTGAGTCAAATTTTGAAATTCCTAATGTATTTTATACCTTAACTGCAAAACATCGCATTTTATTCCTATTTCCGAACATCTGGATTAATTTTGTCCCGATAATCAGTTAAATTTTAAAACACGAATACATTTCTTAAGAGGGTGTCCAAGTAATTATCATTCCCTGTACTCTCTATGGTACAATCTTCTAGTCCAGTGCATTTAGAAACTACTTTGTATAAAACTTTGAAATTTGGTGAGTAGGTACAAAAATAATCACTTAAGGTATACATATACAATTGAGGTGATTTTCTTTAATTTTTAGGTTACAATTTCAAACTTTTTATCAGTATATCAGAATTAAAAATGATGCATTTTTATATATAAACTTTTTTTTCCCGTCAATTTTTTAATCAGCTAATTGCAATTAAAGTGACTAATTAGGGCATTATTAGAACATAAATAAATAAACTTGTAATTAACTTAGATGTATTATTTTTATTGCAAATAAGAGATATTATATTGACGCATGTTCCAATGGAGAATTTTGAATTTGGCTTCAATATTTATTTAATTATAAGTTTTTAATTAAAAAGTTTTAAAAAATACTTAGTTTTTAACAAAAAATTAAGATTAAAATAGGCATAAAAAATGTGTTTATAACAATATATATTAGATTCTCCATTGAAAACAAATTCACAACTATTGTCTACAAAACAAAATTAGAATGTTGTAAATCGGACCATTTATTATGAAGTTATGACCATTGGCGTAAAGTCATATAACACCAAATTGTCATTCTTCAGAAAACGCGTTTAAAGTTTACAACACTAATGAACGTGATACAAAACAGGTTCACAAAACCTACTGTAATTTAAAAAGTAATTTAAATCTCAGAAAGAAAATGTTATCATTTTAATGGTAATGAATTCGGGAATATTTTAAAAACAAAAAACAAAAACGCAGACTTGAGTTAAATTTTGCGATTCCTAATGTATATGTATACCTTAATGAAATGACATAAATTAAAATTTCGAAAATAGCGTCTAGTATATATTATTTTATATTTGAAATCTTTACGTCAATGCGTATGCAATAGAGGTCGGAAATATCGATTAGATATAAATATGGATACTATATCGTTGCATAGAAAAAATATTCGGTAACATATCGATACATGATTTTTCATTTTTTTATTATTTGATTTTCAATTTTGACAGAAAGGTACTTTTTCGGGGCAAATTTCTACTTTCATGATTGCTTTTTGTAAGGTGACTACTTTTCGAACTAAAATGGATCTATTACGAAAAAAAGTTATATTTTCGCTTGATTGGTGAAGTGTTTTTAAGAAAATTTTAGATAATTTTATATAACTTTTAAGTGTATAGCAAAATATTGAATATTGGCCGACCAAACGGTATAGTGGTTAGCGTGCTGGCTTCTAGACCCCGAAGTTTCGGGTTCGAGTCCCGTGTTAGGCATGGGTGTTTGTAAATGTATGTTGGCTTGTCTAATGACGAATGTTTCGGTGCATTATAGCCCTCGTGTTGCTGACGGCGCCAGATAAACTGAAAAACAACCAACAACAACCTATGTATACATATGGGTAATTGAAAGTAATAAAAATTGAAATAAATGTTTTCCAAGCTATGATAGTTAACCATTTACATAGGAAAGAGTACATTCTAAAGGAACATTTATCAACAATACAATCTTTAACAAAGCCTTTCATTTGCCAAAAAAAAAAAAAAAATTCCGAAAAAAGACAAAAATAATCCCATCGGAGGTTTCCATCCAAAAAAAAAAAAAAACATCGATTGTGTGTCTTTATCGGGGAGTGTTGCCAAAGAAACGGGGAAAAAAGCGAAACATTGAGTATATGGACTCCCCACGAAACAAACTCAGTGTTGGACATCATTCTCTTCTAATAACGACCGCGAAATGTGTCAGAAGTAATGATTAATATCCACTCAGCTCCCAGTGTGCTGCAGTCGAAAGTGTCACTACCCCACTGCGACTTGTATGACGAGCTGAAAATATCGCGGAAATGACCATTTATTGATCTAGTGCTTGGCTTTTATAATAAGCTCGATATTTATAGCATGAAAGGTTTTTTTTGTGTGTGTGTGTGTGTATTTCAAAAGCTAGGCAATCTTTATACATCTCTGAAATATCGTTATAATAAGAAGCGAAAGGGAAATGCCTTCCGGGAAGTCTTTTAAAGGGAAAACTGGCTTTCATTTGCGCTTCGAATGAAAGCTAATAGACTGAGAAACGACTGCAAGTATAGACACCTTATCGAACATCAGTCTGCATTTTTTTTTTTTTTTTGTAGAATGTTAGTTGATCGTGAATCCACTGATCTGCCGAGGAAAAAATGGCCGAAAGTATTCAAAAAACGACTTTGATTGAGTTGAACTAAATCCGATCGCCAAATTTGCCTTAACTCGCCAAATAATGAGCATTCTTTTTTATGTGGTAACCCACTGACCTTTAATTTTCAATGAGGAAGAGAGCAGACGATATTTATTCTCTGGCGAAAAATGGTAGCAGCTTTCAAAAGTGAGCCAAGTTGGCAATGAATATTACGTCACTGATGGCATAATACTTAATCCAAACCTGGCTGACTTTTAAATGATAAAAGATCTTGGCGCCGGGAAAGACAAATCTTCTGCAACCTTCTTAATTGAAAATTAAAGTGTAGTGGGTTACCAGACAAAAAAAAAAAGATAAGTTTTTGGAAAGTAATGGCATATTTGGCAATCGGATTTAGTTCAACTTATTCAAAGTCGGGTTTTGAATAGTTCCGACCATTTTTGTTCCGGTAGACCAGTGGATTCCTGTGATGTACTAACATTTCTCTATACTATATAAAGAATTTAGAATAATGTTCGAAGAAGTACTTAAACTCGCAGTTCCCTCTCGTTCTAAAAGAAAACTTGCCAAGTCGTATGTGTTTGTTTTTATATACACTTTTGGCTCGCATGCCAAAGGTGCCGGGTTTGAATTTCGGGTTAGAATGGGTGTTAGTTGTGGTTCGCAATTCATGTTAAGCAGTAGGTACTGGCCTGATTAGCCATTAATTGAGCATAAAAATAGGTCGTTGACAATACAAAACCAACCAGTCTAAATTTAAATTAATAATTTTTTATTTTATTTTATTTTGCTTCTATATACCGAATGCATAAGAGGTGCAATATTCTTTAATTATTATTTTAAAAAGCAGACGTGTTTTCTCATTTTTTCTTTACCTAGGAATAACTCATTTAAAATGTTGAGATCTCTGCATCTTAAATCCGTTAATACCAAACCAAAAAGCAACCCTTACGTAAAAAAAAATAAAAAAAAAATACCCAATAAATCTTCTGTCCGTCCTTTCCCCTTATACACCGTAAAACTAAAACCACTATAGACCCCCCCCCCTCCCTTCTCAAAAGAATCTCCTTTTGAGAATCCCAAAATTCAAGGACTTCATAAAAAAAAAAAAAAAAAAAAAAACTCTATTTCACAAAGGTTGGAGAGTAATACCCAAGATCAATACCAAAGATTGTGTTGCCGTAAAAAAAGGATGAGACTCACGTTAAAGCATTACAACACCCACTGGCCCATTTTACGATCCATTTTTATCGGTGGACAACCTGATAACAGATGCGCCAAACCAAAGGCAAAAGCTGCGACGGTCGTCAAACTCCTCTTTGGAGATCGAAAAACAGCCACGGCGATTCGACTCGCCAGAGTGCCCGGGCATTTTTTTTTTTTTTTTTTTTTTTATAAATAAAAATAAAAAGTAATCGACGTTCTTTGTCTCCTTCGAAAACAGGTGATTAGTGCCAAGTTGGCGAAAACAGAGCTTCCATCATTTTGCCATGAAGGGGGCAATTTACGCCAAATAAACTAGAGAAGGGGGGTAGGGAATTTTTAGGAAAGAGGGGGGAAAAAAAAGAGAATGAAGTTTTCTTGGAGGGATAAGACAGTGCAAGAGGATCATGTTGAACTTGTGGATGTGGGGGGGGGAGGGGAATGTTCCTAAATTGAAGAATGATAGAGTTGAGGATTTCGGAAGTTTGTTGGGAAGTTTTTTTAGGAATGAAGGTTCTCAAGGAAGGATTGGTTGTTCTATTTTCATGATAATTACACTGATAAACACTGGTATAATCATAGGCAGAGTATTCTAGTATTATTCGCGTTAGATATCCAAATAGCGCATTGCACGTTAAGGAATTAAGGCAATTTAGAGGCGGTCAGTTCATGGATATCGAAAAGTAACGTACCACATTGTCGTTTAGAAATGTTTTGCTTTATTAGTGCAAGACGCGAAAAAAGGTACTTTTTACTGGGGTAAGTACAAAGGTCGTACTTTACATGGTATTTTTTTTTGGGGGGGGGGGGTTGATATGTATGCACCCGAAATATCATGCCAAAAATTGAGGTGGAAAACTGAATTGTTACCAAATTGTTTCCCGAACTTTATTTTACATCTTGGTGAAGTTTATGGACGTATTTGCGCAGAAGATATTAAACTAGGGGTGTGGAACATCGCACAACTTTCAATTGCACTATGATACTGACATGGATTTGTGTCATTTTTCGTTATTATATTTTCATCATTCATTTATAAAAAAAATTGCAAGTTTGGCGATATTTTTTGCGATAATTTTTGTGTGGGTCTTAAAAAAAAATATTAAAAAAAAAAAATAATAATAATCACCAAAATAGTGATTTTGGCGATATGCATTTGGATAATCCTTTTATTATAAATGGTTGGTTGTTTTCAGATTATCTAGCGCCGTCAGCAACGCGAGGGCTATAATGCGCCGAAACATTCGTCATTAGACAAGCCAACATACATTTACAAACACCCATGCCTAACACGGGACTCGAACCCGCAACCTCGTGGTCTAAAATCTAGCACGCTAACCTTATATTATAAATAAAACTGGGTGAAAAGATCAAGGGAAGTGAACTCAGAGTTCAAAGCATTCTTTTTCAACTTTTTACGCCATTAAAGCATATTTACGGAATTTTGGACGTGGGGATGTTTAGAACCCCTTAACCTTTTCCCTCCCAGCGATGCCAATTGGAATCACAACATTTACAATTTTGTTTCTCCTCACCTAATACTCTCAGGGAATTCGAATCAACGTTATTACAATCATCAAGCCATTCTCTGCCCAAATATATTTTTCTTTTTCACCAATATATGGCTGCACGGGTTCTGTTGCTGAATGAAAAGAGGCTTTTTTATGTTTTCTAAATTCCGAAAAAGATGCCGAAATTAATTTCATTTTTTAAGTAATTTAAATTAAATAACTCTTTTAAATATGTTCGTATTATTTTCTTTAATACTTAAAAATTGTATATTAACCATTTTTAACGAATAAATATTTTAACATTTGCAACGATTGAAAATTGATGATTCCATTTGGCATCAGTGGGAGTTAAGTACAACTCAACACCTTTTCCCGGCTATATTATTTATTTTAGATTCGGACTGTTATTACCACGTATTTGCTATTTTTTTCTAGCAGTATTCACTACGTTAAGATATATTTACGACTAAATAGAAGATTTCAAATTTTATTTGATTCATTTAGAAATGCCGAAGCGAAATAGCTTTAGACTTGTCCTATACCTAATGCCCAATGATGCCATTTGGAGTCATTTTCAATTTTAATTAAAAAAAAATTAAACAAAAAGAAATTGCTTTCAACCCTGTTATCCTGGATACCAAATGAGTATATTTTATAAATTTCCGATTTTTAAAATGAAAAATAAATAATTGGGACTGAAAGGGTTAAGAAGCATTACCACAGCGATTTTGAACAAAATCGCCGGTCGAGTCGATCAATTTGTTCGGGAATTATGCTGACCACATACACACACGGAAATTTTTTCTATATCACTTTTTGGAAATCAGGATGTTTCAAAACGTGGAGAAATGCAAAGTAATCGATTTTTTTTTTTAACCGAATGCTATACTTTCATTACCCTATGTATACATATGGGTAATTGAAAGTAAAAAAAAAAATTATAAGTCAGCATCAATTACATGAAGTTACAAAATTTTGAACCGTAATTTAACATTTTGAGATTAGTTACAGAATGGTGATCAGAACCATTACAGAGCATAGGTATTCGTGTTAGAGACAATAATCAGGTGGGTTTTAGTGTATGATAGGGCATTTAATCCCCACACAGCATATGGTATATTTAAAACAAAGAAATAATTTTAGAAAAAAGCAATGCACTAGAATCATAGCTAGAACTTCTAGCCTAGAAGCCATGTCTGTTCGGCTCAGATCACCAAAAGGAATGAATTAGCTACACCTTCTTCCTTCGGTGATTGGAGTATTTTCTGAAATACTTCAATTTGGTGATCATTTTGATTGGAACTCTTTTAGTATTAGTTCGTAAACGAAAGCTTCACTTTGCAGAAATGGTTGACTCATAAAGAAAGTTGAATGAACTTACTACGTCATCACAAAAAATACGTCTTTCTGTGCTTAGCACGGTAATATTGTTTTCTGTATTTCGGACTTTCAGTGATCCTTCTTTTCAATACATAGATATTAGAGGTCGGCGATATATCGATACGACGATATTTGTATCGATATTTCTAAGAAAAACATCGATATTAAAAATATTGATAAAGTCACCGATATATCGATATTTTCAAACATTTTTAGTTTTTTGATGATCGTTTTGTAGTTCGATGGGTTTTTTTTTTTTTCGATTTTTTTTTTTTATTCCCTTTTCAAAAACTTCAAAACTAAAGTTTGAACTTGGATGAGAGACAGTTAAAATGTCACCAATATTCAATATTTTGCCATACACTTGAAAACTATTGAAAATTATCTAAATTTTTCTTAAAATCACTGCATCAATTAAGCGAAAATATAACCTTTTTTTTTTTTAATAGATCCATTTCAGTTGAAAAAGTAATCACCTTACAAAAAAGTAACCATGAAAAGTAGAAATTTGCCCCGAAAAACTTTATTTCTGACAAAATTAAAAATCAAATTAAAAAAAAAATCATGTATCGATATATCGATATATTTTTCTATGCAACGATATAGTATCGATATTTATTTTGATCGATGTTTCCGACCTCTAATAGATATACATAATCTGGGAATTGAAAATATTTCCGTGTGGAATAGTTATTTCATTAGGGCTGATTCGCATGTTGCCAGTAGAGGAAATATCAGCTGGTAGGTTGATTGGAAGGTCACTGTCACGCGTTGGTTGGAATGCCATCTTTCTGTTTGCAACTTGTCAGCGACTGAAACAATCCATTTAATTAGAGAGCAGTATTTCTCATTCGGCTGTCACTGGACAGCACGGATGATAGGATTTGCTGCGCCAGATTGTAGAAAATGTTAAATCTGCTGGATCTGCAGCTATTGTCATGCAAGAGATAAGCTGGCTTATCTTGCTGCTGGAATACTTAGCATTTAGGCTAAATACCTGAACAAAGGAAACAGATTTTTTTAACATCGTTGTAATTTTAATAATTTTGAAATCCTTTCATCAAATTATCTCGCTTTCCAACAAAGCTTTTCGAAATAAAATAAAGAATCCAACGTCATTTTGAATCACAAAGAATTCACTCCTCTAGAGAAGGAAGAAAACTCTTTTCAATGAGACAATAACCACAATCATTTCCTCAAACTAAATACTTACACTAATTCCCATTCACTCATTCAAACTATTAACAAAACACATACTCGAAGCTTTGTTTCTGAAAATAACTTTGTACAAAGTGATATAATTTCAATCCAAAAACAATGGTATTAAATCCCTTTAAAGCCAATTACTTATGCACCAACGCTTGGCATAATCTGTGTCGCTGAACGTTTTAAGAAAGTGACTACTTCAAAAGCAACATTAGACAATATAATGGTCTAAAATCGTTGAATTTCTGCTTATCAACACCACTTACCTCAACAATTGGTTTAGTTGTGTAAACATTGTTTGTTCTGAAAAACAATGCATATAATCTCATACATTAAAGGATTACCCAGTCACTTACCATTATCATAAATTTAATTCCACAAACCAAATCCAAATCTTCAGTCGTCATTTCAAACTTTCAGCTGATTAGATATCCCTTAAAGGTCTTGTCTTCTACTTCTATTAACTGCTAATTTCAGCATGTAACATAAATAAACCCATTAGGTCATGGATTATTTCAATAAATAACGTACCAAATATCTTACAGAACGACATGAACTTTACTCTACCATGATATAATCTTCAGTCAAAGTTCCAGGAATCCAATCCATCCTTAAATCTTACAGTTCTCACCACTTTAAACAACGCTGTCACAAGCCAAACACTGCAAACCTTTTCACTACGCTCCACCGTACAATTCTATCTTTGGAACCTAATCCACCCAAAACCATTCCAAGGAACCTAAAACCCCGAAAGATCCCACTTCTTAAAATTATTTGGCCACTATAAAAGCAATTTAAAAACTAATCCCGGATATACCTCCCCCCCCCCCCTTCACCTTTTAAGTCACCTGGGTGTTCCAAATACTGATTTTTTTCTCTCCTCCTCCTCTCAATCCTGAGAAGAAAGGATTCAGGTTTCACGTAGTAAACAGTTAAGTAAACTCAAAAGGGAGAAGTTAAAAAAAAAAAAAAAAAAAAAAAATGGCGAAATCGGGCCGTCTTCTCGTTAGAAGATTACGAAAAATAGATGTGAGTGCGGAAGAAAGTGAGACCAGAAATCTTTTAATGGAGAAAACAACTTTCTTTGTTAACTTTTTTTCTTTGCGGGGGAAAGTTTTGTGGGGAAAAAATGGAGTGGGGTTTAGAAAACAGTAGTCATTATTACCGAATTCTGTTCTTTGGTATGAGTAACAGGGATTGTACAGAAAGTGGGGAAATGACAATTTATTTCGGATTTACAATTACGCTACTGACATTTAGTGACCTCTTATAATAAACAAGAATTAAACTACTGATATTTAGTGACCTCTTATAATAAACAAGAAATACGCTACTGATATTTAATGAACTCTTATAATAAACAAGAAATACGCTACTGATATTTAATGAACTCTTATAATAAACAAGAAATACGCTACTGATATTTAATGAACTCTTATAATAAACAAGAAATACGCTACTGATATTTAGTGAACTCTTATAATAAACAAGAAATACGCTACTGATATTTAGTGAACTCTTATAATAAACAAGAAATACGCTATTGATATTTAGTGAACTCTTATAATAAACAAGAAATGCACTATTGATATTTTATGAACTCTTATAATAAACAAGAAATACGCTACTGATATTTAGTGAACTCTTATAATAAACAAGAAATACTCTATTGATATTTAGTGAACTATTATAATAAACAAGAAATACGCTACTGATATTTAGTGAACTCTTATAATAAACAAGAATTAAGCTACTGATATTTAGTGAACTCTTATAATAAACAAGAAATACGCTACTGATATTTAATGAACTCTTATAATAAACAAGAAATACGCTACTGATATTTAGTGACCTCTTATAATAAACAAGAAATACGCTACTGATATTTAATGAACTCTTATAATAAACAAGAAATACGCTACTGATATTTAATGAACTCTTATAATAAACAAGAAATACGCTACTGATATTTAATGAACTCTTATAATAAACAAGAAATACGCTACTGATATTTAGTGACCTCTTATAATAAACAAGAAATACGCTACTGATATTTAATGAACTCTTATAATAAACAAGAAATACGCTACTGATATTTAATGAACTCTTATAATAAACAAGAAATACGCTACTGATATTTAATGAACTCTTATAATAAACAAGAAATACGCTACTGATATTTAGTGAACTCTTATAATAAACAAGAATTAAGCTACTGATATTTAGTGAACTCTTATAATAAACAAGAAATACGCTACTGATATTTAATGAACTCTTATAATAAACAAGAAATACGCTACTGATATTTAGTGACCTCTTATAATAAACAAGAAATACGCTACTGATATTTAATGAACTCTTATAATAAACAAGAAATACGCTACTGATATTTAATGAACTCTTATAATAAACAAGAAATACGCTACTGATATTTAATGAACTCTTATAATAAACAAGAAATACGCTACTGATATTTAGTGACCTCTTATAATAAACAAGAAATACGCTACTGATATTTAATGAACTCTTATAATAAACAAGAAATACGCTACTGATATTTAATGAACTCTTATAATAAACAAGAAATACGCTACTGATATTTAATGAACTCTTATAATAAACAAGAAATACGCTACTGATATTTAGTGAACTCTTATAATAAACAAGAAATACGCTACTGATATTTAGTGAACTCTTATAATAAACAAGAAATACGCTATTGATATTTAGTGAACTCTTATAATAAACAAGAAATGCACTATTGATATTTTATGAACTCTTATAATAAACAAGAAATACGCTATTGATATTTAGTGAACTCTTATAATAAACAAGAAATACTCTATTGATATTTAGTGAACTATTATAATAAACAAGAAATACGCTACTGATATTTAGTGAACTCTTATTATAAACAAGAAATACGCTACTGATATTTAGTGAACTCTTATAATAAACAAGAATTAAGCTACTGATATTTAGTGAACTCTTATAATAAACAAGAAATACGCTACTGATATTTAATGAACTCTTATAATAAACAAGAAATACGCTACTGATAGTTAGTGAACTCTTATAACAAACAAGAAATACGCTACTGACATTTAATGAACTCTTATAATAAACAAGAAATACGCTACTGATAGTTAGTGAACTCTTATAATAAACAAGAAATACGCTACTGATATTTAATGAACTCTTATAATAAACAAGAAATACGCTATGGATATTTAGTGACCTCTTATAATAAACAATAATTAAGCTACAGAAATTTAGTAACCTCTTATAATAAACAAGAAATACGCTACTGATATTTAGTGACATCTTATAGTAAACAAGAAATACGCTACTGATATTTAGTGACCTATTATAATAAACAAGAAATACGCTACTGATATTTAGTGACCTCTAACGATAAACAAGAAATACGCTACTGATATTTAGTGACCTCTAACGATAAACAAGAAATACGCTACTGATATTTAGTGACATCTTATAGTAAACAAGAAATACGCTACTGATATTTAGTGACCTCTAACGCTAAACAAGAAATACGCTACTGATATTTAGTGACCTCTTATAATAAACAAGAAATACGCTACTGATATTTAGTGAACTCTTATAATAAACAAGAAATACGCTACTGATATTTAGTGAACTCTTATAATAAACAAGAAATACGCTATTGATATTTAGTGAACTCTTATAATAAACAAGAAATGCGCTATTGATATTTAGTGAACTCTTATAATAAACAAGAAATACGCTACTGATATTTAGTGAACTCTTATAATAAACAAGAAATACGCTACTGATATTTAGTGAACTCTTATAATAAACAAGAAATACGCTATTGATATTTAGTGAACTCTTATAATAAACAAGAAATACGCTATTGATATTTAGTGAACTCTTATAATAAACAAGAAATACGCTATTGATATTTAGTGAACTCTTATAATAAACAAGAAATGCGCTATTGATATTTAGTGAACTCTTATAATAAACAAGAAATGCGCTACTGATATTTAGTGAACTCTTATAATAAACAAGAAATACGCTATTGATATTTAGTGAACTCTTATAATAAACAAGAAATGCGCTATTGATATTTAGTGAACTCTTATAATAAACAAGAAATACGCTACTGATATTTAGTGAACTCTTATAATAAACAAGAAATACGCTACTGATATTTAGTGAACTCTTATAATAAACAAGAAATACGCTATTGATATTTAGTGAACTCTTATAATAAACAAGAAATACGCTATTGATATTTAGTGAACTCTTATAATAAACAAGAAATGCGCTATTGATATTTAGGGAACTCTTATAATAAACAAGAAATACGCTATTGATATTTAGTGAACTCTTATAATAAACAAGAAATACGCTATTGATATTTAGTGAACTCTTATAATAAACAAGAAATGCGCTATTGATATTTAGGGAACTCTTATAATAAACAAGAAATACGCTATTGATATTTAGTGAACTCTTATAATAAACAAGAAATACGCTATTGATATTTAGTGAACTCTTATAATAAACAAGAAATGCGCTATTGATATTTAGGGAACTCTTATAATAAACAAGAAATACGCTATTGATATTTAGTGAACTCTTATAATAAACAAGAAATACGCTACTGATATTTAGTGAACTCTTATAATAAACAAGAAATACGCTATTGATATTTAGTGAACTCTTATAATAAACAAGAAATACGCTATTGATATTTAGTGAACTCTTATAATAAACAAGAAATGCGCTATTGATATTTAGGGAACTCTTATAATAAACAAGAAATACGCTACTGATATTTAGTGAACTCTTATAATAAACAAGAAATACGCTATTGATATTTAGTGAACTCTTATACTAAACAAGAAATACGCTACTGATATTTAGTGAACTCTTATAATAAACAAGAAATACGCTATTGATATTTAGTGAACTCTTATAATAAACAAGAAATACGCTATTGATATTTAGTGAACTCTTATAATAAACAAGAAATGCGCTATTGATATTTAGGGAACTCTTATAATAAACAAGAAATACGCTATTGATATTTAGTGAACTCTTATAATAAACAAGAAATACGCTATTGATATTTAGGGAACTCTTATAATAAACAAGAAATACGCTACTGATATTTAGTGAACTCTTATAATAAACAAGAAATACGCTATTGATATTTAGTGAACTCTTATAATAAACAAGAAATACGCTACTGATATTTAGTGAACTCTTATAATAAACAAGAAATACGCTATTGATATTTAGTGAACTCTTATAATAAACAAGAAATACGCTATTGATATTTAGTGAACTCTTATAATAAACAAGAAATGCGCTATTGATATTTAGGGAACTCTTATAATAAACAAGAAATACGCTACTGATATTTAGTGAACTCTTATAATAAACAAGAAATACGCTATTGATATTTAGTGAACTCTTATAATAAACAAGAAATACGCTACTGATATTTAGTGAACTCTTATAATAAACAAGAAATACGCTATTGATATTTAGTGAACTCTTATAATAAACAAGAAATACGCTATTGATATTTAGTGAACTCTTATAATAAACAAGAAATGCGCTATTGATATTTAGGGAACTCTTATAATAAACAAGAAATACGCTACTGATATTTAGTGAACTCTTATAATAAACAAGAAATACGCTATTGATATTTAGTGAACTCTTATAATAAACAAGAAATACGCTACTGATATTTAGTGAACTCTTATAATAAACAAGAAATACGCTATTGATATTTAGTGAACTCTTATAATAAACAAGAAATACGCTATTGATATTTAGTGAACTCTTATAATAAACAAGAAATGCGCTATTGATATTTAGGGAACTCTTATAATAAACAAGAAATACGCTACTGATATTTAGTGAACTCTTATAATAAACAAGAAATACGCTATTGATATTTCAATTTTTTTTTTTTTTTTTTTTTTTTTTTTTGAATTTCTCTACGTTATGGAACATCGTGATTTCAAAAAAGTGATCTAAACAAAATTGTGTGTGTGGTCAGCATAACTCCCGAACAAATTGACCTACGATGTTCAAATTTGGTGTGCGGATTGGTGGTGGTCATGGGACCCACCATTAAGGTTTTCGTCAAAATCGCGCGTGCTCATAAGGTAGCTGCCATTGAAAAAATCATGTTTTTCAATGATTGCTAAAGATAGATATAACGATTTTGATTAAAAAAAAATCGCCATGGTAATGCCTCTTAAGGTGTTCTAAACATCCCCACCTCCAAAATTCCCATGAAAATGCTTTAAAGGCTTACAAAGTGGAAAAAACGAATGTCTTCAATGCAAAGTTCTCTTTCCTTGAGCATACCTCATCGAAGATTGTTTTTTCATCTCTCTTTATTTTCGCTTATAATAAAGGATAATAAAAGGATTATCGAAAAGTATATAGTCAAAATCCCCATTTTGGCGAAGTTTTTTATTTAATTTAAAAATAAAAAATGACCCATACAAGAATTATCGCAAAAAATATCGCCAAACTGGTCATTTTTCCTAAATGAATGATGAAAATACAAAAACGGCGATGACACAAAACAACCGTCAGCATTATAGTGTCATTGAAAGTTGTGCGATGTTTTGCACCCCAAGTTCTTTTTTTTTTCTTTTTCTTTCTCTTTTAAATTTAAATGGAATTTATCCCACTTATAACTTATGTTTAGTTTGGAATGTCGAAATCAACCCCCACTGACTACCAGTACCTTAACCCTAAACAGACAACATTTCTCTGCGACAAAATTGATGAAAAGAAAAACGCGATTTTTCCAACAGTCTTACACTGTAATGGATAGCAGTTAGCGACATGACCACTTGAGCACGCACCGCCAAGATTTCTGTATCTGAGATGGCAACGAGATAGAGCACGGAATACGACACTTCAGTTACGAAAAGGATGTTCCCTGCAACCGCGACAAAATCGGTTTCCTATCGGCCGCAATGCTGCTGACGAAGAACTTTTATTTTAACTTAGTTTCGATTTTGGTGCAACCAAGAGGTACAAAATATGCAATTACTCGCAGAAGATTCGTTTTAATTTTGATAAATATTATGATAAGTAAAACTAACCCCTGAAAATAAAAATTTTGATACAAATATTTTATATGCGTTGCTAATTTTTATGTTTGATTGCAACTTTTTTTCAGGTTGGTTGTTGGTTGTATTCAGATTATCTGGCGCCGTCAGCAACACGAGGGCTATAATGCGCCGAAACATTTCGTCATTTAACAAACCAACATACATTTACAAACACCCATGCCTACACGGGACTCGAACCCACAACCTCCCGGTCTAGAAGCCAGCACGCTAACCACTATACCGTTTGGTCGGCACTTTTTTTTCAGGAGTTTTCATAGCGCTTAAGGGGACATAGGACACTTTTGCTAAAATTCTTTAGTTTTGCCAAGAATTAAATAAAATTTGGCATAAACATAGAAGATGTGACTTTAAACAAAACACAATTTGAGCAGATAATATAAAATAGATAGTAAATTATTGAGAAAAATGCATTAAAATAACACGAAATTTTAATTTTTTTCAAAATGCTCCTCGCGACACAATATTTTGACGAACATGAAAGAAAAATTTGAAGTTGTTTATCAATATATTATAAACATTTTCAAACATGCTTTTATCTTTAGGTGCAATAGTTGAACAGAAATAAAATTTCAAACTTGGCGCCAGTGATTTCTCATTAAAAAATGCACATACTTCAAATTCCCAACATGAAAAAAAATATAAAAAATTATGTGACATAAAAAAGCATGTGTAAATTTCTTTATAGTACATTAAAAATTATTAATACAAAAAAATTAGGTGGATTTATCAAAAAATGAATCGCAAGGAGCTTTTCGAACATAAGCAAAATGGGAAAAAGCGAAGCTGAGAAAAACGCATTTTTAGCCTTTGCCAACAAGTGTGCGATGCGTTAAAATAGTTAGTTAAAATAAAGATTTTACCACTTAGAAATCATCGGATTTCAAAAATTCAAACGCGAAATTAAAGCTAGTGGCATAAGCAATTTTTATAGAATGAAAACAAAAAACGTCATTTTTGGTGATTTCAGTGTCCCATGTCACCTTAAGGTTGTTTGGTTTGTTTGTACGGTTAACAGCCTATTTTTATGCACATTGCCGTATAATGTGGCTGGTTGGTTGTTTTCAAATTATCTGGCACCGTCAGCAACACGAGGGCTATAATGCGCTGAAACATTCATTAGACAAGCCAATATACATTTACAAACACCCATGGCCTTATACGGGACTCGGAACCCGCAACCTCGCGGTCTAGAAGCTAGCACGCTAACCACTATGCCGTTTGATCGGCTATAATGAGGCTGGGACCTACAGCTTAAAGTGTATTTCGAACCACAACGAACATCCATGCCGAACTTCAGGATTTGAACCAAGCACCTTTGGTATGCGAGGCAAAAGCACCAATCACACAGTCATCAAGCGGACAAATAGCGTTTACGAAGAAAATCTATATTCCGTGCCATAATATCTACTTTTTGTTCCCCAAACTTGATAGATTATAGTTGAGGACTAGAAATAGAAAACGACTCAAGTCCAAAAAAGAAATTTTTCCAGGAGAGCCGAAAAATGAAAAACACTCGCATCTGGTACAAAAGGTGATGACTAAGTATCAGATTGAATTTGAACTATTGCCACTGGATTTCTTACTTTGAACGTTTTCCACTTTGTTTAGCTTGGTCTATAGGATATTTTTCAGTAAAAAAATTTTTTTTTTTTTTTTTTTTTTTTGTACTTAGGTCGTTTTCCATTTCTAGTCCACAATTGTCATTAACAACGAGTCTATATACCAAGTTTCAGATCCATTAGGTGACGGCAAGTGGGTTGATTAGCCCTACGAAAACTTTACCATATAAACAAAATTGAAGTTAGTGTAAAGCGTTTAAATTAGTCAAAGGGGTCCGGCACATGAAAATTTTTCAGATTATTGATTTCAAGTTTATTACTGTTTATTAAAATATAAATTTTTGTCTTTAAATTGATGCCACATTTGTAATTATATCTTATTTCAAAGTATTTTTAATAATTTTTCGAAGTAAACAAAATGTAGGTATTCAATGCATGTTTTTTAACTTCAAAGCCAAATTTCTCAAAATGCCATTTTGTCATGTTTGGGGGCACATAGCTTAAAATCTATATGACATAAATGCTTGACATTTTGTATACATGTTTCTCTCATGTATTTAAGTACTTTAACACGAGGAATTATTGATAAGTAGCATACTTTTTTTTCCTTCAAATAATTAGTCTAAAACTTTATAGTTTTTCTTAAACACATTTTTAGAAAATCATAATTATTTTAATTTTTAAAAAATAACGAAAATCTTGTGTTAAAGTATTCAAAAGTATCCAAATATTATACTGCGAAAGTTTCTAAATTATTGAAGAATCGGTTATTAAATGAGTGCCCCCAAAGTTGTTGAATTTAACATGGGCTCCTATGGAGGTGCAGGACCCCCTTAATTGAAAGGATCTATCAAGTTTAGCATAATAAGCTATGTACATTTTTTTGCATTGGAAATTAGCAAACTTTGATTGTTATAAGAAGTACAGAAGACAGAAACAATACAGAAGTACAGAAGACAAGGTTTACTATAGCATGGATAACAGAGAACTACATAATTTCCATCCAAAAATCAATTATAGATCGACTAGCTGCGTGGCCCGTCGTTGACGGATAAACTCAGTTTTTAGTACTAAATAAAAGTAATATAAAAGTTTATCACCCCATTGTAAATTCATTCTTTGTTCGTTTAGTTCGGCATGTCTTAGCCGATCAGCTTCTAAACGAACGGCACGCCTCTCTGATGTTTCTCTACTCCTTACAGACTCCTGGCGTCGCCGTTGCGACGCTAATCTGTCCTCTGGGGAAATGTTCGGCTGCCGCGAAGTCGAAGCTTCTTGGTTGTCATTTTGTAATTCGTTCATCTTTAAACGTTTTTGAAAAACTTTTTTGTCGATTTTGCTTAATGATGGGCGTTTTTTTCTAGGCATTGTGAATGTAGAATATCATTTGCGATTTTCAAAACAAACCAAACGAAGATTGTCATTCAGTTGCCATTCAGGAAATACTAAATTGTGTCTGCTTAAAAACACCAAAAAAAATTATTTCGGAAATTTTAAAACTCAATTAAAATTAAAAATATATCGCCTATTTTACTACTGGTCGTTTAATTAAGCGATATACCAAATTTCATTCTAATCCGTTAGGTAGTTTTTACGTGAAACGGTCCCCAAATCCGTGTGACAGAAAGTCAGTTTTATTTATATAGATGAAAAACGGTAATAAATAAAAGAAAGCTTTGCATTGCAAACGAATTTGACAAAAAACTAAATCGGAAACAGCCAAAAACATGAATGTCCCGTGAAAGTAAATCAGTGCATTACACCTAGAAAAAGAAAATGGCGGATCCATATCCATGGCAACCAGTTCGACAATGGCTTCCCTTGTCATTGAAAACGATTCCAGGAAATATGTTTATGTTGCCAGAAAATAAAACGAAATAAAATAGGGCTCATCACCAGGGCGAAAGTGCTTCGGGTTCGGATTGAAAAGAGGAAAATAAAAAACTATTCGAAGCAGAATATTATCTATCCACCCGATTCAAAGCTGCTTGGAATATTGAAAACGTTCTAAAAGCAAACGACATTATTCATAGGTCCTAACCTTAAAACAGTAGAATAAAATATTGGCAAATAAGGGCCGCGACAAAAATTGTATCAAACGGATGAAATTATTTTTCCGGGAACTGAATTTCCAAATGCGATTCTGTCAGGATTATTCCGTTGAGAATCTTTCTGGCGAGGTTTACAGTTGTTATTTAGAAGACAGAACTGGGAAAATGTATGTAATGAGAGTTGCAGTTGCTCTCGTTTGTTTCAAAAAGAATGGAATAAATTTGAATTATGATGTTGTTCGAATAGGGAGCAATTTGATATCGTTTATGTTGACAATTTTACTGGATTTATTCGCGTAGATGAATGCGGAAACTTAACTATTTATGGAAAATATCTTGATTTATGAATCAAAATTATTATCTATTACTTCACAATAAGTTTGCATGGAAATCAAATACTATACTAAACTTCAACTTAACTAGACATCACTTAGACGGTAGATCGTCACAGTGCTCATAGGTATTTAATCCATTTTGGCGGAGTGAAGACATAATTCTCGCCAAACCTTATAGCCTTTTGTTCTCTACAGGGTTGTGGTTTGGCGAACATTATGCTTTCACTCCGCCAAAATGGATTAAATACCTATGAGCACTGTGACGATCTACCGTCTAAGTGATGTCTAGTTAAGTTGAAGTTTAGTATAAACAGATTAATTAACTATGGGTGTGGACCATCGCACAACTTTCTATTATACTTAAAACTTTAGATTTCAAATGGATTGATGTAATTTACAGTTTTCGTTTTCAAATTTTCAGGATTTAAAAAAAAAAACTAGATGTGTGGAACATCGTACAACTTTCAATTACACTATATAAGCATTGAACATTGCAGTAAAATTTGACATTGTGTTACTTACCATTTTCTTATTTTCTCTCATTTGAATAAAAATTGTCAGTTTGGTGTTATTTTTAGCAATAATTTTTACAGGAGCAAATAGGAATAAAAACGAAAAAAACGTCGCTAAAATGATGATTTTGGCGATATACTTTATGCTAATCCTTATATCGTCCTTTCTTATAAGTGAAACTGAGGAGAAAAGAAAAACGATCGTTAATGAGGAATGCTCAAGGAAAGAGAACTATGTGTTGAAGGCATTTGTTTTTCAACTTTTTACGTCAATAAAGTATTTTTATGGGAATTTCGGAGGATTTTGATGAAAACCTTAATGGTAGGTCCCATGGCTACCACCAACTCGCACACCAAATTAGAACATCGCAGGTCAATTTGTTTGGGAGTTATTGCTGACCACATACACACAGATTTTTTTTTCTAGATCACTTTTTTGAAATCAGGATGTTCCAAAAAGTGGAGAAATGCAAAAAAAATATATATATATATATATATATATATATATATATATATATATATATATATATATTATATATATAGGGTAATATAGGGTAGTGAAAGTATTACAATCAATTAAAAAAATCATTATTTTGTACATCTACTCATATTGGAACTTGGTAAGTTCCAAAAAGTGGTCATGAAAAAATGTATGTTTATCTAAAAATGTCTGTGGTCAGCAAAACTCCCAAACGGATTGACCTACGAAGTTCAACTTTTACATACAGGTTAGTGGTGGCCATAGGACCTGTCATTAAGGTTTTCGTCAAAACCACACATGAGCATACGGAACCTGCCTTTGAAAATTTTATGTTGCTCAGCCATTCCCAAAAAACTGGCTCTAATGATTTTGATTTAACCTTTTGTGGTAATATATATATATACCGTATGCTATACTTTCATTACCCTATGTATACATATGGGTAATTGAAAGTAAAAATGCCAGTTTGGAGATATTTTTGGATATAATTTTTACATCGGTCAAAGAAAAAAAATAACGCCACCAAAACGGCTAAATTGGCGATACGTTATTCGATAAACATTGCATTACTATTTCTTGTACGTGAAACAGAAGAAAATCAATGGGCTCTAGGTAAGAGAACTTTTCGTTAAAAACATTTATTTTTCAACTTTCATGCCTTTATCGTATTTCTAAAGAAATTGTGGAGATGGGAATATTTAGAGATCCTTACAAGGAATACCACAAAAGGTTAAATCAAAATCATTAGAGCCAGTTTTTTGGGAATGGCTGAGCAACATAAAATTTTCAAAGGCAGGTTCAGTATGCTCATGTGTGGTTTTGACGAAAACCTTAATGACAGGTCCTATGTCCATAACTAATCTGTATGGAAAAGTTAAACTTCGTAGGTCAATCCGTTTGGGAGTTATGCTGACCACAGACATTTTTGGATGCACATAAATTTTTTTCATGACCACTTTTTGGAACTTACCAAGTTCCAAAATGAGTAGATGTGCAAAATAATGATTTTTTTAATTGATTGTAATACTTTCACTACCCAATGTTAACATATGAGCAATGCACAATTCCCGCATTTTTTTAAAAACGAGTGAAATTGGTTTATATTTATGAAGAATTTCTTTCTGATTCCAAATATTTATACAAAAGTTCTTAAAAAAAATTAGCTATTTAAATACTAAGAAAAGAAAATGCCCCAAAACCAAGCCGAAACCAGTCCAATCAAAACACTCCACTAAATTTGTGACGTCAAAGCTTCCTCCCGTTTCTATGGTTATCGTGAAGTTTCTGCCAAACAGTTGACGCTGGTAAACCATTACCATATCCCGTACAGGTTGGCGCTATTTGCGAGAAACTTGCAAAACTGGTTTCCGCTGCCGCATTTCAAGCCAAGATGTTTAGGAAGCCTTGACGTCACATTCAGTTCGAGCCGAATGAATCGTTTTCTCGCCAACGTGTAACAAGGGAACTTCGATTGCAAATTAAAAAAAAAAAGAAAAGAAAAAGCGCATTGAGCAGAAAGTTTTCTGTTGGTGGCCTTTTCGAAACATTTAGAATTGAATAAAAAAATAAATAAAAATGGGGCAATCGTCCAATGAAAGCAAAAATCATCTAGGAAAAGACTACATTAACAAATTAAGTCTTCACTCATTATTAAGATTAAATCTAACCCAAAGTCAAAAAAAAAAACAAAAAAAAAAACATTCTCTGTTCAAAACTGCCTCGGAAAATCTACTGCCCTAAAACCAAAAAAAGAACTCTTATAACTAAAACATTTTTCCATCGGATTCTTTCCAATATTTCCAGCCACATGATCTATTTTCGCCACACCCTTTTCTTCCATAAAATAGGACAACATCCAAACAGACAAATAAATAATAAAAAAAAATGCTCTCTTATGGAGGAGATAGATGAGGGGAACGTCAATTCGGACAAGTCTACAGGGAACGCGGGGTATAAAAAAAAAAAAAGAGAATGAAACTTAGGCAGAGTAGATTTTCCGAGAGAAAAAAACTTATTCTTGTCATTTCTCCAGTGATTCCCTTTTTCAATAGGTGTCACATAAATTTGTGTTATTGGCCATGGCAACATAGGAACGATTGTTTTGGTCTTTGTTTTTATATGGAAGGTTATGGACCATGTGGTATTTTTGATGATGTAATTGATGTAAGAAAGCTAAAATCTAAAGTGTTCTCTAGTCATTATTTTAGTTTCAGGCTTATTTATCAATCATGTTTGTCATTGTAATAACTTATGGGTTTAACTTGCAGAACAACTTAAACAAATAGATAAAATATAGGAAATTGGTTTTCATTATTATTTACAAATTATACAAAGAACTAATACAGGATATGAAATAATGACACTAATTATTATTATTATTTTTTCTTTTTCTTAATTGAAAATTTGAATTACATAAAATTAGTCGTTTTGTTAAGTGTTGAATTAATGTTAGAGGTCCAGAACCGAAAATAACAAAAAAACTTTATTTAAAAATATTTTTATGTCAAAAATGTATCTTACATATGATATACTATTTATACATCTCTGATATAATGTTTTTTTATTAAATATTGTTTTTATTGATTTAAAAAAAAAAAAAAAACAAGAAAAATCCATAATAATTTATGTTTGAATATTTTGATCTATGTAAAGAATTTTTTTTTTTTTTTCAAAGTGAAAGCTTTCTGTATTACGTAATTATATAAAGAAAATTTTGTCTTCACAGAATTTTGATGGGTTTGGTTGTTTTCAGATTATCTGGCGCCGTCAGCAACACGAGGGCTGTAATGCGCCGAAACATTCGTAATTTGACAAGCCAACATACATTTACACACACCCATGCCTTACACGGGACTCGAACCCACAACCTCGCGTTCTAGAAGCTAGCACTCTAACCACTATACCGTTTGATCGGCGAATTTTGATGGGTAAATTAAAAAAAAAAATTCTCAAAGTTAAAATATTGAAATTTTTGCTTTTTATATGCCATCCTTTAAGCTAAATGTTTTATTTTAAAACAGAATTTAAAAAATAAAATTCTGTGAAGACAAAATATTTAAAACTATGCAAATTATAAGCTCCAAAAATTTGAATAGCCAATTGTTAATGGTTCTGGAGATATATCAATTTCAATTTGCAACATCTGTGAAAACTAGGGATGGAACGGATATCCGGCAAATATCCGATATCCGGCATATCCGGCTGATTTTTCAATATCCGAACCCCGTCGGATATCCGATTTGAAATACCAGACATCCGATAATTTCATTCGGATATCCGGCCACCAGGTATCCACAAGAAATAGTTTTTTGCAAAAAATAGTGATCTTTTGCGGACAAAGGGGACACCGCATCCTATATATTTTTTTTTCTGGGACATAAATTGCAGTCAAGTTAGAAAACAAAAAAGTTCCTTCTTGAGAACTATGCTTTCGCATATCCCTAACTTCAGAGATGAGCTAGGGTGCCGAGTTGATAAGCATAAACCATTCCTCCAATCTTTTTCCATACACATCCTTCATACGTGTTTTGCAATATGTTCTTTCCATTCCAAGTTTATGATCTGATTAATTCCAGATGTTATATTTGAATGCTTTTCCGTAAAACACGAACCGAAATTCTAATAAATAGTACTTTTTTTCCATAACATAAGCTACTTGTTAAGAGTTTTAGTTATTCTCACTTCCTCCTTTTTTTCTGACATTAGCGAGTAAAAAGCAATAAATAACCAATGCGCACTCCTCAATACTTTTTTTTTTGTTCTATCGACGATAATACCCTACCCCTTTATGCTGTGAATGGTATGGTCTAATTTCTGATTTTTCATTGGCAGAAGTTGAAAGCTGGTATATTTTTTCTGACGTAAAATGAAGTATTGTCATTTTTAGGTCTTTAACGCCGCGCCACAATGTGGAATTATATTTAGCTCTCTAGAATGTCTTGAACCATAGTTTTCTCCAATTACAATCCAATTTATAATTTTTAATAATGGCTCATTTAAAATCACCCATTTGGAAGTATTTTAAAATTAATGGAAATGACGAAAGCAAAGTCCTATGTGTTACTTGCTCCACAGAATCGTTTAAAAAATATATTGTGCGCGGTAAAAGCCCAAAATCCTTTTCCACAAAACCCTTATGGAACCATTTAATGAATGTGCATAAGGAAATTCACCGAAGCTTAAAAGACTCACTAAATGCATCAAATATTGATGAACAAGAAAAAACAATTCATCAAAACAAGAAATGCACGCAGACAACATTGGAATCGACATTATTTGTACCAAAATTGTGGAGTTTAGATGATCCTAAAGCAAAAGCCTTAACCGCAAAAATATGCAAGTACTAATTTTGTTTGTTTATATTATATATATATTTTAAATATGGTATAACATAATGTTAAACGTATTTCTGAGATATTTTCATCACATTGCAGAATGTTTGGTACAATTTTAAGTAACACACAAACAAAATGTTGATAAAGTTTCAAAATTGTTCAGCAAGTGTAGGTATTGGCATCACTAAAACATCGTTTCATCAACTAAAGTTTAAATAAAAAAAATCAACTCAGTGGCGCGACAGCCCGTGTGGACCAAGGGCCTGCTGGGCCCAGCTCAGCTTTCTCGACTGTGGCATTTGTGTGTCACATGGCAGATGTTCCGGTCAGATGGTCATTCTGACGCCGAACTTTAGTTCCCAAGCATGCATGGTCCTCCTCAGTTTATTTCTTTCAGGTATAAACAGCTAAGTCAACCTTGCCCAGTCCACGAATCAAACCATGGACCTGTGGCATGCAGTGTGGTGCGCTAACCACTAATTATAATTTACTTAATACTTCATATCATGACCATTTTTTTCGTATAGCATATCGTATAACTATCGTTTTTAGTATATAGACCGAATATCCGGCGAAATCCGTTTCGGATATCCGTATCCGGTAGACATGGTAGCCCGGATATCCGAAATCCGGTATCCGGCAAAACTCACATCCGTTCCATCCCTAGTGAAAACCACTATTGCTCGAAAAACGCACTTTAGGCAGACGCTTCAAGGCGTTTCGCCCATTAGTGATGTTTAAATAACAAATACTTTCGTAGCATTCTGATCACCGAAGGAATAAGATAAAAACATAATTCTCTTCAGGAATGTATGAACTATTTTTTAAAATCATAAAAAAATTGGGATTTTTGATGAAATTTCAGTACTGGACCCCCTTAATATCCCTAAGTGTACAGTAATCATAGCTAAAAGTTGTTAACACTAGATTGCCCAAAGAAGTAATTTTGACTGCTTTTTAGTTTCAATTAGAAAAACAATTACGTATATAACGACATAATTTCTTAGAATTTTGTGACTTTTTGTACAACATATAAAGGAGTTTATTAATAATTATAGTTACCTCTCCCTCCTTCATTTCCGGTATATATATATGTGTTATACAAATTTTTTAACATATAAGTTATTCTTTCACAATGCAGTCATTTTGACTGCTTTTGGGCAATATAGGTGCATACTAAGTTTCAGTCTTTCTAGTGTTAATACTAACTGAAACGACTCAATTATTGCAATTATAATTTCACTATTTAAAGTTTGATAGCAATACTATGAGAAGGAAGGAGTCTCTTCCAGGAGGAATTTCAATGGGAATTTGCCTCGCATTTGCGTTTCGAATGCAAGAAAACCCAGAAAACCAGCCCGACAATCGATAAAAGCCTATCGGAACCGATCAATGTCATGTGTATTCTGTTTCGAAAACAGAAAAACTAGAGAATAGATTTCAAACGGGATCTTTAAAATGCGAAGCGAATATTCTACACTCCATACGCAATGAGTCCACTTCTCTACTTGTAAAAAAATCTCTGCAATTCAGTAAATACGTTGACTCTGTAAAAGGGTTTTCACCACGCTCCGTGTTCTTATGGGGAAAAATAGTTTTAAGGAAGACTTTCGTGTTCGTTATTGAATAGAGGCGTTACTGAATGCGTTACAGGCATTATTGAATATAACATGTTCTTTTTGAATTCCCATCTGTTCATTATCATAGAAAATCATGACTATTCACTAAAATTCATTAAAAAAAAGTGTTGACTCTTTTATAGAGTTTTCACCACGATCCGTGTTCTTATGGGGAGAAATAATTTTAAGAAATACTTTCGCGTTCGTTATTGAATAGAGGCGTTACTGAATACGATACATGCTTTATTGAATATAACATGTTCTTGGAATTTCCATGTATCCATTATCATAGGAAATCATGACTGTTTATTGAAATTCATTAAAATGGTGTTGACTCTGTAAAAGAGTTTTCACCACGATTCTTGTTCTTATGGGAAGAAATAATTTTTAAAAAAATACTTTCACGTTCGTTAATGAATAGAGGCGTTACTGAATGCGTTACAGGAATTATTGAATATAACATGTTCTTTTTGAATTCCCATCTGTTCATTATCATAGGAAAACATGATTATTCACTAAAATTCATTAAAAAAAAAAACGTTGACACTGTAACAGAGTCCTTACCACTATCTCTGTTCTCATGTGGAAAAATAGTTTTATGAAATATTTTCGCATTCGTTATTGTATTACCAGTGCCTTGAATTCCCATCTGTATATTATTATAGGAAATCATGACCGTTTATTAACACGTTGACTGCCACGGAATTTTTCACGATTCTGGTCTAAAGAGCCAATTTGATTTAACCTTTAATTGCTGTATGTGGTCTGACAAACCGCGAGTTATTTTTTTGGAAAGCTTCCACCCACTAAAATATTTCAATTTTGACTTTTAAATTAATTTTTCCGATACTTTGTTTCTTAAATTTGAAATTAATGTTCATTAATTTCTTTGGTGCAGTATGAACCACATGTTGCAGTTGCGCCAAAATTATCAAACCATCCAACCACAGCACTCGTCAGTGAGTTGATTGGAGAAGAGATTGAACCAGTGGTGTGAGTTGAATGCAACTCATATGGCAGTCAAAGTGTTAAAATTCATTAAAAAAAAAACGTTTACTCTACTCTGTAAAAGAATTTTCCACAGTATCCATGTTCTTATGCGGAGAAATAGTTTTAAGAAATACTTTCGCGTTCGTTAGTACTCAGGCGTTGCTGAATACGCTACAGGCGTTGCTAAATAAGCTACAGGCGTTGTTGAATATAATTTTTTTTTTTTTTCAATTTCTATCTGCTCATTATCATAGGAAATCGTAACTGTTTAAAAAAATTCTTAAAAAAAAAAAAAAGTTTACTCTACTCTGTAAAAGAGTTTTCACCACAACCTGTGTTCTTATGCGGAAAAATAGTTTAAAAAAATACTTTCACGTTTGTTATTACACAGGCGTTACTGAATACGCTACAGGCGTTATTGAATATAACAAGTTTTTTCAATTTCCTTCTGTTCATTATCATAAGAAATCATGACTGTTTAATAAAATTCATACAAAAATACGTGGTCTCTGTAAAAGGGTTTTCACCACGCTCCGTGTTCTTATGGGGAAAAATAGTTTTAAGGAAGACTTTCGTGTTCGTTATTGAATAGAGGCGTTACTGAATGCGTTACAGGCATTATTGAATATAACATGTTCTTTTTGAATTCCCATCTGGTTCATTATCATAGAAAATCATGACTATTCACTAAAATTCATTAAAAAAAAGTGTTGACTCTTTTATAGAGTTTTCACCACGATCCGTGTTCTTATGGGGAGAAATAATTTTAAGAAATACTTTCGCGTTCGTTATTGAATAGAGGCGTTACTGAATACGATACATGCTTTATTGAATATAACATGTTCTTGGAATTTCCATGTATCCATTATCATAGGAAATCATGACTGTTTATTGAAATTCATTAAAATGGTGTTGACTCTGTAAAAGAGTTTTCACCACGATTCTTGTTCTTATGGGAAGAAATAATTTTTAAAAAAATACTTTCACGTTCGTTAATGAATAGAGGCGTTACTGAATGCGTTACAGGAATTATTGAATATAACATGTTCTTTTTGAATTCCCATCTGTTCATTATCATAGGAAAACATGATTATTCACTAAAATTCATTAAAAAAAAAAACGTTGACACTGTAACAGAGTCCTTACCACTATCTCTGTTCTCATGTGGAAAAATAGTTTTATGAAATATTTTCGCATTCGTTATTGTATTACCAGTGCCTTGAATTCCCATCTGTATATTATTATAGGAAATCATGACCGTTTATTAACACGTTGACTGCCACGGAATTTTTCACGATTCTGGTCTAAAGAGCCAATTTGATTTAACCTTTAATTGCTGTATGTGGTCTGACAAACCGCGAGTTATTTTTTTGGAAAGCTTCCACCCACTAAAATATTTCAATTTTGACTTTTAAATTAATTTTTCCGATACTTTGTTTCTTAAATTTGAAATTAATGTTCATTAATTTCTTTGGTGCAGTATGAACCACATGTTGCAGTTGCGCCAAAATTATCAAACCATCCAACCACAGCACTCGTCAGTGAGTTGATTGGAGAAGAGATTGAACCAGTGGTGTGAGTTGAATGCAACTCATATGGCAGTCAAAGTGTTAAAATTCATTAAAAAAAAAACGTTTACTCTACTCTGTAAAAGAATTTTCCACAGTATCCATGTTCTTATGCGGAGAAATAGTTTTAAGAAATACTTTCGCGTTCGTTAGTACTCAGGCGTTGCTGAATACGCTACAGGCGTTGCTAAATAAGCTACAGGCGTTGTTGAATATAATTTTTTTTTTTTTTCAATTTCTATCTGCTCATTATCATAGGAAATCGTAACTGTTTAAAAAAATTCTTAAAAAAAAAAAAAGTTTACTCTACTCTGTAAAAGAGTTTTCACCACAACCTGTGTTCTTATGCGGAAAAATAGTTTAAAAAAATACTTTCACGTTTGTTATTACACAGGCGTTACTGAATACGCTACAGGCGTTATTGAATATAACAAGTTTTTTCAATTTCCTTCTGTTCATTATCATAAGAAATCATGACTGTTTAATAAAATTCATACAAAAATACGTGGTCTCTGTAAAAGGGTTTTCACCACGCTCCGTGTTCTTATGGGGAAAAATAGTTTTAAGGAAGACTTTCGTGTTCGTTATTGAATAGAGGCGTTACTGAATGCGTTACAGGCATTATTGAATATAACATGTTCTTTTTGAATTCCCATCTGGTTCATTATCATAGAAAATCATGACTATTCACTAAAATTCATTAAAAAAAAGTGTTGACTCTTTTATAGAGTTTTCACCACGATCCGTGTTCTTATGGGGAGAAATAATTTTAAGAAATACTTTCGCGTTCGTTATTGAATAGAGGCGTTACTGAATACGATACATGCTTTATTGAATATAACATGTTCTTGGAATTTCCATGTATCCATTATCATAGGAAATCATGACTGTTTATTGAAATTCATTAAAATGGTGTTGACTCTGTAAAAGAGTTTTCACCACGATTCTTGTTCTTATGGGAAGAAATAATTTTTAAAAAAATACTTTCACGTTCGTTAATGAATAGAGGCGTTACTGAATGCGTTACAGGAATTATTGAATATAACATGTTCTTTTTGAATTCCCATCTGTTCATTATCATAGGAAAACATGATTATTCACTAAAATTCATTAAAAAAAAAAACGTTGACACTGTAACAGAGTCCTTACCACTATCTCTGTTCTCATGTGGAAAAATAGTTTTATGAAATATTTTCGCATTCGTTATTGTATTACCAGTGCCTTGAATTCCCATCTGTATATTATTATAGGAAATCATGACCGTTTATTAACACGTTGACTGCCACGGAATTTTTCACGATTCTGGTCTAAAGAGCCAATTTGATTTAACCTTTAATTGCTGTATGTGGTCTGACAAACCGCGAGTTATTTTTTTGGAAAGCTTCCACCCACTAAAATATTTCAATTTTGACTTTTAAATTAATTTTTCCGATACTTTGTTTCTTAAATTTGAAATTAATGTTCATTAATTTCTTTGGTGCAGTATGAACCACATGTTGCAGTTGCGCCAAAATTATCAAACCATCCAACCACAGCACTCGTCAGTGAGTTGATTGGAGAAGAGATTGAACCAGTGGTGTGAGTTGAATGCAACTCATATGGCAGTCAAAGTGTTAAAATTCATTAAAAAAAAAACGTTTACTCTACTCTGTAAAAGAATTTTCCACAGTATCCATGTTCTTATGCGGAGAAATAGTTTTAAGAAATACTTTCGCGTTCGTTAGTACTCAGGCGTTGCTGAATACGCTACAGGCGTTGCTAAATAAGCTACAGGCGTTGTTGAATATAATTTTTTTTTTTTTTCAATTTCTATCTGCTCATTATCATAGGAAATCGTAACTGTTTAAAAAAATTCTTAAAAAAAAAAAAAAGTTTACTCTACTCTGTAAAAGAGTTTTCACCACAACCTGTGTTCTTATGCGGAAAAATAGTTTAAAAAAATACTTTCACGTTTGTTATTACACAGGCGTTACTGAATACGCTACAGGCGTTATTGAATATAACAAGTTTTTTCAATTTCCTTCTGTTCATTATCATAAGAAATCATGACTGTTTAATAAAATTCATACAAAAATACGTGGTCTCTGTAAAAGGGTTTTCACCACGCTCCGTGTTCTTATGGGGAAAAATAGTTTTAAGGAAGACTTTCGTGTTCGTTATTGAATAGAGGCGTTACTGAATGCGTTACAGGCATTATTGAATATAACATGTTCTTTTTGAATTCCCATCTGGTTCATTATCATAGAAAATCATGACTATTCACTAAAATTCATTAAAAAAAAGTGTTGACTCTTTTATAGAGTTTTCACCACGATCCGTGTTCTTATGGGGAGAAATAATTTTAAGAAATACTTTCGCGTTCGTTATTGAATAGAGGCGTTACTGAATACGATACATGCTTTATTGAATATAACATGTTCTTGGAATTTCCATGTATCCATTATCATAGGAAATCATGACTGTTTATTGAAATTCATTAAAATGGTGTTGACTCTGTAAAAGAGTTTTCACCACGATTCTTGTTCTTATGGGAAGAAATAATTTTTAAAAAAATACTTTCACGTTCGTTAATGAATAGAGGCGTTACTGAATGCGTTACAGGAATTATTGAATATAACATGTTCTTTTTGAATTCCCATCTGTTCATTATCATAGGAAAACATGATTATTCACTAAAATTCATTAAAAAAAAAAACGTTGACACTGTAACAGAGTCCTTACCACTATCTCTGTTCTCATGTGGAAAAATAGTTTTATGAAATATTTTCGCATTCGTTATTGTATTACCAGTGCCTTGAATTCCCATCTGTATATTATTATAGGAAATCATGACCGTTTATTAACACGTTGACTGCCACGGAATTTTTCACGATTCTGGTCTAAAGAGCCAATTTGATTTAACCTTTAATTGCTGTATGTGGTCTGACAAACCGCGAGTTATTTTTTTGGAAAGCTTCCACCCACTAAAATATTTCAATTTTGACTTTTAAATTAATTTTTCCGATACTTTGTTTCTTAAATTTGAAATTAATGTTCATTAATTTCTTTGGTGCAGTATGAACCACATGTTGCAGTTGCGCCAAAATTATCAAACCATCCAACCACAGCACTCGTCAGTGAGTTGATTGGAGAAGAGATTGAACCAGTGGTGTGAGTTGAATGCAACTCATATGGCAGTCAAAGTGTTAAAATTCATTAAAAAAAAAACGTTTACTCTACTCTGTAAAAGAATTTTCCACAGTATCCATGTTCTTATGCGGAGAAATAGTTTTAAGAAATACTTTCGCGTTCGTTAGTACTCAGGCGTTGCTGAATACGCTACAGGCGTTGCTAAATAAGCTACAGGCGTTGTTGAATATAATTTTTTTTTTTTTTCAATTTCTATCTGCTCATTATCATAGGAAATCGTAACTGTTTAAAAAAATTCTTAAAAAAAAAAAAAAGTTTACTCTACTCTGTAAAAGAGTTTTCACCACAACCTGTGTTCTTATGCGGAAAAATAGTTTAAAAAAATACTTTCACGTTTGTTATTACACAGGCGTTACTGAATACGCTACAGGCGTTATTGAATATAACAAGTTTTTTCAATTTCCTTCTGTTCATTATCATAAGAAATCATGACTGTTTAATAAAATTCATACAAAAATACGTGGTCTCTGTAAAAGGGTTTTCACCACGCTCCGTGTTCTTATGGGGAAAAATAGTTTTAAGGAAGACTTTCGTGTTCGTTATTGAATAGAGGCGTTACTGAATGCGTTACAGGCATTATTGAATATAACATGTTCTTTTTGAATTCCCATCTGGTTCATTATCATAGAAAATCATGACTATTCACTAAAATTCATTAAAAAAAAGTGTTGACTCTTTTATAGAGTTTTCACCACGATCCGTGTTCTTATGGGGAGAAATAATTTTAAGAAATACTTTCGCGTTCGTTATTGAATAGAGGCGTTACTGAATACGATACATGCTTTATTGAATATAACATGTTCTTGGAATTTCCATGTATCCATTATCATAGGAAATCATGACTGTTTATTGAAATTCATTAAAATGGTGTTGACTCTGTAAAAGAGTTTTCACCACGATTCTTGTTCTTATGGGAAGAAATAATTTTTAAAAAAATACTTTCACGTTCGTTAATGAATAGAGGCGTTACTGAATGCGTTACAGGAATTATTGAATATAACATGTTCTTTTTGAATTCCCATCTGTTCATTATCATAGGAAAACATGATTATTCACTAAAATTCATTAAAAAAAAAAACGTTGACACTGTAACAGAGTCCTTACCACTATCTCTGTTCTCATGTGGAAAAATAGTTTTATGAAATATTTTCGCATTCGTTATTGTATTACCAGTGCCTTGAATTCCCATCTGTATATTATTATAGGAAATCATGACCGTTTATTAACACGTTGACTGCCACGGAATTTTTCACGATTCTGGTCTAAAGAGCCAATTTGATTTAACCTTTAATTGCTGTATGTGGTCTGACAAACCGCGAGTTATTTTTTTGGAAAGCTTCCACCCACTAAAATATTTCAATTTTGACTTTTAAATTAATTTTTCCGATACTTTGTTTCTTAAATTTGAAATTAATGTTCATTAATTTCTTTGGTGCAGTATGAACCACATGTTGCAGTTGCGCCAAAATTATCAAACCATCCAACCACAGCACTCGTCAGTGAGTTGATTGGAGAAGAGATTGAACCAGTGGTGTGAGTTGAATGCAACTCATATGGCAGTCAAAGTGTTAAAATTCATTAAAAAAAAAACGTTTACTCTACTCTGTAAAAGAATTTTCCACAGTATCCATGTTCTTATGCGGAGAAATAGTTTTAAGAAATACTTTCGCGTTCGTTAGTACTCAGGCGTTGCTGAATACGCTACAGGCGTTGCTAAATAAGCTACAGGCGTTGTTGAATAGAAATTGAAAAAAAAAAAAAATTATATCTGCTCATTATCATAGGAAATCGTAACTGTTTAAAAAAATTCTTAAAAAAAAAAAAAAGTTTACTCTACTCTGTAAAAGAGTTTTCACCACAACCTGTGTTCTTATGCGGAAAAATAGTTTAAAAAAATACTTTCACGTTTGTTATTACACAGGCGTTACTGAATACGCTACAGGCGTTATTGAATATAACAAGTTTTTTCAATTTCCTTCTGTTCATTATCATAAGAAATCATGACTGTTTAATAAAATTCATACAAAAATACGTGGTCTCTGTAAAAGGGTTTTCACCACGATCCGTGTTCTCATGCGGAAAAATAGTTTTAAGAAATACTTTCAATAAATCTATTTCGCATTCATCACATCATGTACTAACCTTCACTTTAAATAATTAATCCTTACCCTATAGAACAATGCTTTCAACCCCGTGACAAACAATCAACTCGGAGACAGAACCACTCCAAAACCCATCACTCCAAACTACACCTTCTCAAATCAATCGCCCTCCACTCCCCTGGAAACAGCGACAATCTGCCATTTTTCCCAATAGCAAGCAAACGAAAAACGATACAACTGTTACAGAGCAGAACCAAATCTCTGAAGTTTTCAACCTCTTCCTTTTTAAAAGCTCGTTCCTTTTCCACCGCTTCTCCACAAAGACAAAAAGAAATTGAAACTTATCTCCCCCAGAAGAGATTTTTCAATGGAACATAATCTCCCGACATTTGTTATCCGTTCTCTCTTTCTCTTCTGGTCCCAATATCCGATAAATAGATTGATATTTTTCGTTTTCAAGAATGTATGCGAGTAACTCGGTGTAGATTTTCGGTAGTTGGTTTGTTTTCCGGAAAGGTGCTTTGAGTGGGTGTCCGGGAAATAGGAGAAATATGGTTCTTCCAATGGATTTGGAATGCGTACTAGAAATGTCAGGTACCTAGGAACTTATCATACAATTACTATTGTTATTGAATTTTTGTATATTTGTAAATATTTCGTAGTGTTAGTTTTGTAAATAATAAAACTCATGTACATTTTGCATAAGGCGGTTCAATAGTTCGTCTTTAGTTTCTTTCGCCACAATGTATGTCTTAATGATTGATAACGAGTTTTACAGAATTAACGCTGGGAAGTGAGTTTTACAAGGAGCATGGCATTTAACATTATGGTATTGGCAATCTCGCTAAATTGGCGAGATAGAGCCAAGTTGGCGACGGTTTTGGCGACTAATCTTTGTCGCCAAATTTAGCGATTAATCGCCAAATGTCGCCAAACTTGGCGACCATTTGGCTACATTTTCGGTACCTATGTACATGTATAAGACTTTTCGACTACGATCTGGAAAGTTCTCCAAATATCTACCTCTAGAAGTCTCAAGAATGTTCGCCTCCCCTATATAAGGCAGGCCGTGAGTTGAATCCGGGATTTTGAGTCACTGAATTATTTGACTAGTGAGTTGACTGAGGTTAGTCAGTTAGTTGACTGGGATTACTGAGTTGAGATGCTGAGTCTCAGTGAGCATTCAGAGTAGTTCTAAAGCGAACTGTATTGCATTGTCTTTTGCAGCGATTTTAGCAGTTAAGTAGTCAAGTTTTTAACTGCTGTTTTGTGCTCTATTGTTGTGTATAGAGCTGTATTGAGTCTACTAGAACGAGAAGTTCTGGAGTTGTAAATAAATCTGTGAAGAGTTATATAGGAATAAATTTCTGCAAGTTTTGATCTGCTTTGGATTCAAATCTTTCGAACCCATCCACGCAACAATATATAGGTTTAAGGTACAGTACGCTAAAAAAATCTGAACGATGGCTATATCTTCAGGTCTAATTATCGTAAAATCTTGCAGTTTGCACCAAAATGTTTTGTTTACGATTTTCTCTCTGTCTGATGCAAAAGCTTTTTCTTAGGGGGTATGTATACTAAGTAAAATTAACTCTATCTTTAAAAATTTCAATACTGACCCCTATATTTTATGTTTTCATTCGATTTAGAATACCTCGTTTACCCTAGATACCAAATTTCAGTTCATTATGTTGAGAAACACGTCACTCATGAGCGAAAATGTTTTGGACGATCTTGAGGGCAAATTTCTTTATCGCGGGGAAGAATCGAACGTTTTGCACGCTTCAAGGCGTAATCTATTACGTGGTCCCTTAAAGTGAGCTTTTTTTTAATTTTTGCTAAAATATCGATAACCCAAAGTCAAAATGGAATGAACAACAAATAGTTGTGAAATTTGAATATAATGGAATGAGAGTTATTCTCTCATGAAAAGGGGCGCTATAACCTTTGTAGGATAGTGCGGTCCGAACGGTCCCTTTTGCAAAATTCAGTGGTTTCGCAAGACACACAAATGGGTTTTTAGTACCCCAGATTCACCCGTTTTTGTTTATTGACAAATACGTCCAAATGAAAATGGGTCTCACTGGCTTCTTCTTTTTCCCTTACTGTTTCACAGTCATTTCAAAGTAAAGGACTCCTTTTTAAGGGGGTCCAGTACCGAAATTTCTTCAAAAATCCCAATTTTTTTTTCTGATTTAAAAAAATAGTTCATACATTCCTGAAGAGAATGATGTTTTTATCTTATTTCTCCGGTGATTAGAACGCCACAAAATTACCCGTGATTTAAACATCACTAATGGGCGTAACACATTGAAGCGTCTGCTTGAAGTGCGTTTTTCGAGCACTAGTGTTTTTCACAGATGTTGCATATTCAAATCGATATATCTCCAGAACCATTAACAATTGGCTATTCAAATTTTTGGAACATTTAATTTATATAGTTTTAAATATTTTGTCTTCGCAGAATTTTATTTTTTTAGTTCTGTTTTAAAATATAACATTTAGCGTAAAAGATAACATAAAAAAAAGCAAAAATTTCAATATTTTAACATATTAAAATATATATTAAAAGCAAAAATTTCGAGAATTTTTTTAATTTTTTTTAGTTCATCTATCAAAATTCTGTGAAGACAAAATTTTCTTTATATAATTATGTATTACAGAAAGCTTTCACTTTGAAATTTTTTTTTATTTTTTCTTGACTTATATCAAAATACGCAAACATCAATTATTATGGATTTTTCTTGGTTTTTTAATTTTTTTTAAATAACTAAACACAAAATTTCAAATTTTTTTTTCTCAAAGATATATAAATAGTATCTCATACATAAAATAAATTTTTGACATAAAATTGTACATAAATAAAAATTTTTTTATTTTCGGTACCGGACCCCCTTAAACGACCTTGTACATAACTAACAAAAGCAACTTCGTTCGGTACTTGGTCTTTTTTACGATCAGTTCGTGCTTAGGGAATAATTGCACGTACATAAAATGTTGGACACATTTTGATGTTGAATAATTCATAAAATAATGAAGATAAATTTAAACTGATACAGGTAATGGTTAGATAGACTCAAATAGTTTTATGGCCCTTGTCGATGGACTTCCACATGTGCGCCGTTCGTCGCACGGAATATATCAAGACGGTAGTTAATTTCGGGCCAGGTAAAGGTAAGCATGTCGGCATCCACAGAGGCTGTAATCCTGGCCTTTAAGTCATTCGATACTTTCCTCCTGTAAGCGATGTCCTATAGCTATACGAATCACCAAAGGAAAAAGACCAGTGGCGTTGTATCAGGTGATATGGGGGGCCAAGAGAGAAAAACACACAATTAATAGCGCGCGCAGACGATATTTAAAATAAAAATAAAAAAATAATAATATTAACACGGGCAGACGATATTTACAAGAGAAATGATATTCAAATGGGAAAAGGAAATATCCTCTGGCAAGGTTCTCTATAAAAGAAAATATACGAGTTATTCTATATATAAATGTCCATAAGTTTGTTTATATTGTTGCGTGGGTGGGTCCGAAAGATTTGATTGGTTGTTTTCAGATTATCTGGCGCCGTCAGCAACACGAGGGCTATACTGCGCCGAAACATTCGTCATTAGACAAGCCAACATACATTTACAGACACCCATGCCAACACGGGACTCGAACCCGCAACCTCGCGGTCTAGAAGCTAGCACGCTAACCACTCTACCGTTTGGTCGGCTCCGAAAGATTTGAAGCCAAAGCAGATTAAAACTTGAGGACATTTATTCCAATGTAGCTCTTCGCAGGTTCTTTTACAACTCCAGAACTTTCTGTTCTAATAGACTCAATACAGCTCTTTGCACAACAATGGAGCACAAACAGCAATTAAAAACTAGAAACACAACTGCTAAAATCGACACAAAAGACAATGCAATACAGTTCACTTTCGGAACTAATCTGAATGCGCGCTGAGAGACAACTAACCAACTCGCTCAACTCAATCACTCGCTCTCTTGACCTTATATAGGAAAGCTAAACTTTCGCGAATCTTCTAGAGATAGAAATTTGGAGAATTTTCCAGATCGCAGTCAAAAAGCCCTATACAGGTACATGAAGACCGAAAGTGTCGCCAAATGGTCGCCAAGTTTGGAGACATTTGGCGATTTCTCGCCAAGTTGGCGAGATTGCCATTAACCATAATGTTAAATGGTCTCCTTGTAAAACTCGTTTTCCAGCATTATCCCTGTAAAACTCGTTTTCCAGCATTAAGAGACGCATTGCAGGAAAGCGAAGTAAAAACAAACTCTTGCACTGCCTTATGCGAAATGTACATACAATTTTCTTTTTACATAATTAATGCTACAAAATATTTACAAATATACAGAAATTAGTAACAATATCTTCATTATTTTATGAATTATTCAACATCAAAATGTGTCCAATATCTTATAGACACCCTGTATATTATAAAATAATTATATTTCCCGGAATATAACTCGTATTAGGGAATAATTACACGCTTTGTCAAAATAAAACAAATTAAAAGCCTTCACCTCTTTCCGATAAGAACTCTTAACAAGTCAACGCCCTCCACCCAGGTAACTTCAGATTCAATCCGTCTAATATCCCTCCATCGATATCTCCAGGTCATTAAAGGCGGCTAATTAATGCACCTTCTATTATCTTATCGGACCAATCAGAGGGCAGAGTCGTGGCATTAGCAGATAAAGCTGCAAATGGGCGAATGGCGCTCTCTACTCACTTGGAATCTAGTAGGGATTAAGGGGAAAGGGACGACAACGGGAAAAACGGCTACAGTTTTCTGTCTCGCTTTCTTAAAACCGCGATAGGTATTAGGATGGGTTTTTTTATTAAAGGGTGTTTTCGTTGATTTAATGAGTCAATAAAGTGAAGTGAAGACAGGGAATGGGTGGGTGCGTTCAAAGTATGTGTTTTGTGTAGAATAAGGAAATTTCATTTTATTTATTGGATGCAATTTAAAAGAAGCCGGCGTTGAACAAATGTCTGCAATTCGTTGGGTATAAGTAATAATATTGTTGCACAAATTGTCTGTATATAGTGTAAATAGTGACGTATTATTTTAAAATTGTATTGTCATTTATTTTATCTTCTTATTTTATTTATTAACAGTGATTATACAGGTTAGATAAAGGTGGCAACACCTAAAGCAATCGAGAAATTTCGAGATGTTTCTTTTCCGACGAATTGGCTGGAAATTTCGCGAATGTTCTCTCGCGCCAAGTATAAATAAGACTGGAGATCGGGAAAGTTTTCAGATTGACTTCGGACTTCGATGAAAACTGATCGCTTTGTTTACCGATTGGAGTGAGCTTGTATAATCGCTGTATTCGAAGTTGTTTTTGCTGAAGCTTGTGTTGAAGCTTGAGAGTGACCGTTTTCTTTGAATAAATTTTGTGAGTTTTCTGAAGAGAGAATAAATATTTTTATACCGTAAAAACTGTGCCATCATTGCCTCAGTGGAAAAATGTATAACAATATAATCTATAAAAACAAAGTTTTCAATATATATCATCCTTTATATGCATCGCAAATTTTTATATCCATCAACATCGTATCAATTCTATTGTCAAAGTGTGTTTAGGGTTTGCATCTAATTTTCAATATTAAAAACATCTCTATCAGCAAAATATGCGGCAAATAACGTTTCAAAGTTTACTTATTAAAAATGAATGTGAATTTGAGCATTCACATCTAATGATCTTTTATTTATTCTGATTTAAAATAATTTTGGCAACAGGAAAAAGTGTCAACAGTCATCGGTTAAAGTGCTTACACTAACAGAGTTACTACTCAACGCAACGTTGAATTGACTGGAACACACTCCATAATAAATGTATTCTTTTATGTCCAAATATCTTTTATATATTGTAATTAAAATAATTTTAGCAACAAGAAAGAGTTTGTTTATATATTTTTAACAGTAAAATTGAAAGTAAGAGTACATTGAAAATTGCTTCAAATTTTACGCTACCTGTAAATCTTGAAAGTGTACAGCATATTTACAGTTTTAAGTTAAATAATTTTTATAAAAAAATTAAAAAAAAAAAAAAAACCTCTTGGATTTTTGGTATTTTTTTTTTTTTTTTAAACACTGTGTGATTTTAAAACACTAGTATACAATGTAAATGAAAGAGTATGATGAAAATAAGCATTTGTTTTAAAACATTTACAATTATTTTTATTTTGTTCGTGTGTTGGTTGGTTGTTTTCAGATTATCTGGCGCCGTCAGCAACACGAGGGCTATAATGCGCCGAAACATTCGTCATTAGACAAGTCAACATACATTTACAAACACCAATGCCTAACACGGGACTCGAACCCGCAACCTCGCGGTCTAGAGGCTAGCACGCTATCCACTGTACCGTTTGGTCGGCTTTTGTTCGTGTATTTTGGGTGAGGAAAATTTTCGATGACCTAATTAAGGGGTCTCTAGGACACAAAATTCTAAAATTTTTATTTTTAGATTTATTTTTCCGAAATGTTTTATGCAGTAATGTATGATGCTTTAAAACTAAAACAACTATTTTAATTTTTCAAATTTAACAATTTTCTTTTTTATTTTTTTAAATTAAAAAACTTTAAAATTTTGGTATTTTCTAAATTTGATATACATTAAAAACTTTTTTAAAAAATCATTTCATTTTTGCATTAAATTTCTTCTTATAGTTTATACAAAAATATTTCTTCGTGATTTTTCTTTAAAGTAATTAGAAAAAATTAAAAAAAAAATGTTGTGCAAAAATTGTAAAAAATCCATAGTATGCTAACTCCAAACACTAAGCTAAAAAAACTTAAATCAAAATATACAATTCCTGAAGGCAAATCAAAAAGATATGTATAAAAAACAATTGTGGAAAGTTTCATCGATTTATAGGAAGTAGTTTTTAAGTTATAGTTATTTAAGGGTGTCCAGTACCGAAATTTCTTCAAAAATCCCAAATTTTTTTTCTGATTTTAAAAAATAGTTCATACATTCCTGAAGAGAATGATGTTTTTATCTTATTCCTCCGGTGATTAGAACGTCACAAAATTACCTGTTATTTAAACATCACTAATGTGCGTAACACCTTGAAGCGTCTGCTTAAAGTGCGTTTTTCGAGTACTAGTATTTTTCACAGATGTTGCATATTCAAATCGATATATCTCCAGAACCATTAACAATTGGCTATTCAAATTTTTGGAGCATTTAATTTATATAGTTTTAAATATTTTGTCTTCAAAGAATTTTATTTTTTTAATTCTGTTTTAAAATATAAAATTTTTCATAAAAGATAACGTAAAAAAAAGCAAAAATTTCAATATTTTAACTTTGAGAATTTTTTTAATTTTTTTTTATTCACCTATCAAAATTCTGTGAAGACAAAAATTTTCTTTATATAATTATGTATTACAGAAAGCTTTCACTTTGAAAATAAAATTATTTTTTCTTGACTTATATCAAAATACGCAAACATCAATTATTAGGGATTTTTCTTGGTTTTTAATTTTTTTTTTTAAATAACTAAACACAATATTTAAAAAAAAACATTTTCTCAAAGATATATAAATAGTATCTTATACATAAAATAAATTTTTGACATAAAAATGTACATAAATAAAGTTTTTTTTATTTTAGGTACCGGACCTCCTTAAAAAGGGACAAAAAGTCATTACCGAAAAAAACAGTTTCAAGATAGTATGTCTGAGATACAGTTGTCATATAATAAAAACTTAAATATTTCAAGTTCAGGGCTACCACCGCTTTGAAAATAGTTGCTTTAGTAGCCCCAGATGTTAAAAGTAGTATCCAAAATAGCAGTCTCAGACGTTGAAAATAGTAGTTTCAGAAGTTGAAAATAGTCTCTTTTTTCAAGTCGACAATATTCTTGCTTTTGCTTTGAAGGTTTAGGTGTTCAACATCTGAATAAAACTATTGATTAATATAAAACACGAAAATCCAGAGACACTCCCCGTTATATATATATGGTCTTTCGATTCAAAATAGTGTCTTAATACCAAGTAAACACGGCATCTCATACATTAAAAACAATGTGTAGTAATACTCTTTATGATACCTTATCCGGTAAAACGTTCAAAAGAATCGAATATCCAGACTATTTTTCATGCCTTTTTTTTTTTTTTTTTAAGCAATAATAATAATAATAATTTTGTTTAAACCTTCAAATCAAAAAAAGTTGAACTGCACCCAAAATCGACGGTAAGAATCGACTCGCAAAAAAACATAACTACATATTCTTTTTTTAATTCCCCAAAGTCAAACAACTTTTTGGCAAAAAAAAAGTTTCATGTTTAAACAATTATACTGTATTGACATTAACAGGCGGATTTTCAATTTGTTAAGCGACATTCAAAGTTTTTAAATAAATTACTTCGATATTTAAATTATTTTTTTATGAACTTAGCTACAATATTAAAATTGTAGTCGTACTTCATCGATTGACCTACATGGCGAAATCGATCCTCACACCGACACACATCATTGGCATAACGTTTATAACATCAACGGAAGCCTTGAGGAAAGCCTTCCAAACAACAACAAAAATCCAAGCCATCCAACAACAAAAATCTCGGCAGTTATAACATCATCAGCACCAAAACTGCTGCTCTAATATCGGGAAAAGCAGCTGTTAAATCCTTAAACCAGGGTAACCTTTGGTAAAAATGACTATCATTTCAATGTAAATATAAACGATAGTGCCTTCCATACCGATGCAAATCTCGCAATAGGTCTATTACATCAGCGTAATACGCGGCAAAAATGACTGTCACAGCAACTTAAATCGCGGCGATCACCCAACATATAAGCCTAAATCTTGGCTTAGTTGGTTGGTTGTTTTCAGATTATTTGGCGCCATCAGCAACGCAAGGGCTATAATGCGCCAAAACTTTCGTCATTAGACAAGCCAACATACATTTACAAACACCCATGCCTAACATGGGACTCGAACGCGCAACCTCGTCTAAATCTTGGCAATAGCGGCCATTATAGCCGTTTAACAATCAATGAAATAAACAATCACACACTAACATAAATATTGATGATAAAGACAAACATGAAAAGAAGCAGCGACAAAGTGGTTATTTTACTGGAGGTTTTGGGTTTGTTGTTTTCAGATTATCTGGCGCCGTCAGCAACACGAGGGCTATAATGCGCCGAAACTTTCGTCATTAGACAAGCCAACATACATTTACAAACACCCATGCCTAACACGGGACTCGCAACCTCGCGGTCTAGAAGCTAGCACGCTAACCACTATACCGTTTGATCGGCCTGGAGGTTTTGGGATTTCTGAATGCAGGCAAGGATCCATGGCAATCAGACTTGTAAGCAACCGCATGACATACATGCATCCCCTAGAAATTTTAATGTGGATTTGCATCGATCTCTGGAAATTTTGGTCATAGACGCTGAAATCGGCATACCGCAGAACTAAATCGTGTGCTATTTTTAGTGTGAATTTCATTCCCTATATGTTAAGTCAAAAAAAATAAAAGCAAGCTTTTCACAACCGTCACACACAACAATTAACTTCCACTTCGAACATTATAGTGATTAATGATGTGTGGATGCAAAATGTCATACAATTTTCTCCTCCTATTTTGAGATTTTCAGTATCTGGTGATTGGACTTGGGAAAATCACAAGGATTTCTTATACTTAAATACTACAACTACCTTGTTAAAGTTAGGTGACTTTTTTAACCCTTTCAGTTCCAGTGATGCCAATTGGAATGACAACATTTACGAATTTTTTTCTCCTCACCTAATACTTCCAGTGAATTCGAATCAAAGTTTTTACAATCATCAAACTATTCTCTGACCAAATATATTTTTCTGTTTCACTAATATATGGCTGCACGGGTTCTGATGATGAATGAAATGAGACTTTTTTATAATTTCTCAATTCCGAAAAAGATGCCGAAATTAATTTCATTTATTAAGTAATTTAAATTAAATAACACTTTCAAATATGTTTGTATTATTTTCTTTAATATTTAAAAATTGTATATTAACCATTTTTAGCGAATAAATATTTTAAAATTTTAACATTTGCAATGATTGAAAAGTGATGATTCCATTTGCAATCAGTGGGAGTTTGAGTGCAACTCAACACCTTTTCCCGGTTATATTATTTATTTTAGATTCGTACTGTTATTACAACGTTTTTGCCATTTTTTTCTAGCAGTATTCACTACGTTAAGATATATTTACGACTAAATAGAAAATTTCAAATTTTATTTTATTTATTTATTTTATTATTAGATTAGATTATTATTTATTTATTAGAAATGCCAAAACGAAATAGCTTAGACTTGTCCGATACTTAATGGCCAATGTTGCCATTTAGAATAATTTTTAATTTTAATTAAAAAATTAAACAAAAAAAAATTTGCTTTCAACCCTGTTATTCTGGATACCAAATGGGTATATTTTATAAATTTCAGATTTTTAAAATGAAAAATAAATATTTGGGACTGAAAGGGTTAATTAGAGAAGAAAACGATTTACTATGACGTTATCAGGCCATTTAAACTGCGCAAAAGTAGATGTATCATTGGCTAAGTGGCAACCCTCAATCGGTATAATTTAATCGGTATTTTTACGCAAATATAAATCTTCAATTGAAAAAGAACAGGTTAAGAAAACTGTTTATACTGATGGCATTTCTTTAGGCGTTCACGAAATTCGACAAAATTGTATGCCATTTTATTTAAAAATATTTGCATTATTTTTTACTATAATAATATTTTTTTTTTTTTTTTTTTTTTTTTTTTGATAATTGTAAACATTTTGACCCTATTTAAGTAGTTAAATTTCAATTGATTAAACATTGTCAGATAAACATTTCTTGTTTACACAATTATGGGAGTTTTCTAAAACTGGTAAGGTGTACTTCTTGGTTAGTTTATACGCTCAACGACCTATTTTTATGCACAATAGATGCTAATCAGGCCAGGACCTACAGCTTAACGTGGATTCCGAACCACAACGAACATCCATGCTTTATCCCGGATTCAAACCCGGCACCTTTGGCATGCGTTTAGAAAGAGCATGCATCCAGAGCGCTAACCACACAGCCATCAGATGGGCCTGGAAAGATGTGAAAAAAATTTCGTATGTAGTAAAAATTAAACACAAAAAAATTTCCAATGTACACTGGTTTCGTGGGAAATATAGGAGGTCTTCTCTTTCAAAAGTTTCAAAAATATTGAGTTGTTCTCTAAACCACACGAAATATTTTGCAGCGTAACCAATCTTAAGGTATACATATACAATTGAGATGATTTTCTTTAATTTTTAGGTTATAATTTCAAACTTTTTGGCAGTATATCAGAATTAAAAATGATGCATTTATTATTCATAAACTTTTCTTCCGTCTATTTTTTAATCAGCTAATTGAAATTAAAGTGACTAATTAGAGCATTATTAGAACATATATAAATAAACTTGTAATTAATTTAGAGATATTATTTTTATTGCAAATAAAAGATATTATATTGAAGCATGTTTCTATGGAGAATTTTGAATTTGGATTCAATATTCTTTTAATTATAAGTTTTTAAATAAAAAGTTTTAAAAAATACATAGTTTTTAACAAAAAATTAAGATTAAAATATTCATAAAAAATTTGTTCATAACAATATATATATTAGACTCTCCATAGAAAACACATTCACAACTATTGTCTACAAAACAAAATTCGAATTTTGTAAATCGGACCATTTATTATGAAGTTATGACCGTTGGCGTAAAGTCATATATAACACCAAAATGTAATTCTTCAGAAAACGCGTTTAAAGTTTACTACACTAATGAACGTGATTCAAAACAGATTTAAAAAAAACCTACTGTAATTTAAAAAGTAATGCAAGTCTCAGAAAAAAAAAATGCTATCATTTTAATGGTAATGAATTCGGGAATATTTTAAAACCAAAAAACAAAAACACAAACTCGAGTCAAATTTCGCGATTTCTAATGTATATGTATACTTTAACGAACCAATTTTCAATCGCATTTCCATTATTCTTGTTGTATTTGTTTAATACTCATTGGAAATTCTTATTCTACAGGGTGCATTTAAAAATTCCAAAAGAACATTCGAAATGCTTTGCCATCCATCAAAATCAAGTCCCCCTCTCCCCCCATACCATACCTAAAACAGATGAGGTTGAAACAAGTCAGCCTGATTGTAGAAGTATAAAATTCGAATTTGGAAGTTCGTTTTCAATCGGTAACAGAGATTGTTCAATCTATTCGGTTCTAACGAGACAGTGAGATAAATGGAACCATCTTTAAGTTTATCTGAAAGTTTTATCATCAAAACGCTGAACTACATTGAGACTATTAAGTTTTCATTGCGTAAATTAGGCTTAATATGCAAAGGGCTTCATAAATTGAAGTAGTCATTAATATTCAAATTCTTGGACAGAAATTGAAACTATTTAAAATGCGTTCTAATTAAAATACATTCGCTGTTACTCGAACCCTGGTTATTTAATTAAAATACACTGGAATATTTTTTTCTTTCAACTTTTCAGTTATACTCAAAAGTTCTATAGAAAATTAAACAAGTATTTAACTAGGTGTGTAGAACATCGCACAACTTTCAATTGCACTATAAAATATTGGTCACTGCAGTAAAATTTAACATGACGTTACTTACCATTTTCTTATTTTTACTCATTTAAATAAAATTTGGTCAGTTTGGCGATATTTTTGACAATAAATTTTACACGAGTAAAAAAAGAAATTGCAAAATTGGTGGTTTTATTCGATAGACATTACATTGTTGTTACTTGTGCGTGAAACAAAAAAACTCAATCGTTGATGGACGATGCTCAAGAGCAGAGAGCTCTGTTTTAAAGGCACCTGTTTTTTTAAAAACTTTTTATGCTTTTATGCATCGCATTTTTATGAGAATTTCGGAGGTGGACCTTCAGAGGCATTACTTAATCGATTTTGAACAGGCATCACCGCACCATTTTTTAACAATTACTATAAAACATGACTTTTTCAAAGGCAGCTAGCTACCTTATGAGCATGGGCGATTTTGACGAAATCATTAATGGTAGGTCCATGTGCCATCACAAACCCGAACACCAAAATTGAACCTCGTAGGTCTATTTGATCGAGATTTGTGCTGACCATGTACACACAGACGATTTTTTTTTAACTAATACACTACTTTTATTACCCTATGTATACATACGAGAAATTGAAAGTAAACAGAATAATACACATGCATAAAAAAATGTTCACACACATTTGATGAAACTAAATTATTCTATGTTAAATTACCTAATTAGGGCTCAACAACACCTGTTATAGCTCAATTTGTAATTGTTTTAGAATTTTAACTTTAGTTCTTAACGATTGCCTCTGATTTTCTACGGCGAACATACTAGTATTGTAAATATAACTTAAATATATTTTTTCAGAATTTAAAAAAAAAATATATTAATTACACACTTTTTACATGTACAACACAATTCAAAATTAGTTAAAAAATCTATTAAATCACGGAAGTATTTTATCCTAGAACGTTCACAGCACTCTATAGTTTAAATTGTATTAAAAAAATTAATTGCTTAATTAAAACCGATGTTTTTTATGTAAAAAAAAAGTAGTACAAAATTCAGTATTTTTTATTTACTTTTTTCTGTAAAAACTATATAAGGCACGGATAAGTCTTTTTAACTAGTTTGAGACTAACAGTAAGTACTTTCTGACAAGGACCACGGATACTTTCAAACTTTTAACACGTTGAATGCCATGTCAGCCGTAGGTGGCTGACACTGAACTTTCCGTTTAGGCCATGTCAACCACCGGTGGCTGACAGTACGCTGTTGTTTTTAACACACCTATTATTCGACATTACGCCTTTCTTAGTACTTTTTCCAAGAGCAGAATGTCTTGGTTTTTGAAGGACTATTGATATTTCAATAGACAAAATTATTATTAAATATACAATGTCCAAAATGCCCTTGTGGAAAAATTGCCTACCTAAGAATTTTAGACTCGAGGTCTGGATAGGTATAAGGAGAAGATATTTACGTTTAGAATGAAATGCTTATTTCATTCTAAAGGTAAATATCTTCTACTACGATAAGAAACAATGGCCTTAATATATTATCTCAACTCTATAGAGTAAATTTTAATCTGTTAGTAGTGCTCTTCCCATTGCTATACAGCCGACCAAACGGTATAGTGGTTAGCGTGCTAGCTTCTAGACCACGAGGTTGCGGGTTCGAGTCCCGTGTTGGCATGGGTGTTTGTAAATGTATGTTGGCTTGTCTAATGACGAATGTTTCGGCGCATTATAGCCCTCGTGTTGCTGACGGTGCCAGATAATCTGAAAACAACCAACCAACCCATTGCTATACAGCAATACCAGCGCATCTGAGCTGGGTTGTTGTATTCAGATTATCTGGCGCCGTCAGCAACACGAGGGCTATAATGCGCAGAAACATTCGTCATTAGACAAGCCAACATACATTTACAAACACCCATGCCAACACGGGACTCGAACCCGCAACCTCGCGGTCTAGAAGCTAGTACGCTAACCACTATACCGTTTGGTCGGCGCATCTGAGCTGGGCGTGTGGCCTAACGGAGATTTTATTAAGAATTCGCTTGGCGCTCAACATGATAACACGTTGACTGCCAAGGAATTTAGCACGATTCCGGTCTAAAGAGCCAATGTGATTTAACCTTTAACTGCTGTTTGCGGTCTGACAGACAGCGAGTCCTTTTTTGTGGAATGCTTCCACCCACTAAAATATTTCATCTTAGTTTTTTATATTAACCCTAGAACTACAAACCCATTTTTTTTTTACCTGTAAACTACAAACCGGGGTAAATATTAATCCCACGGGTTTTTTGGTCGTAAAACCATTCTGAAAGCAGTAATTTGACTTTTAATACGTGAACTTTTTTTTTTTTTCATGCTGAAGAGAATGGTGAGGAGCAAATTCAATTTTAACAAGGTTTAGTTGGTGAAAAATCGATTTGAATAGCTGAAAGTGTTGAAAAATGGTCACACCATCATTTAACAAACACAAATTTATAACTATTTTTTTTAAACAACTGATGTTTCAATTTTCGCTGGAATTTTAAACAGGACACATGAGGCTTTTAGAAAAAAATACGATCATGACTTTTTGCCAAAAAAGTCTATTTATTTGGGACTTAAAAAATTTAAAAAAAAATTAGCATTCTGATCTATGGAAAAGTCAAATGAAAATCGATGAAATATTGGTTTTTAAGAAAATATTTCGGTTTCTGTCATACAAACCGTAAGAAAAGGAGAAATTTGATACACCATAAAAAAAATATTGAAAAGTAAAGTTACGATTTGACTTATTCAAAGACACCACAATCGCTGCAGCAGTAGATTACTATGTGACTCTCGCAGGCCGGTCGCTTGTACTTAACTTACCTACACAAAACACTAACGGGAACTACAAACCGGGGTAAATATCAACCCCACACAAGATTCACGTCTTCACTGCGTCACAGTAAACAAGAAACTGAAGGGTCTGGCAACCTCGCCCTATTGTTAGAACCTAGAATTAAATTATGGTATAGGTCTTCAGTTGATAATGTCACTGACTAACTTAACCCTTTGCACTCCAGGCCATTTTCGCGCGGAGGGACCAGCAACTCGAATCATTTTAGGTTCGGTTGGCGTTTACGGATTTTCTTCATGGAAACTAAACACAGTCATTGGCCTTGCTTCAAATTTCCGCATCAAACCAAGAGGTCCTCTCGTGTTTCGGCATCCAATCGTGTGGCGCCTGAGAGGCGCCGCTGAAGTGCAAAGGGTTAAAAATGGAGTTCAAAGTTTACCTGGGGTAGATATCTACCCCGGTTTGTAGTTGTAGGGTTAATTTTTTAGATACATTGTTTCTTAAATTTTAAATTGATGTTCACTAATTTCTTTGGCACAGTATGAACCACGTGTTACCCTTGCGTCAAAATTATCCTTTCGTGTAACCAGTCCCTAATTTTTTGTTTGTATTGTATCTTCCTAAAAACGGGTCCTTCTAACACCAAATGATTTGTTATTTTTCCTAATTCTTTTTCGTTTCTTATGAAATAAAAGCTTCTAAAGTTGACAATTACATCTAAAAACTTTTGAAAACGTATCAACCAAACAATGTAAGATCTATGCTTAAACACGTCCCAACTAATAGTTCCATAAATATCCAATAGTACCTAATTAGATAGCAATTATGTGTATAATTAATTCAATTTTATATTAAGATTAATGACAAATTAAAACATACAGGTACATAAAGGTGACAACTACAAGCTATTTTCCATCGACTTGTTTATGTCTCGGCACAGAGTTTGCGAACCTTCTTTCTAATCTTATTTATTTATTTATTTATTTATTTATTTATTTATTTATTTATTTATTTATTTATTTATTTATTTATTTATTTATTTATTTATTTATTTATTTATTTATTTATTTATTTATTTATTTATTTATTTATTTATTTATTTATTTATTTATTTATTTATTTATTTATTTATTTATTTATTTATTTATTTATTTATTTATTTATTTATTTATTTATTTATTTATTTATTTATTTATTTATTTATTTATTTATTTATTTATTTATTTATTCAAGGGAACTATGTAAAAAAATAAAACACGACTTATTTATCAACCCGATGTTTAATCTCAGCTTGTTTCGAAGTTTCAGTGACGCTTTTTGAAAGAACGCCAATACGACGCTAATACTTTTTCCAATAAACCATTATTTCAAAAATATGCTGAACTAGAAAAGCAGATAAGCTTTTACTTTGATCCCTTAACCTTTATGTTACTTTTAAGGTTTCACTAGATTCAAAGCTGTAAGGGATCAATAGGCTAATGCTCGTTCTGTGCAGAAACACTGCTTTTTTCATTTTCAAGTTACATGATTTAAATCAATAATCTCTAGGACTTAATAAATATACATAGTCAATTTCTATACTTAGTAACTTTTAATAATTATTTTTAAAAGCACTTGAAAAATGATATACGACAGCAGATATACCAACTTTTTTTTTACAGATTTTTAGGGTTTATCCTTTAACTGCTGTGGTTGGGTGGTTTTAGGTTTTTTGGCGCAAGAGCTATACATGGTTCATGCTGCACCAAACAAATTGGTGAACATCAGTTTAAAGTTTAAGAAACATGGTATCAGAAAAATTAATTTAAAAGTCAAAGATGCGATATTTTAGGGGTGGAAGCATTCCACAAAAAATTACTCGTGGTCTGTCAGACCGCTTACAGTAGTTAAAGGTTATCCATGGCCTATGCTCTTATAAAACGGTATAGTGGTTAGAGTGCTAGCGTCTAGACCACGAGGTTGCGGGTTCGAGTCCCGTGTTAAGCATGGGTGTTTGTAAATGTATGTTGGCTTGTCTAATGACGAATGTTTGGGCGGATTATAGCCCTCATGTTGCTGACGGCACCAGATAATCTGAAAACAACCATCTATGCTCTTATATTACGATGAATGAATACTGGTTGGTTGGTTGATTGGTTGGTTGGTTAGTTCGTGCGCTCAACGAATTATATACTTGTTCATAATAACGGCTTAATCAGGCCGGGACCTACAGCTTAACGCGGATTCCCAAACACAACTAATATCCATGCCTAATCCAGAATTCGAACCAGGCACCTTTAGCATGCGAAGCCAGAACGCTAACCACACAGTCATCAGGTGGGCAGAATGAATACGAGATTTGTACCCACGGCAATAGCGACTATTTCATCAACGTAAATCTTTGCAATAGTGGAAGTAATGGTGAATTCCAAAAGGTGTTTCGAGTAGGTCTTTTCCATATATTCTAAGGAACATCCGTAAAAACGTAAAAAATCAATAAAAGTACGGAAAACAACGGAAAATCCATAAAAGGTGTCTTTGCGACAAATTTTCAAAGTTTGGACAGAGTTATTAATCCGCCTCTAATGTTGAAGTTAAGCTTTTTTGTTACATTGGGCCTCCTCTTTTTTAAATTACATTTACAAAAAGTTACAATTAAGTTAGGAGTACTTAATTCACCAATATTTTGTTAAGCTAAATAAATAAAAACTTGTAAATTTGTAAATAGTTTTTAATAGATGTTAGTATGAAAATCTTTACAAATGGACACTAGTTAAAATTTTGAAATAATAAAAATTCGACGTGGATAATATAATTAACCTTTTTTAATAATATTAAGGCTTCTAAAGTTTTCAAGGTTGCATTTCAAATAAGGTAGAAAAATTAAGACTAATGAAATTCATCAATAATCTCCTTACTAAAAAAAACTAAATATACATTTGTAAAGGTTTCATTCAATTTCCCATAAAATTACACAGAGTAATAAATGTATTGCATTCGGTCAAGACAAAATTTCCAACTTATTTTTTTTTTTTTTTATAAACATTTCTAAACGTTTACGAACGTACCGAATTAAAGAAAAAGGTGGTCTGAAAAAAAAGTGACCAAGAAATATATATATATCCCTTTACAGATTTCATGATTTTCCAGAAATAAATGTTAGCATCTTCACTATAGCTTCCTATTATTATTATTTTTTTTTAATTTATTGTTATGAATTTTTCTCAAAGGCAATGGCCGACCAAACGGTATAGTGGTTAGCGTGCTAGCTTCTAGACCACGAGGTTGCGGGTAAGAGTCCCGCGTAAGGCATGGGTGTTTGTAAATGTATGCTAGCTTGTCAAAGGACGAATGTTTCGGCGCATTATAGCCCTCGTGTTGCTGACGGTGAAAGATAGTCTGAAAACAACCAACCAACCTTAGAGGCAATGATGGCACAGTTTTTAACACGGTTGTGGTTGGTTGTTTTCAGATTATCTGGCACCGTCAGCAACACGAGGGCTATAATGCGCCGAAACATTCGTCCTTTGACAAGCCAACATACATTTAGAAACACCCATGCCTAACACGGGACTCGAACCCGCAACCTCGAAGTGTAGAAGCTAGCACGCTAACCACTATAGCGTTTTGTCGGCCAGTTTTTAAACTCGCTTTTGTTAGTTTTACCTGTATGTTTCCTTGTAACCGACTCTTTTGGGTTCAATTTTGCCCTACTTTGAGCAATCAGATTTGATTTAAACTTTGCACACTTGTCAAAGATCGATGACAATACAATAATTCAATAAGTTTGTCGCTTTATCACAAGGATTAGCTCGTATTGCCCTTGCGCCGTTAAATTCCAACCAACCTTCTCCGGAATCGTATCTTTGTGTGCCGTTACAATCCCAGTAATCACAGAACCTATCATCGACAATTTATAAGGCAGACATTTGAAAGATTTGTCATGGGCACGACGGTTATACAAAGCGTGTTTTTTTTAGTCGCATTATCTTTACCAGGATCTTCAGGATTAGTAATTTTTCATATTCAGAGACACGGTTGCTTTTTGTGCTAAGTAATATGGCGTGTACCAAGGCATACACATGACTTAAATTTGAGACAAGCATGTGACTATTGGCAGTGGAGAGTTTTGTACACTTAACTAAAAAAAATTTATAGTTTATGGAAAAAATAAATTGTTTAAGAAACTAAAAAACACGCTTTAATAGAAAACCAAACTAAAAAGTAGAAAATAATTTTAAATAAGAATAGAGTGATTAACAAGAAATATTTATTTTATCGTAAAAAATCGTGAAGTTCTTGATGTCGATTGTTGTAAATATTTAATGACAGATATTGGTAAAAGTAGAGCCATTGTGAAAATATCTTAAAAAGCACCTCACGCTTTTTTACGATAAAATAAATATTTATTGTTAATCACTCTATTCTTATTTCAAACTTATTTAAAATTATTTTCTACTTTTTAGTTCACTTTTCTATTACAGAGGTGTGGTTTTTTTTAGTTTTTTAAACTATTAATTATTATTCGATAAAAAGTATTATTTATTCACTCCAAAAACTCACAAAATTCTTTCAAAGATAATAGTAGCATCTTCACTTAGCTTCCTACTTTATTTTTTATGTATATTGAGGTTTTAACTCTGTGAAGACCACTGCTTTCGATTAACAACCTCCGAATTTCTCTCTCCATTAATTTTTAAATTTTAATTACGTTTTTGATAAATAAGTTCCTCTAGATTAGTTTTCTTTTTTTCTTTTTCTTTTTTGGAATCTTTGTAAAGTAAACATTGGCAAATTAGTTTCAATCGGAATAGATTCAGGAATGAAAGAGTTCATTTATTTTAGTTTATCCTGAACTAGTTTCAGATGTTAAAAATAAATACAGATTTCTCTGATTGAACATTTCCGCCTATACGCGACTAAGCTGGAAAAAAAATTAGCGATTAACTTTACAATTAATTTTTAGTTCCTTTTTACAAATAAAAAAAACATTGCAAATCACCCCATCACAATTATCAAAGCAAACATAAATAAACAACAACAACAAAAATTTGATTTATCAACAATTTTAAAAATGCATATTTACGTTGTTAGATCTTTGTTATATCGTTAAACCTCAACAATCATTCAAGATGGAATTCTTAACAGGTTTTTAGATACCACGCTTAATTATATACTAAACTTCAACTTAACTTGGCATCACTAGACGGTAGATCGTCACAGTGCTCATAGGTATTTAATCCGTTTTGGCGGCGTGAAAGCATAATGTTCGCCAAACCACAACCCTGTAGAGAACAAAAGGCTATAAGGTTTGGCGAGAGTTATGTCTTCACTCCGCTAAAATGGATTAACTGCTTATGAGCACGGTGACGATCTACCATCTAGTGATGTCAAGTTAAGTTGGAGTTTAGTATAGAAGTTGTTACAATGTTTTGGTTTGTTTTGTTGGTTTATAAGCTTTGGGACAAATACGTGTGCACAATAACGGCTAATAAGGCCAATACATGCAGCTTAACGTGGATTCCGAAACACAACGAGCATCCCCACCTATTCTGAGATTCTGACCCGTCAGAAAAGTTCAATTAATAAGGAAATATTCTAAACAAATATAAAATTAAACAATAGACATTCAATGGATAAAATCTGTTTTAAAGGTATTATGTAATTCTCAAATTATAAGTATTACTATTAATGATTAGGTTTTTAACGCACTCTTAAAATTAATCCTTTGCACTCCAGACCTTTTTCACTCGGAGGAATCAGCAACTCGAGACATTTTAGGTTAGGCTGGTGTTTATGGATTTGCTTCATAGAAACTAAACACAGTCATTGGCCTTGCATCAAATTTCCTCATCACACCTAATGGTCCTCTCGTGGTTTGGCATCCAATCGTGTGGCGCCTGAGAGGCACCACTGGAGTACAAAGGGTTAAACCCTAAAATCAACCTTTTTAATATAAATCCTTTATATTTATTGCCAAATTTTAGGTGCAAGTGCAACTTATTTAACCCCTTGACATACAATGACGTCTCGGAGACGTCATTCATTTCATGTGCCATTGTAGACTTTGACGTCTCCGAGATGTCAAGAACCGTCTTTGGTGAACACCGGGCAGTATATTATTAGATTATCTGTTTCGGTCGTGTATCGATGCTGTTTTGTTTAGACAGTTGAAGATGCTTTCTCCCTTCTCAACAGTACCGATAAAAAAAAACGCATCAGCAAAAAAGTAAACAGAAAGAAGCGCAATGAAAAGCTGTAGTCAGTATAGCAGTGATCTCTGATTGGTTGTTTTCAGGTTATCTGGAGCCGTCAGCAACACGAGGGCTATAATGCGCCGAAACATTCGTCATTAGACAAGCCAACATACATTTACAAACATCCATGCCTTACACGGGACTCGGAACCCGCAACCTCGCTGTCTAGAAGCTAGCACGCTAACCACTATACCGTTTGATGGGCAGCAGTGATCTCTGAAATAATGAGTGTATATTCACTGCACAAACTTCAAACTATAAATGAGAATATATCCATATTGCATTTTTGCCGATCAAACGGTATAGTGGTTAGCGTGCTAGCTTCTAGACCGCGAGGTTGCGGGTTCCGAGTCCCGTGTTAGGCATGGGTGTTTGTAAATGTATGTTGGCTTGTCTAATGACGAATGTTTCGGCGCATTATAGCCCTCGTGTTGCTGACGGCGCCAGATAATCTGAAAACAACCAACCAACCATATTGCATTTATTTTATTTTTTTATTTATTTATTTGAAGACGGAAGACACTCATGATAAAAGACAAGAAGTTAACTAAGTATTTGTTTACAATAAACCCATGCTGATACTATGATAGAGTTAGGGTCGCACCATGATCTAATTTGAAGTTATGTTTCGGCCCTATGCAATTTTATTTGAATGTCAAGAGGTTAAATGATTTTAAAATCAGATCGAGATTTCATTGTGTTTAATCACTATCAAGAAAACCATCGATTCCGTGTTTTTGACTAACTTTTTTACCGACAACGTGTCTATCTTCCAAGTTTCAAATCGATTGGATAACAACCGAGTTAATTAGCCTTCATCAAATTCGCTTACTCCAAACAAACATCCACAATGCAGTTAATATAAGCGATTTAAAATCAACAAAGCATTTTCACTTACCAACGATCCAGATAAACTTCAATTCATCACATTCCCCCCCCCCCCCTGAAAACTTGACAGAAAACATTATCATCAACTAACGAGTCTATCTTCCAAGTTTCAGGTCGAATAGATAGTAACAAGTTAATTAACTAGCCCTCAGAAAATTTTCCCACCCGAAACAAATACCCACAATAAAGTTACTGCTTAAGCGATTCAAAATCAACAAAGCATTTTCACTTACCAGCAATCCAGACGAACTTCAAATTCATCACATTCTCAAGTACATGTTAAATCAAATTTCGGCAACCGCCCAAGAAGATTTCGCAATAGATTTTCTGCAAATAAGTGCAAAAAAAAAGCCGAACTTGTAAAACATCTTGTCCTATTCGCGACTGGGACCGAACAAAAACTCGGAAAAGATCAGGGGCGCAATTTTCGAAACACGAATATCGATGTAGGAAAGAGTTGTAGAATACAGCACATGCGCAGGAGAGAGAGCAAAGGTGAGAAAATTCCTAAACAGAATTGAGTGGATTTAGTACTTGGAAGAGTCGGGAGATTGAAAAGCTCACTTTTTGTGTCATCTAATCGAATTTTAACTAGTTTTTAAATCTTTTATTATAACTTAGGTTGTATTTCTTTTTTTTTGTTTTTGCGACGGGTAAATTTGCGGAATGCTAATTAACCCAATGGGCATCATCCAATCGAGCTGACGGAAGATGGATAGACTGAGAGGCGACTGCAATTTTTGGACCCCGTCGTACATCATTCTGAATTTTTTACAGAAATTAGAGAAAAGTGAGTAGATTACGAATCCACTGGTCTGCCTTGGCAAAAATGGCCGAAACTGGTCAAAAATCGACTTTTAATGAGTTGAACTAAATCCAATTGCGAAATGCGCCATAACATGCCAAATAATGAGCATTTTTTTTTTTTTATTTGGTGATCCTCACTCATTAATTTTCAATTAAGAAGGTTGCAGACGATTCAGATATCTGGCGACGGTCTACTTGCATCTATTAAAAGGGAGCCAAGTTGGCAAAAAATATTACGTCACTTATAACGTAACTGATGTCGCCAATTTGGCTTACTCTTAAAAGATATAAGTTTTCCGAGCCTAAGATCAGAAATCGTTTGCACTTTTTTTCATTAAAAATCAAAATGAAGTGGGCTGCCAGACGAATAAGTTTGTTCTATTTTTGGCCAGTTATGACATATTTGGCAATCGGATTATAAATCAACTCATTCCAAGTCGATTATTGATCAGTTTCGACCATTTTTGCCACGGCAGACCAATGGATTCCTAATCTACTCACTTTTCTCTAATTTCTATAAAAAATTCGGAATGATGTTCGATGAAGTCCAAAAATTGCAGTCGCCTCTCGGACTAAGACTGATTGTCGATAACAATGCATTCTATCAAGTTTTGGGGATGTCACTAAAAGGCACTTTTTACACAGTCAACTATTGCCGCTTTAGAGAGGTAACTAACCCACTTGCTACCATTCAATTGATCTGAAACTTTACAGATAGAGCACATTGTCACTAATGACGAGTCTGTTAGGTTTTAGGTGTAAAAGAAGTTAATTAATGGCAAGGAATTCATGGTTTGCTTCGTAGTGGTCAAACACTATGACAAGTTTATATAAGCTCAAATTACTTTGAATAAGTTGCAATTTCACATAAATATTGGCAATGCTTGTAAACGATTTATGTTAAAAATTATGTTTCTATTGGTTAATTTTTTTATTTTGGCGGTAATTTATGGTTAGAAATATATTTTTACTTTCAATTACCTATATGTATACTTAGGGTAATAAAAGATTAGTATTCGGTCCAAAAAAAAATCCGTAGTTTTTTTTTTTTTTTTCTTTTGTTAATTCTTCACGTTTTGGAACACCCTGAAATGTTTTCAATTCAAAAAAGTGTTCAAATTTAGTGTGCGGATTGGAAAGGTACAAGGACCTACCATATTTTTTTAAGGGCGTATAGTACCGAAATTTCTTCAAAAATCATAAATTTTTTTTCTGATTTTAAAAAATAGTTCATACATTCCTGAAGAGAATGATGTTTTTATCTTATTCCTCCGGTGATTAGAACGCCACAAAATTACCTGTGATTTAAACATCACTAATGGGCGTAACACCTTGAAGCGTCTGCTTAAAGTGCGTTTTTCGAGCACTAGTGTTTTTCACAGATGTTGCATATTCAAATCGATATATCTCCAGAACCATTAAAAATTGGCTATTCAAATTTTTGGAGCATTTGATTTATATAGTTTTAAATATTTTGTCTTCACAGAATTTTATTTTTTTAATTCTCTTTTAAAATATAATTTTTAACGTAAAAGATAACATAAAAAAAAAGAAAAAAATTTCAATATTTTAACTTTGAGAATTTTTTGAATTTTTTTTAGTTCACCTATCAAAATTCTGTGAAGACAAAACTTTCTTTATATAATTATGTATTGCAGAAAGCTTTCACTTTGAAATTTTTTTTATTTTTTCTCTACTTATATCAAAATACGCAAACATCAATTATTATGGATTTTTCTTGGTTTTTAAACTTTTTTTAAATAACAAAACACAATATTTAAAAAAAAAAACATTTTCTCAAAGATATATAAATAGTATCTCATACATAAAATAAATTTTTGACGTAAAAATGTACATAAATAAAGTTTTTTTTTATTTTCGGTACCGGACCCCCTTAAAGACCCATACAAGAATTATGGTAAAAAATATAAAAATATGACCAAACTGACCATTTTTTCTAAATGAAAGATGGCTGAAAATATCAAAATGGAAAATGACACAAACTGACATCAGTAATTACGCTGTAAATGAAAGTTGTGCGATATTCCATACCCCTAGCTTCTTTTAAAATGGATTTGTTTTAACGAGGATAAATTGGTTTATCGGATGTGTTTTTAAAGAGCTCTATCTGAAGGCTGTGCAATACTGTGCCAAAACTTTTGTTACCAACTGAAGGACAATTTCAATGGTGTTGGTTTTTACAGAGTGTTCTATTGAATGGGCTATGCCCAAACTCTACGGGTACTGTAATATTGTAACACCAACAACATTTGCAGTTACTCATTATTATTTTGATCGTTGACAGAAAATGAGGCGCCGAGCCGACATAAGACCTAGCACCTCCCTCTCTCCCCCTCCCTCATAATTAAGTGCAGTTCATTTTGCTAACCTAATGCATCAAATATCTTTTATACCAATTTTTGAAATTTGGTTGTATTTTTTTATTTTTTATTTTGCTTTGAAGGCATTTCTTTTGATTCAATCATCAACCAAATACGATATGAAATCGTATCTTAACACGTTGACTGCCATATGAATTGCATCAACTCACAATAATGGTTGAATCTCTTCTCCTATGGTTGGTTGACGAATGTTTCGGCGCATTATAGACCTCGTGTTGCTGACGGCGCCAGATAATCTGAATCTGTTTTCAGATTATCTGGCGCCGTCAGCAACCCGAAGGCTATAATGCGCCGAAACATTCGTCATTTGACAAGCCAACATACAATTACAAACACCCATGCCTAACACGGGACTCGACCCCGTAGCCTAGAGGCTAGTGTGCTAACCACTATACCGTTTGCTCGGCCAATCTCTTCTCCAATCAACGCGTCGACGAGTGCTGTGGTTGGATGGTTTGATAATTTTGGCGCAACTGCAACATGTGGTTCATACTGCGCCAAAGAAATTAGTGAACATCAATTTAAAATTTAAGAAACAATGTATCGAAAAAATTAATAGAAAAGTCAAAGTTGAAATATTTTAGTGGTTGGAAGCATTTCACAAAAAATGACTCGTGGTCTGTCAGACCGCATACGGTAGTTAAATGTTAAATCACATAAGCTCTTTAGACCAGAATTGTGCTAAATTCCGTGGCAGTCAACGTGTTAACCTTTAACTGCTGTGGTTGGGTGGTTTGAGGTTTTTGTCTCAGGAGCAACACATGGTCCATACTGCACCAAACAAATTGGTGAACATCAGTTTAAAGTTTAAGAAACATAGTATCAGAAAAATTAATATAAAAGTCAAAGATCATATATTTTACATGGTGGAAGTATTCCCAAAAAAATGACTCTTGGTCTGTCAGGCCGACCAAACGGTATAGTGGTTAGCGTGCTGGCTTCTAGACCGCGAGGTTGCGGGTTCCGAGTCCCGTGTTTGGCATGGGTGTTTGTAAATGTATGTTGGTTTGTTAAATAACGAAATGTTTCGGCGCATTATAGCCCTCGTGTTGCTGACGGCGCCAGATAATCTGAATACAACCAACCAACCAACCGTGGTCTGTCAGACCTCTTTCAGCAGTTAAGGTTAAGAAACCCTTTTCTGAATAGAATCCTGGAATTTGAAAATCTGAAATTGTTGATTTTATAGACGAGCATATGCAACAGCGATTGAGATCCACAATTGGGTTGGTTGTATTCAGATTATCTGGAACCGTCAGCAACACGAGGGCTATAATGCGCCGAAACATTCGTCATTAGACAAGCCAACATACATTTACAAACACCCATGCCTAACACGGGACTCGAACCCTCAACCTCGTTGTCTAGAAGCTAGCACGCTAACCACTATACCGTTTGGTCGGCGATCCACAATTGGGCTGCCTTGTAACAGTTTTCCAGTGTTTTTCTCATTTCGGATGTACAATGTACCCTTAAAAACTCTTTTCCCGATAGAACCCTTAATTTGTGGATATGTATACTTGTTATGTTACAGTCTTCTATCCCAGTTGATTCAGAATTTACGTTGTATAAAACCGTGAAATTTGAAAAAAGGAAATATCATAAAATAAAAACTCGGAAATAGCGTCTAATATATTTAATTTTATAAATGTAAATTTAAAAATAAAAAGCTAAACATTATTGCAGATGGAGCCACTGCATATGCATTGACGTAATGATTTCAAATATAAAATAAAATATATTAGACGCTATTTTCGAGTTTTTATTTCATGTCACTTCATTGAGTGATCATTTTCGTACCTATTCACCAAATTTCAATATTTCATACAAATTAATTTCGAAATTGGAGCATGGTACCCAAAAAATTGTTTTCAGAAATATATATCACCACTAAAATTTAAACTACAGTAATTTTGCATAGTGTTGATGGTAAGTAAACATAATTTAACCTACAAAAATATTTTGAATAACTAATTTTTGGTTAATTAAATTTTTTCAAACTTTTTTCGAAATGCTACTCCTTGCACAATTTTAAATATTTTTTCATGAAATTTTCACAATATATTCGTATTATAATTATCAACAATAGTTAGTATGGATTTGAAGATGCAATCTATGGAAAGGTTTTATAAATTTTCACACTAAAAACAGGAGAAAAACGACGTTTTTTTTTTTTTTTTTTTTTAAAGTTTTCAACTTTAAAAAAAAACGTTAACTTTAAAAAAAAGTTTTCAACTTTAAAAAAAACGTTAACTTTAAAAAAAAGTTTTCAACTTTAAAAAAAAACGTTAACTTTAAAAAAAAGTTTTCAACTTTAAAAAAAAAAACGTTAACTTTAAAAAAAAAACGTTAACTTTAAAAAAAAAACGTTAACTTTAAAAAAAAGTTTTCAACTTTAAAAAAAACGTTAACTTTAAAAAAAAGTTTTCAACTTCAAAAAAAAAAAAAAAAAAAACTTAGCACACTTTATCCATAGAAACTTTTCTTTGTCACATGTATATAAATGCGCTATAAAAAATCTCCCACTCCTAACTAAATTTAGAAAAAAGCCTTAGGGATTTAAGCAACACTCAAACTGAAAAATAACGAAATGAGAAAAACAGTGTTAAAGATTTCTTTTTTAGCTTTGATAGTGTAAGATAGTTTAAAAAATACAATACAACTTTTTATGGATACATTTTTTCACAGCTATTCAAAATGATATTCTCCATATTATGGGATAAAAATTGATATCATGCTTCTTTAACTCTGTTAGAAGATTGTAACATAGCGAGTAAAGGGAATGATACTTACAAGGACTTCCTCTTCGAAAAAACCTTTCAGAAGGCATTCTAGAGGTCGGAAATATCGATCAAAATAAATATCGATACTATATCGTTGCAGAGAAAAAATATCGATATATCGATACGTGATTTTTTTTTTATGTGCCAGAAACGAAGTTTTTCGGAGCAAATTTCTACTTTTCATGAATTCATGTCCAAATTATTTTATAAATAAATTATAAAAATTGTTTTAATAAATAAATTATATTATCATTCAGAATAAATAAAATACATTTGGATGTCAATGCATAAATTCCTAAGAAGAAATGTTGAAAAGTAGTTTATCGCATAGTTTGCTGATAGAGATGTTTTTAACATTTAAAATTAGATGCAAATTCCAGGCACACGCTGGCAACAGAAACGGCGCTTTGTTAATGACTACTAATAAATGATTATATCTTTCCATTACATTATGTTTTCTTTTTTGTTAGGGTGCCATTTTAACTGTCTCTCAGCCAAGTCCAAACTTTAGTTTTGAAGTTTTTGAAAAGGGAATAAAAAAAATCGAAAAAACACATGGAACTACAAAACGATCATCAAAAACCTAAAAACGTTTGAAAATATCGATATATCGGTAACTTATATCGACATTTTTACCATCGATATTTTTTTAAAAATATCGTCGTATCGATATATCGCCGATCTCTAAGGCATTTACGTCTTAAAATTTTAAATTCTGTAACAACGTTTAGGTGTAGAATACCCTTCGAGTTGCCCTTGTGTAAGTACAATTAAAATTGGTTGCATTGGAAATTATTGGTGCAAAGACCTCTTCAACACCCTTACCAACCATTTCAAAACATATTTCTCATCTTCAATTCTTCTCAGCATTCTGTTGAATAAACAACACGTTCCAACTTTAAAGTCGTTGCAGAATAGACTTATTCGAAAAGGTTATTCATCCGAAGAACGTGTCGGGAAAAGTGATAGGGATATTTCCTACAATTGGGATGGGCGAGAGAAATTTGCTTTGGCAAAAGGCCAGAGTGGCATTTGCTGGGGAAATTTTAAGCGAAGTTTGTAAAATTCTCGCAATTTTTACTTTTCATATAGATGTAGAAAGTCGTTGAAAAAATTGAACTTGATTTCTGCATGTATATCGACCAATCATGCCTCGCCGAATCCAAAAAAAGCCGACCAAACGGTATAGTGGTTAGCGTGCTGGCTTCTAGACCGCGAGGTTGCGGGTTCCGAGTCCCGTGTTAGGCATGGGTGTTTGTAAATGTATGTTGGCTTGCCTAATGACGAAAGTTTCGGCGCATTATAGCCCTCGTGTTGCTGACGGCGCCAGATAATCTGAATACAACCAACCAAAAATGTAAAAATGTCAATGGCGTCCATTCGTCAAAAGTTAAAAATAAAAAGTTTAAAATAAATTTAATATATCCTCCCCCATTTGCCCAAACAGAATAAACACACGTGACGTTTAACCTTAGGATCAGACGAGATTTATTTCTCTTGATTATCGTTTCATATATTATTGAAACATTTATTTACTAGTCCGAGAGGCGACTGCAATTTTTGGACCTCATCGAACATCATTCTGAATTTTTTACAGAAATTGGTTGGTTGGTTGTATTCAGATTATCTGGCGCCGTCAGCAACACGAGGGCTATAATGTGCCGAAACATTCGTCATTAGACAAGCCAACATACATTTACAAACACCCATGCCAACACGGGACTCGAACCCGCAACCTCGCGGTCTAGAAGCTAGCACGCTAACCACTATACCATTTGGTCGGCTACAGAAATTGGAGAAAAGTGAGTAAATTACGAATCCACTGGTCTGCCGTGGCAAAAATGGACGAAACTGATCAAAAATTGACTTGGAATGAGTTGAACTAAAACCCGATTGACAAATATGTCAAAACTTGCCAAAAAGAGAATAAAGTTTTTCGTCTAGCAACTCTCAGCATTTTGATTTTCAATGAGAAAAAGGGCAAAAGATCTCTGATCTCTGGCTCGGAAAACTTGTATCTTTTTTAAGTAAGTCAAATTGGGCAACATCAGTTACGTCATCAGTGACGTAATATTTATTGCCAATTGGCTCATTTGTGAAAGATGCAAGTAAGCCATAGAAACGCATCCGAATCGTCTGCAACCTTCTAAATTGAAAATTAAAGAGTGAGCGTTACCAAAAAAAAAAAAAAAAAAAATGCTTATTATTTGGTAAGTTATGGTGCATTTGGCAATTGGATTTAGTTCAACTTATTAAAAGTCGATTTTTGAACACTTTCGGCCATTCTTGCCACGGCAGATCAGTGGATTCGTAATCTACTCACTTTTCTCCAATTTCTATAAAAAAAATTCAGAATGATGTTCGATGAGGTCCGAAAATTGCAGTGACCTCTCAGTCTATACTGACCGACTTGTAAGTTCTGTCAGATTTCTTATGGTACTGTATTAGTTTAAACGCTTTGAGGCCCATTGGGACTTTTAAGTTCACTTCTATAAAGTTCGTTCTTCAATTGTTGGATGGCAGCACAAGCTTATTCCTCTTTAGAAGCTTGCTAAAAAGAAGCACATCAGACGATGTAAAACCAAGAGGGGAGGGGGGTGCTTTTAAGATTGTCCATGCGTTTGCTTATAAAGAAAAATAAGCTTGTGCTGCCATCCAACAATTTGAGAACAATCTTCATAGAAGTGGATTTCGAAGTCCCAATAGGTCTCAAATCATTATAATTAATACAGTACCATAATAAAACTGACGAAACTTATAATACCCGTCAATAAATAAAGGGTTAACACAAACTTTCTTCCACTTATAGCGAAGAATAGACTTATATACCAGACTATACAAAAGAATTCGATGAATATATAAAATTTTCTAATAGACTGAGAGGCGACTGCCATTTTTGGACCCCATCGAACATCATTCTGATTTTTTTATAGAAATTAGAGAAAAGCGAGTAGATTACGAATCCACTGGTCTGCCTTGGCAAAAATGGCCGAAACTGGTCAAAAATTGACTTTTAATAAGTTGAACCAAATCCAATTGCCAAATGAGCCTTAACTTGCCAAATAATGAGAATTTTTTTATTTATTTGGTAACCCTCAATCTTTAATTATCAATTAAGAAGGTTGCAGACGATTCGGATATCTGGCGACGGGCTACTTGCATCTATTAAAAGGGATACAAGTTGGCAATAAACATTACGTCACAGATGACGTAACGGATGTCGCCCCAATTTGGCTTACTTATAAAAGATACAAATTTTCCAAGCCAGAGATCAAAAATCGTTTGCGCTTTTTCTCATAGAAAATCAGAATGCAGGGTTGCCAGACGAAAAAGTTGGTTCTCTTTTTGGCAAGTTATGACATATTTGGCAATCGGATTTTAGTTCAACTCATTCCAAGTCTATATTTTGACCAGTTTCGGCCATTTTTGCCACGGCAGACCAGTGGATTCCTAATCTACTCGCTTTTCTCCAATCTCTATAAAAAATTCAGAATGATGTTCGACGGGCTCCAAAAATTGCAGTCGCCTCTCGGACTGTAAAGAAAAGCTTTTGAATGTGCCATTTCCACAGAAAGTGAAATTTCATTTCCCTTGAATATTTTGAATGGAGAGTGGCCCTTTATGTGTTCTTCTTTACTATACTCAACTTCAACTTAACTAGACATCACTTAGACGGTAGATAGTCACAGTGCTCATAAGTATTTAATTCGTTTTGGCGGCGTGAAAGCATAATGTTCGCCAAACCACAACCCTAATATAGAGAACAAAAGGCTATAAGGTTTGGCGAGAACTATGTCTTCACTCCGCCAAAATGGATTAAATACCTATGAGCACTGTGACGATCTACCGTCTAAGTGATGTCTAGTTAAGTTGAAGTTGAGTATAACAGAAGGAACGCAGATGCCGAAGCGACGTTTAGAATAGTTGTCTTTCAAATTTTGAGCATTATTAGCGTAACTTTTCGTGTTTAGTTTTGTAATATCGATACATTTTAACCCCTTGGCATACAATGACGTCTCGAAGACGCCATTAATTTCAAGTGCCATTGTAGACTTTGACGTCTCCGAGACGTCAAGAACTGTCTTCGGTGAACACCGGGCAGTATATTGTTAGATTATCTGTTTCTGTCGTGCATCGATGCTGTTTTGTTTAGACTGATAAAGATGCTTTCCCCCTCTCAACAGTACCGATAAAAAAAACCGCATCAGCAAAAAAGTAAACAGAAAGAAGCTCAGTGAAAGCTGTACTCAGTATAGCAGTGATCTCTGAAATAATCCGTGTATATTCTCTGCACAAACTTAACCCTTTTCACTCATATGTCTCATTATGGGGGACATCACTCGTTTTACCATTGCGCTCGTATGTCCCCGTACAGGGGACATCGCATCTGTATTGGGCAAACTGTGATAACTCAACCGAAACATTTCTGTTCGAAGTATTTCTAAGTTGATTTGCTTTGGTGGAGGTGCCGGCATTACGTTCCGCCCCTAAATATTGTTTATATAATTTGTTCATATTATTACATTTCTTAGATTTTTAACCTTTTGCACACTGAACCATTCTGGACGGCTACCAGCAGCTCAGCCCTAGTGTTGTCCTTGCGCCAGTAAATTTCAACAAACCCAACCATCGACAAAGTCTCCTTATCGTTCCTTTCAAATGGCGCAAAAAAGTGCACGGACCGTCGTGAACCAACACTTCTCGCGTTCTCTTTTGACACAAATCCCCGCTGAAATGTTTTTTACATATATCTTGGTAATTTTACCATATTTTGATTTGATTTCTTGTGCCATTTCAAGAGAAAACTTCAGGGAAACATGTATTTCTCAAAAAGTTGTGCTGGAAAAATTTAATTCTCCGTAATCACTAATAAACTTTTATGTCCCCTAAGAGGGCACATCCGAGTGATATGCTAGATTACGATGTCCCCTAAGAAGGGACAGCGGAGTGCAAAGGGTAAATGTGATGTAGTGTAATATACTTAAGTATTCTTAGTAGTTTCAATAAACTATTCTGACACGCTGAAAAATAAAATATTACGTGGCCACATTCCCATCCTAGGTCAAGGGGTGTGTTCAGGGGCTATATTTTTAAATTTTTTATTTAAGGATGGTAAACCTTCTAGTTAAATTGGAACACATTTCCATAAAAAAAATTCATCTTGATTGAACATGAAAAAAAATTCCGAGTTATTAGCTAACTTTCTAAAGCATAATTACGAGTACAAAGGGTTAAAACTATAAATGAGAACATCTCCATATTGCATTTTCTTGGTTTACTTGAAGACAGGAGACAATCACGAAAAAAGACAGGAAATTAATTATTTGTTCACAATAAATCCATGCTGACCCTATGTTCTGGTTAGGGTCGCATCATGATCTAATCTGAAGTTATGGTTCTGCACCAGGCAATTTTATTTGTATGTCAAAGGGTTAATTTAACCTTGTTTACTCTTGTAACTGAAAAGGTTGAAAATATGATTAAACTATTTTTAAACCCCAATTAATTTTTTTTACGTTGGAAAGTGACGACCCATAGAAACATTATTTTAATGGATTTATTTTTTAAATCCTTTATATTAACTTTGATTCTGTGTGTTTGCGTATGTTTTTATGACGGAAAAATCTTCGGAGAGCCATTTATCCAAGTGCTGTTATCCAATCGAGTAAAAACTCGCCACTTGATGTCGGTGGAAGTGCATTCTATTAAGTCTTGGGGGATGTCACTATAAGACGGCTTTTATATAGGCTTCTATTGGCACTTTTTTTTTTCTGTGCGGGATACCAGCATCTTTAAAAGTTAGCCAAGTTGGCAATATTTTTTGGCAACATAGCTCATTTTGAAATATTCCGTACAGGAATCGTCTGTACTAGAGATCGGCGATATATCGATACGACGTTATTTGTATCGATATTTTTTAAAAAACAACGATGATAAAAATATCGATACAAGTCACCGATATAGCGATATTTTCAAACATCTTTAGTTTTTTGATGATCGATTTGTAGTTTCATGTCTTTTTCCGATTTTCTTTATTCCCTTTTCAAAATCTTCACAACTAAAGTTTGGACTTGGCTGAGAGACAGTTAAAATGGCACCCTAACTAAAAAGGCAACATTATGTAATGGAAAGATAATATCATTTATTAGTAGTCATTAACATAGCGCCGTTTCTGTTGCTAACGTGTGTCTGATATTAAATATTAAAAACATCTCTATTAGCAAAATATGCGGTAAACTACTTTTCAAAATTTCTTTAAAATAATGTGAATTTATGCATTGACATCCAAATGTATTTTATTTATTCCGATTGATAATATAATTTAATTATAAAAACAATTTTTATAATTTACCCCTAAAAACAATTTTTATAATTTATTTATAAAAACAATTTTGGCATGAATTCATGAAGAGTAGAAATTTGCCCCGAAAAAATTCGTTTCTGGCAGAATTGAAAATCAAATTAAAAAAAAAAAAAGCATGTATTGATTTATCGATAATTTTTTCTATGCAATCGATATAGTATCGATATTTTTTTTCTTTGCAATCGATATAGTATCGATATTTATTTAGATCAATATTTCTGACCTCTAGTCTGTACCCTTCTTCAAGATGGCCACATAATTTAATTTTTCCACTTTCCAAATCTACGAACATTAAATCTCATCCCAAGAAAATTATCCAAGCTCCTCCAGCTTTGAACTCATTCGCACTTCACATCTCAAATCTAGAAATATTTCCTCAATAAATTCCACTTTTCTTCGAAGAAGAAGAAGAAAAAAAAAGTTCAAACTTTGGGGTCACGTTATATCCATTTACAGACCTCAACTTATACGTGAACTTATACGTGAGTAGGCATAATCGTTTCAATAAATCGGATCCGTCGGTGTAATAAGAGAGCAAAACCGGAAAATAAATTTTAACACCAACCACCTGTTTGGCGTGGGAGGGGTAAGCTATACCCAAAGTGCGCCATTTCTTTCCGCGAATTCGACAAAAAAAAAAAAAGAGAACATTTTTGAGCGTTACCGTACGTGCCTCAGAATCGTTACGCTTAATTGAGAAACTGGAAGGTTAACTGCGACTTTGGTCGTCGATCACGTGGCTGTTGTGGAGAAAATGGCGTGGAATTATTTTGTTGGTCATTAACTTGCGGTTCTACTTTTATGAGAGGGAGTTAAAGTGTCAAAAAATTAAAGTGGCAAGATTTCGCGGGATACTGTTTAGGAATTTATGCTTTAAAAGAGTTATTCCAAGTTAGGTTAATGTAAGTTTTGCGTTCGAAAAGTTTATTCAAGATTTCCTTATAAAAGGTAAGTTGATACCAATAAATACTGATACATCCAAATTACCTTAACACGTTGACTGCCACGGAATTTTGGCACGATTGCGGTCTAAAAAGCCAATTTGATTTAACCTTCAACTGCTGTATGCGGTCTGACAGACCGCGAGTCATTTTTTGTAGAATGCTTCCACACAGTAAAATATTTCAACTTTGACTTTTATATTATAGCCCGAGAGGCGACTGCAATTTTTGGACCCCATCGAACATCATTCTGAATTTTTTTATAGAAATTGGACAAAAGTGAGTAGATAAGGAATCTACTGGTCTGTCGTGGCAAAAATGGCCGAAACTGATCAATAATCGACTTGGAATGAGTTGAACTAAAATCCGATTGCCAAGTATGTCATAGCTTGCCAAAAATAGAACAAACTTTTTCGTCTGGCAACCCACTGCATTTTGATTTTCAATGAGAAAAAGCGCAAACGATTTCTGATCTCTGGCTCGGAAAACTTGTATCTTTTAAAAGTAAGCCAAATTGGCGACATCAGTTACGTCATATGTGACGTAATATTTTTTGCCAACTTGGCTCCCTTTTAATAGATGCAAGTAGACCTTCGCCAGATATCTGAATCGTCTGCAACCTTCTTAAATGAAAATTAAAGAGTGAGGGTTACCAAATAAAAAAAAAATGCTTATTATTTGGCAAGTTATGGCGCATTTGGCAATTGGATTTAGTTCAACTTATTAAAAGTCGATTTTTGAGCTGTTTCGGCCATTTTTGCCACAGCAGACCAGTAGATTACTTATGTACTCACTTTTCTCCAATTTCTATAAAAAATTCAGAATGATGTTCGATGGGGTCCAAAAATTGCAGTCGCCTCTCAGTCTATTAATTTTTCCGATACTTTGTTTCTTAAAATTTAAATTGATGTTCACTAATTTCTTTGGCTCTGTATGAACCCCGTGCCCATGCGCCAAAATTATCAAACCACCCAACCACAGAACTTGTCGCCGCATTGATTGGAGAAGAGATTGAACCAGTGGTGTGAGTTGAATGCAACTCATATGGCAGTCAAGCCGACCAAACGGTATAGTGGTTATCGTACTAGCTTCTAGACCGCGAGGTTGCGTGTTCCGAGTCCCGTGTTAGGCATGGGTGTTTGTAAATGTATGTTGGCTTGTCTAATGACGAATGTTTCGGCGCATTATAGCCCTCGTGTTGCCGACGGAGCCAGATAATCTGAAAACAACCAACCAACCATATAATAGTCAACGTGTGGACCTATTATTTACTGACAGCACAAGTTCCGTCAGTTTTTTCTCGACATTGTACTAATTTAAACACTTTGAAAACCACTTATATGTAGTTCATTTCTTAGTTGTTGGATGGCAGCACAAACTTATTTCTCTTTAGATGCAACACATGAACGATTTTGAATCCATCTTCTAAGGAGTTCATCTTGGCTCCACATCGTCTACTGGTGTCAAGCAAACTTCCAAAGAGAAATAAGCTTGCGCTGCCATCCAACAATTGAAGAACAAACTTCATAGAAGTCGATTTCAAAGTCCTAATGGGTCTCAAAGCATTTAAATTAATGCAGTACCGTGAGAAAATTGGTGTAACTTATAAGTCCCTTCAGTAAAAAGAGGGTTAAGAGTACGAAGATTTTTTTAAGGTGTACATATACATTAGGTTGGTTGGTTGTATTCAGATTATCTGGCGCCGTCAGCAACACGAGGGCTATAATGCGCCGAAACATTTCGTCATTTAACAAACCAACATACATTTACAAACACCCATGCCTAATACGGGACTCGAACCCGCAACCTCGCGGTCTAGAAGCCAGCACGCTAACCACTATACCGTTTGGTCGGCACATATACATTAGGAATTGCAAAATTTGACACAAGTCAGCGTTTTTTTTTTTGTTTTTTTTTTTAAATATTCCCGAATTCATTACCTTTAAAATAATACTATTTTCTTTCTGAGACTCAATTTACTTTTTAAATTACAGTGGGTTTTGTGAACCTGTTTTGTATTACGTTCATTAGTGTAGTAAACTTTAAACGCGTTTTCTGAAGAATGACATTTTGGTGTTATATGACTTTACGCCAGCTGTCATAACTTCATAATAAATTGTCCGATTTACAAAATTCTAATTTTGTTCTGTAGACACAAGTTGTAAATGTGTTTCCTAAGGAGAATCTAACATATATTGTTATAAGCACATTTTTTATGAATAGTTTAATCTTAATTTTTTGTTAAAAACTATGTATTTTTTTAAACTTTTTTTTAAAAAATTTATAATTAAATAAATACTGAAGCCGAATTCAAAATTTTCCATAGGAACATACGTATATACGTCAATATAATATATTTTATTTGTAATAAAAATCATACAGCTGCCGACCAAACGGTATAGTGGTTAGCGTGCTAGCTTCTAGACCGCGAGGTTGCGGGTTCGAGTCCCGTGTTAGGCATGGGTGTTTGTAAATGTATGTTGGCTTGTCTAATGACGAAAGTTTCGGCGCATTATAGCCCTCGTGTTGCTGACGGCGCCAGATAATCTGAAAACAACCAACCATACAGCTAAGTTAGTTATAAGTTTATTTATGTATGTTCTAATAATGTCCTAATTAGTCACTTTAATTGCAATTAGCTGATTAAAAAATTGACGGAAAAAAGTTTATATATATAAATGCTTCATTTTTAATTTGATGTATTGCCAAAAAGTTTGAAATTATTACTTAAAAATTAAAGAAAATCCTTTCAATTGTATATGTATACCTTAGCGGATGAACAGCTTCCGTTACTTAATTTTTAATAAAGTTTTGATAACAATACTGATGCCATCTTTTCTGAGTGATAGACTATTTGTTCTGTAGTTTCCTTTTTCCTTGGCTGAATCATCACGCCTCTTAGTGATTTGGCGAACTTTCTTTCTCCGGCTACCCTGCGTGGTTGTTTTTGAAACTGCGGCTTCCTATTTTTGAGCCGACCAAACGGTATGGTGGTTAGCGTGCTATCTTCTAGACCTTGAGGTTGCGGGTTCGAGTCCCGTGTAAGGCATGGGTGTTTGTAAATGTATGCTGGCTTGTCAAATGATGAATGTTTCGGCGCATTATAGCCCTTGTGTTGCTGACGGCGCCAGATAATCTGAAAACAACCAACTATCCAACCCAAGATTTGAACCCAACACTTTCAGTTAGCGAAGCCAGAGCGCTAACCTTACAGCCATCAGGTGGCCACAAAGCCATGATAAAATTATCAATGTGGTAAATTTCCAAATTGCGATCCAAAACTGTTATGCTGGGTAAATTTCAACTCTGGTATTTAAAACAAATATGCATTGGAGAGTCCCTGAAGTTAGACTAGAGGTAATTATTTCACTGCCTAATCAACAGTACGTCAGGTTATAAATAGCTTGTTATACACAGCATCCTACTTCCTTTACCAGTGGATTATATTTCAACTTTAAACAAACTCGTCAAAGGGAAAATTTGCATATCTTCTCTCAAAGACTGGAAAGGAAATACTGGATGCAAGACCAAGCAGTCACAACCATCGATAAATGTAGATAATAGACTGAGAGGCGACTGCAATTTTTGGACCCCATCGAACATCATTCTGAATTTTTTATAGAAATTAGAGAAAAGTGGGCAGATTACGAATCCACTGGTCTGCCGTGGCAAAAATGGCCGAAACTGATCAAAAATCGACTTGGAATGAGTTGAACTAAAATCCGATTACCAAATATGTCATAACTTGCCAAAAAGGGAATGAACTTTTTCGTCTGGTAACCCACTGCATTTTGATTTCCAATGAGAAAAAGCGCAAACGATTTCTGATCTATAGCTCGGAAAACTTGTATCTTTTAAAAGTAAGCCAAATTGGCGACATCAGTTACGTCATCAGTGACGTAATGTTTGTTGCTAATTTGGCTCATTTGTAAAAGATGCTAGTAAGTCATAGCCACACATTCGAATCGTCTGCAACCTTCTTAATTGGAAATTAAATATTGAGGGTTACCAAATAAAAAAAATGCTCATTATTTGGCAAGTTATGGCGCATTTGGCAATTGGATTTAGTTCAACTTTATAAAAGTCGTTTTTTGATCAGTTTCGACCATTTTTGCCACGGCAGACCAGTGTATTCGTAATCTCTAATTTTCTCTGATTTCTATAAAAAATTCAGAATGATGTTCGATGGTGTCCAAAAATTGCAGTCGCCTCTCAGTCTACAAACAACTGGATAGATTGTTTAACGCTGGGAAAATGAAGCCGTTGCCAGATCATTGGGTGGACAACAAAAATACGGATAGCCGAGGATTGAAAATAAAATCTTGAGTTGTACACTGCAGGATAGTTAATAGTAGACCTTAATTAATAATACTGTGCAAAAAAAAGGACTTGACAAGGTTTTTCACATTTCCACCCAATTATAGAAATGAACTGTGATTGGTTAATTATCTACCATCATCAACCACCGGCGCGTTTTTTCCCTTGTATTGACATCAGAGAAGTCTATCCAGTTGTTTTTCTATATCGATGGTCACAACACGTTATCTACAAAGGGAAATATCAATTTACAACATTTACAGATTCAGCGCACAGATTTAATAATAAGACTGATTTACTTTTCTGTGTGGGATCACCTCAATGTTATGTAAAATGATTTATCCATATTTTCCAATACGTAATCGTATTACGATTTAAAATAATTTATTCATAAATATTATTATCAATCTTTTTTATGCATTTGCCAACTTTTATGTGCAACTACAAACTATTTAAGCGATTTTGAGCTGATATAATTTTTTCACAGGGGGTTCAACCTCTGAGAAGAAAATCAGAGATTCCGAGACATGGACACTCTTTTTGAACCAAAAACTTGATAGAATATATTTTCAATGACAACGAGTCTATCTGCCAAGTTTCAACTCGATTGGATGATGGGAACTGAATTGATTAGCATTCCAAGGGAAAATAGCGTGTCTAAAAGCGACCTTTCAGTGACAGCCTTCAAACTTGATAGAATGCGTTTTCATCGACAACGAATTTACCTGCTAACTTATAACAATAACCCATTCATAACAATAACTTATTCCATTGTGAAATGTCTATACGAGTCATCCTCTCCCTTGGTGTTTCATGTATTGTATAAAACATACCAAAGCATTTTGTGTTAAGATACAGTGTTTTTTTTGTTTTTTTTCAGTGTAACTAAAACTGCAAGGTCAATTTTCACATTTACATAGCCTATCCTAAATCGCTTTCTCCAGATATTCAACGCAGAAAACTGATGCAATTGCCTGCGATGGCACCCATGTGAACTTCGGTCTCTATCACATGCAAATTTCCACCTTGCATAACGTGTCCCTTTTTTTGTGATACACGTACCGTTCCAACGCTGTTTAAAGTTTTCGCATGCGCTGACCATTTTGCGACATGAGTTGAACTGCAACCCGATTGCCAAATATGTCATAACTTGCCAAAAAGGGAAAAAACTTTTTCGTCTAGCAACCCTCAGCATTTTGATTTTCAGTGAGAAAAAGTGCAAACGATCTTTGATCTCTGGCTCGGAAAACATGCATCTTTTTTAAGTAAGCCAAATTGGCAACATCAGTTAAGTCATCAGTGACGTAATATTAATTTCAAATTTGGTTAATTTTTGAAAGATGCAAGTAAGCCATGGGCCTCGCATCCGAATCGTCTGCAACCTTCTTAATTGAAAATTAAAGAGTGAGGGTTACCATATAAAAAAAAATGCTCATTATTTGGCAAGTTATGGCGCATTTGGCAATTGGATTTAATTCCACTTATTAAAAGTCGATTTTTGACCAGTTTCGGCCATTTTTGCCACGGCAGATTAGTGGATTCGTAATCTACTCACTTTTCTCCAATTGCTATACAAAATTCAAAATGATATTCGATGGGGTCCAAAAATTTCAGTCGCCTCTCAGTCTATTCATACATATAAACTAATTTCACTAGTTTTTAAAAAAAAATACTTGAATTGTCCATTGTTTCACCTTAGCAGAGATGGGAATAAAGTACCCGGATAAAATAACTGATTAGCCTTTACTAACACAAAAGCATATAACAGTAAATAAAGTAATGCTTTATAGTATCCATATAAAAAAAAAAGCATCTCTCCATAATATTCCTGAGATGAAGGCAACCAGCAATTAACTCCAGAAAATAAATTCTCCTCTACCAAGTAACACACCAACTCAGATGCACCCAAGCATCTTCCTCCAGCTCGAAATGCGTCTTAGCTAAGATTTAAGTGCATCCTTATCCGCAACTATCTTCTCTGCCGGATGAAATTAGGCAGAGGGGAGGTTGGCGTAAAGTATGCCGGGATAGTGGCCGTTTGTGACTGGCGTTGCCCCCCCCCAACCTTAGTACGATGATACTTAAGTGTCCGAATGGGTCGGTTGCTTGGGTGGTATTGCATTAAGTGGCGTGTGCTTGTTCCGTACTTAAAGCCAGAATGGACGTTTGATTACAATAGGATGGGTTTGTATTGCAGGGAAGGAGATGTGCAAGGTAGAATTTGGTCAGTTTCGTTTCGGAAACTGGAAAAAAAAGTTATAATTGTGAAAGAATAGAAATGAAAGTTTGTTTTTGGCCGACCAAATGGTAAAGTGGTTAGCGTGCTAGCTTCTAGTCATACTAAACTTCAACTTAACTAGACATCACTTAGACGGTAGATCGTGACAGTGCTCGAAGGTATTTAATCCATTTTGGCGGCTTGAAAGCATAATGTTCGCCAAACCACAACCCTAATATAAAGAACAAAAGGCTATAAGGTTTGGCGAGAATTATGTCTTCACTCCGCCAAAATGGATTAAATACCTATGAGCACTGTCACGATCTACCGTCTAAGTGATGTCTAGTTAAGTTGAAGTTTAGTATAGTTGTATTCAGATTATATGGCGCCGTCAGCAACACGAGGGCTATAATGCGCCGAAACATTCGTTATTAGACAAGCCAACATACATTTACAAACACTCATGCCTAACATGAGACTCGAACCCGCAACCTCGCGGTCTAGAAGCCAGCACGCTAACCACTATACCGTTTGGTATCAACCAAAAAAAACAACCAAAGTTTGTTTTTGTGTTTGGGAAGTTTTTGGACATTTGAAAGTACTAAAGGAGAACTTACACGATACCAGTCAGTGTATCAAAGGAAATCAACAGTCTGGGACGTCATGTACTGGCTCCAGTAGTTGAAGGCAGGTGCTTAGACAAATTGGTATATTGTGCAAAGAGTGCCTCGAAGAAAAGAAACTCGTCCCCTTGGCTTCAACACTACAAATTTCATTACATTTCCCGGCTGATGATACCGACCAAAACGGTATAATGGTTAGCATGCTAGCTTCTAGACCGCGAGGTTGCGGGATAGAGTCCCGTGTTGGCATGGATGTTTGTAAATGTATGTTGGCTTGCCTAATGACGAAAGTTTCGGCGCATTATAGCCCTCGTGTTGCTGACGGCGCCAGATAATCTGAATACAACCAAAGTTTGTTTTTGTGTTTGGGAAGTTTTTGGACATTTGAAAGTACTAAAGGCGAATTTGCACGATACCAGTCAGTGTACCAGTGGAAATAAACAGTCTGGGACGACATGTACTGGCTCCAGTAGATGAAGGCAGGTGCTTAGGCAAATTGGTATATTGTGCACAGAGTGCCTCGAAGAAATGAAACTCGTCCCTTTGGAGTCAACACTTCAAATTTCATTACATTTCCCGGCTGATGATACCGACCAAACGGTATAGTGGTTAGCATGCTAGCTTCTAGACAACTAGAGTCCCGTGTTGGCATGTGTGTTTGTAAATGTATGTTGGCTTGTTAAATGACGAATGTTTCGGCGTATTATAGCCCTCGTGTTGCTGACGGCGCCAGATAGTCTGAAAACAACCAACCAACCCGGCTGACGATTTTACTTGAGGTTATTTTTACATGTATGGTTGTTTGTCGAGAGATATCAACTCTTTTTGTAAAGTTTAATGAGTTCGATGAGCTAGATATAATCAATGGATGTTTTATCATGAATAATCATATCTTCGCTCATAACTCAAAAATAATACATCTGCTAAGGTCAATACGAAAAATATATAAAAAGATACGCCAGCAAACAGCTTTCACTTTAAATTCAAAAAATAACATTTGCTATAATTTTGTGGAGAAATTAGGTTCCTATACTTCATAACTTTTTCTGGCTAACCTGTGACTCACCCAATAATAGAGCTTATTTCAAATAACTATATTTATTAACAGAACATAGCAACAACAAAACAAATAGGTTACAAAAAATAAACTCAACATAAAGATGAATCCAACTTAACCTTTTACTGCTGTAAGCGGTCTGACAGACCGCGAGTCATTTTTTGTGGAATGCTTCCATCCCCTAAAATATCTCACCTTTGAATTTTATATGAATTTTTCTGATACTATGCTTCTTAAAGTTTAAACTGATGTTCACCAATTTGTTTGGCATAGTATGGACCATGTGTTGCTCTTGCGCAAAGAACCTCAAACCACCCAACCACAGCAGTTAAAGGTTAAGATAGTGGCCGCAGCACCACTCAAACTGAAAAATGATAGAAGCAAAAGTGTGTGCGTTTAAGCACGATAAAGTTTGACCTGATATAGATCCGAGGTGGCAATCCTATCACAAAGTTAAAGTCACAGGTAAGATAAGACGCCTCAAACCATTTTATTTAACCGGTTCTTTTACAACGTCTAGATGTTTTTTGGGTCGTTTGGTTGGTTGTATTCAGATTATTTGGCGTCGTCAGCAACACGAGGGCTATAATGAGCCGAACCATTCGTCATTAGACAAGCCAACATACATTTACAAACACCCATGCCTTACAAGGGACTCGGAACCCGCAACCTCGAGGTCTAGAAGCTAGCACGCTAACCACTATACCGTTAGATGTTTTTTGGGAGATACTGGTACAGACAATGTTATTCAAAATTTTTAGATGAGGTAGTCAACTTGGTATATCAAAATAACACTTGTCTGCATGATGTATATGGGCGTTATGTTCACTAATATATATATAGAAATCTGTACAAAAATCGCAAATCTATAATACTTTTTAAATTTGATGTATTATTTCTGGATGACGTATTTGGTTGGCAATCCTTTTTCCTCCTTTCATACAGGGTGTTTCGAAGTAACTATACATTCTTATGATAATAACATTCATAAGAATGTGATAATCACCCCCAGATTTTTTTTTTTGTGGGGATTTATAAAATCTAAGGTGTAACAGGTGAAGATATGCAATAATGAACAGCTTTAATAACGTATCACAGTCGCATTTGAGGAAATGACACCAGCTGTGTTAAGTCATATTTTCCGGGCCATGGTGTAGACCGCGAGGTTACGGGTTCGAGTCCCGTGTTAGGCATGGGTGTTTGTAAATGTATGTTTGCTTATCTAATGACGAATGTTTCGCCGCATTATAGCCCTCGTGTTGCTGACGGCACCAGACAATCTGAAAACAACCAGCCAACCGGGCCATGGTGTGGAACACTAGATGTTGAGACGATATTTCCAAGGGGTAACTCATTGAATGTACTGAAGATGTCTCTTGATGTGATATATGTTTGATTAATAATGTAATTTATGCAATAAAAAGTGATTATCCCAAGAACGTATAGTTACTTTATAAACACCCTTACGAAATAAAAATCCATGCATGATGTGCCAATTTAAATGATAAGACCACTTCCTCTGACAAATATCTTATTCACAATTCCGCACCGTGTAATTATTTGAAAATCGGTTAAAAAAACAAAAAAACATGAACAAACCAAAGAAAATTTGTTAAGTTATAATAGTGTACAGTAGATGACTGCACAATAGAAAAGAGAAATCTCTCAACAATCGAATGCAATATATAACTCTGATGAATATCCAAAAAAGTCATTTCTTTAAGGTATACAAATACAATTGAGATGATTTTCTTTAATTGTTTGGTTATAATTTCAAACTGTTTGGCAGTATATCAGAATTAAAAAAGATGTATTTTTATATATAAACTTTTTTTTTCCGTCATTTTTTTAATCAGCTAATTGCAATTAAAGTGACTAATTAGGACATTATTAGAACATACATAAATAAACTTGTAATTAACTTAGAGGTATTATTTTTATTGCAAATAAGATATATTATATTGACGCATATTCCTATGGAGAATTTTGAATTTGGCTACAATATTTATTTGATTATAAGTTTTTAAATAAAAAGTTTAAAAAAATACATAGTTTTTAACAAAAAATTATGATTAAAATATGCATAAAAAATGTATTTATAACAATATAAATTAGATTCTCCATAGAAAACACATTCACAACTATTGTCTACAAAACAAAATTAGAATTTTGTAAATTGGACTATTTATTATGAAGTTATGACCGTTGACGTAAAGTCATATAACACCAAAATGTGTTTCTTCAGAAAAAGCGTTTAAAGTTTACTACACTAATGAACGCGATACAAAACTGGTCCACAAAACCTACTGTAATTTAAAAAGTAAATTGAGTTTCAGAAAGAAAATTGTATCATTTTAATGCTAATGAATATGGGAATATTTTAAAACAAAAAAACAAAAACGCAGACTTGAGTCCAATTTCGCGATTCCTAATGTATATGTATACCTTAAGCATTCTTAAACGTGCGGGCTGCTCACAAGACTAGTCAAAATATATCAAAATATATGGTCAAAAATATATCTTCTCCAGTATAAACACAATAAACAAGCATACTCCTTAAAGCCTCGACAAAGCAATAACCTCTCCAAATCAGTTTTTTTCTTTTAAATATCCTTCTCCCCCTCAAAAAAAAAAAAACTCTAAAAGAAGTTTCCTCAGTAAGCTGCCAACAGCATATAAATCAAAGCCTTCGTTACGTCATCACATTTCCTGACACAGCGGAGATACAAATTTTCCTGTTTGTATGCGGGCGTTATGAAGACTTCTCGGTCCTTCTTGGCCCATGCATAGAAAGTATCGCATCTGCATAGAAAAGAGCACGTCGACAGCTTGACACCGTTATTCTGGAGGAGAAGTTGGGGGTGGGGGGGGGGGAGCATATTGTTTGGCGACGTGATATGGTCATCCACAACATGATGTTGAGTCCGGGATTTTTGTAGAGTTTTTTTTGCAGAGAGTAAATGGTGAGTTCAATAAGGAGATTGTGTTATGATGAGGACGCAGGTTCGGATTTGGTTGAGATGGAGAGGAGGGATTTTTGGATGGGGGACATAATGGTTTTATTGGGTTGGGAAGTGTCTCTGGAGGAAATGCTGAAGGTTTGTTTTTTGGAGAGTCGATCAACGTTTAGATCTTGAAACGGTGTTCGTATCTGATGTCTTGAATTTTTCATGCGACAGCAAAATACAAGAATATGCCGGGTGTCCATAAAATTGGAGGTGTTTAGATCAGTCTTTAGATGAAGAGATATATTAAAAAATGTATATATGCTGCGTGAAAAAAAGTAGGACAGTTGTCTATTATACATTATTTTCTAAACATTTACCTTGGGTCTAAGATTCTTATGTGTATTTTGTTTGACAGTATTTCCTTTAATTTTAGATAAAAATTAAACAACTACCACTAATGTTTATTTCAAAAACGAATATTTACGATCTCCTGTGTGTAAAAAAAGTAGATGGACACCTACTGAAACTTTTGATGTAGTGGATTGTGCAGAAGCAAAAGAGTAAGTATGGATATTTCATTAACTAATTTAATTATTAAAAACTTATTTTGTAAAAAATTACATTACGTTTTGTTAAAAATTACATTTTTCACTATCAAACGAAGTGCTTCACAATCGTATATTTTGTTAATTGTGCTATTATAATGTTGATGTTTCCAGATACAGTATATAAAAGAACTGTTGACAAACTAAATTGCATGTATTAAAAAACCATAAAAACTTTTTTTTTTTTTAAAATTTGGGCATATGTTCTTATCAGCATAAAACTCGGGAATTATGAGAAATTACAAAAAAGTGTAAAAATGAATGGTCATTTAGCGCCACTTTCTTGTTGGAGTAGGAAGCTAAAATTTTAGGAGAGTAATACTATGGGTAAGTGTAAAAAAAATTAGGGTTTGTCTTGGTCTTTAGCAGAAAAAAAGTTTTTTTGAACCACCCTAATACTACATGTTAGCCCAAATGCAGTTTCTAACTTTATCAGAAATCCAGGCAAACATGGTAAAACAAAAAAGACTGGTTGACCTAAAAAGTTAAAGCCACGTGATGAAAGAAAAGTTGCTCTCGAGCTCAAAAATAACGGTGGAAGCATTGCAAATGCTCGCATTAAAACAGGACTTACTCATGTGTCAAGGCAAACAGTTTACAACTATATAAAGAGGTTCAAAAAACTTCGTTTTCAAAAAACGCACACATCATCCAAAGTGGAATCAAACGCACATTGATAACCGTTTGTCTTGGGCAAAAGAACGCATGTCATGTCAAACAACCAAATGGACTTCTGTGACATTTTCAGAAGAGAAAAAATTAAACCTAGATGGTTCGGACGAATACCTAATTTCTGAGCTTCTTCCTTTTGGCCACGAATTAAAAGGAGAAGAGTGGATGTTTCAGCAAGACGGAGCATCTATCCACATCGCCAATGGCGTTAAAAAATGGTTCGTTGACAACAATGTGCGTGTTTTACCCATCGATATAGATATACAACTGGATAGACTGCTCCATTGTCAATGAAAAGAGAAAAACGCGCCGGGGATTGCGAAGCTGGTGGGAAGATTAACCAATCACAGCTCACTTTTATAGTTGGATGGAAATGCGAAAGACCTCGTAAAATGCTAGAGTATATATTTTTTTGCACATTATTACTAATTAAGGTCTACTAATGACATTTCTGTTGTGTGCAACCCAAAATTTTATTTTCAATCCTCGGCAATCCGTATTTCTTATCCCACCAACTGCATCTGGCAACGGCTTCATTTTCCCATGGTTAAGCAGTCTATCCAGTTGTTTATTTATATCGATGGTTTTACCATGGCCAGCTAAAAGCTCTGATCTTAATATAGTAGAAAACATTGAGCAATGCTTGTTCGTCGAGTTTATGATGGTTGAACACAATACGAATCCATCTCGGAGCTTCGATAAGCATTGAACAGTACATGGAACAATTTTTTCCAAACTGAAATCCTATCTTTGTATGATTCATTGCCCAATAGAATATTCGAAGTAATAAAAGCTCATAGGAAGAAAATTCCTTACTAATTATTGCTTTAATTTAATCTTTTTTTTTACAGTCCTGTTTTTTTTACAGAGTTTCAAACAATAAAACTATTTTTTGTTGTTATTTGTATTTTATTTTTGAGAATTTCACTCCTGCTGTTGGTGATATTTTCATTCTAAATGATTTGTAAAATGTTACTAATAAATAAAAATTTAGTAAAAATAAAAGGATTCTTATCTTTCTAAAAAATCTAGCGTCCTTCTACTTTCTTTACGCAGTATATGAATAATATTTGTGTATTTGAGACTAATGAAGACTGGGTGATCGCCTAAGAGTCAATAATCGGAAAGATTTTGAAAGATTAATAAAAAAATATTCAATTCCCCCACATAATGTACGCTACATGTAAGGTAAAGAAATAATTTATGAATTAAATGAACACATTTATATAATTACTGGATTGAGAGCGAAAAGTAATGTCCGTTCGGTACGGGTCGCCGTGAGAAAAGAATTAGCCACATCGTGCTTCTGCGATTGGCTGGATTAATTTGCTGAAATCATTTCATTGGATAATAAAATTGATCGTTCTGCGTGGGAAATAGTAGAAAATGAATAATTCATTTGAATCTGAAATATTTTCATGAACCAAAATAGCATTCCTTGAAATCATCCATAATCATCTACTTTCTTTATTCTTTCACACTTTCTAGATGTAAATTTCAAGAAAGTGGCCATGTATTTTCAGACAGTTAAATAGTAATTTCGTTTGAGAAAAAAAGAAATCACACATTTTATAATTTTTTTTTAAATATTTCAACTTTTTTTATCTCATATTTAAATTAGCATTTTTTCTTAGAAAAAAATATATATTGTTACAGAAAAAAAGGTTTCTTCAAACCTGCACATTTTATAAATTTTTTTAAATATTATAATTTTTTTATCTCACATATAAATTAGCATTTTTTCATAGAAAAAAAAATATTTTTAAAGAAAAAAAGTTTTCTTCAAACTTACTAAAAATTGTTAAATGAGGAAAAGTTTTTTTTTTTTTTTTTTTTTTTAATTATTATTTTTTTTAATATATATATATATATGTATGTTTGGAGTATATACTATTAGTAGCTATATGTTAGGGCAATAAATAATTACTAGCTGAATACCCGTGCTGAGCCACGAAATTTTCATGCGTTCTACACTTCAGACATTAGCTCCCATTTCTTCCCAGACAAATTGATTCATCAAAATAAGAATTTTCCTTTGTTGACATTTTTTCCAAAATTTATAATTGTTAATGTATTGGAAAAGAGACATTTGAATATACCTCATTTAGAACGTTTATCCCAATTTGGATCCTTTTTAATTAGTTAATCGAGATTGCAATTGTTCAATTGTGTTTAGGCTTGCTCTTAGTTTTAAATTTCAAAGGTATTGGAAGTGAGACATTAAAGTATTCCTCGTATAGCTTCATTGTTACATCAAATTTAATCCCTTAAAAATTCATTAATCGATATTGGAATAACACATTTTTTCTATATTTGTCCTTCTTAACATTTGCACCAAATATCAGAATTGTGACAACATTGGAAGTAGGTCATTTGGATATCCCTCGTTTGGAACGTTTAACACTTTTACGACCCTTTAAAATTGATTAATCGAGATCAAAATAGCTTACTTCTTCTATGTTTGTCTTTGTGGACATTTGTACCAATTTTCAGAGTCATGACCATGTGGGAAGTGGTACATTCGAATATCCCTCGTTTGGAACGTTTAACCCCCTTCTCGCCCCTTAAAATTGGTTAATCGAGATCGGAATAGCTTACCTTTTCTATGTTTACCATTGTTGTACCAATTTTCAAAACTGTTACCATATGGGAAATGGGACATTCGAATATCCATCTTTTGGAACGTTTATCCCCTTTTCGACCTCTTAAAGTGGGTTAATCGAGATCGGAATAGCTTACTTTTTCTATGTTTGTCTTTGTTGATATTTGTACCAGTTTTCAAAATTGTGACCATATGGGAAGTGGGACATTCGAATATCCATCGTTTGGAACGTTTATCCCCTTTTCGACCTCTTAAAGTGGGTTAATCGAGATCGGAATAGCTTACTTTTTCTATGTTTGTCTTTGTTGATATTTGTACCAATTTTCAGAGTTATAGGCATGTGGGAAGTGGGAGAATTAGTGATGAGTGAGTCAGTGAGTGAGGGCTTTGCCTTAAGTATATAGAGATTAGCAATATGCATCGTCTATGTATATCAACTAACCAGTGAACCAAATTTAATTTTAATTTTTCAGCTAGCTCCCGTATTATTTAACTATCACTGTTTAGAGCGTAGTATTATTTAACTATCACTGTTCAGAGCGTAGTATTATTTAACTATCACTGTTTAGAGCTTATATAGTCAAAGTGACAGACATCGAAATAATTATCCCATTTAAGTTTCATTTTTTTCTGTCTTTTACTGAAGTACCCAACACTGAAGATCCCCACTTCAAATATAATGTCGTACATAAGATTCATTACAACCGTGAAGCAGGAGTGGAACAACTCCACTCCCCTTCATCTCGTCGAAAGATAATAATGTTCGACATGCCCAAAATAAGTCACCCTTTCCGTTCAAATATTATTCCAAGAATATGATTGGTTCCCTCGGTGTTCAAGCGGATAAATATTTACCCATCACTCCTTCGATCTTTATGACATTACAGAAAATGGTATTTCGGCCACACGTCATAATTTTCGGCTTTGCTCTCCCCGGGCTTTATAAAGCCCTTAGCCTTTCGGCTGTGGGCAGGGATTTGAGCTTCAGCCGTGGAGTTTTGGAAATGGCACGAAATGGCGAGTTATGGCTAAGTAGTTCGAAGTCGATTTAAAAAGGTGTGTGAATGTTGAAAGTTTTGAAGTGAAAAGGGCGTGTTTTGGAAATTGGTTCGGGATTTTGAAAGTTGGATTTTATGGTATATGTGAGGATAATAGTGAAGGAGTTTTAAATACCGGGGTATTTTCAGTTTGAAGTCTTACTTTTGGGAGAGTTTTTTGAAGTTTTGTCAAGTACGTTAATTTAAAAATATAATTACTTGAATGTGTTAATAAACAGTTCGGTTAGGTAATGATATGTGGATTAAGATAGGTTGAATATTTTTATATTAGACATTATGGAAAGTTTATAATGAATGTTAGTGTAATTATGTCTTTAAGAATTTAAAATATACAGGGTTTTTTCAAAAATAAAATGTCACAATTCCATGACTTTTCAAGACAGAAGCAAAAAATTTTCCATGACTAAAGAAATCAAATCACAAAATAATAATAATAATAATAATAACCGATATGAATTTTACTAACACTAACATAGTAAATAATTGAATGTACCATAAAATGACTTTTATAAAGTTTTATTTTAAATTAAGTAAAAATCCTTGTTTCAGAAACTTCCAAATCAGAAGAAAAGGGGAAAATAATTTTCCTTTCTTTGATATTTCAGTGTTAAAAATCTAATCAATCTTTAATAATAAAGACATATTTGAAGAAAGAATAAGTCAATAATAATAAATTATATCATCCAAAATCAAATGTTTCGATATCAACAATGCAAAACAGAAGAAAGAAGATGGGGAAAAAAAATTTTAAATGTAAACACGAGCTTGTCGAAACTGTTCATATCAGTTCGTATATTATGAAAAAAAAATTTCATCTATGATACCTTACTCGGGTAATGTCACAAATTTGGAGTTCAGAAATGTTTTCACTTGCTGCAGTTTTTAACTGTGACCGTTCTTTCCATCAAGACGTAAATAGAAACACATGAATTTTCGATTAGGTGAATTGCGATCATATCGTTTATGACGTCCCAGTTACGTGATTTTACTTTAAAACGTATAGAATTCCATGAAATTCATTGTATTTCTATGACTTAGAGCCATTTTTTTTTTTACTCAAAATCATATCTTTCTATGACAAAATTTACCCAATATCCAATATTTATGACTTTCCATGGCCGATCAAACAGTATAGTGGTTAGCGTGCTAGCCTCTAGACCGCGAGTTTGCGCGTTCCGAGTCCCGTGTAAGGCGTGGGTGTTTGTAAATGTATGTTGGCTTGTCAAATGACGAATGTTTCGGCGCATTATAGTCCTCATGTTGCTGACGGCGCCAGTTAATCTGAAAACAACCAACCATGACTTTCCTGACTTTCCATATGCGCGGAAACCCTAAAAATATTTAATTTCCTGTGTAACTTGAGTTGATTTTATGAACCGCGGGTTATGAATAGAAAGGACAGTGAGAGTTTAAAAATATAAAATATTTTACATTCTTTGTTTTATTTTGAGGACAGTTTTTAAGCATTTTATGAAACTCTCTAAATTAAATATTGAAAGGAGCATAATTTACTTATTGTGCTAATATCTAGCTCCTTTAAGGGGGTCCGGTACCGAAAATGAAAAAAACTTTATTTATGTAAATTTTTATGTAAAAAATTTATTTTATGTATGAGATACTATTTATATATCTTTGAGAAATTTTCTTTTTAAATATTGTGTTTAGTTATTTAAAAAAAAATTAAAAACCAAGAAAAATCCATAATAATTGATGTTTGCGTATTTTGATATAAGTCAAGAAAAAATAAAAATTTTTTTGAAAGTGAAAGCTTTCTGTAATACATAATTATATAAAGAAAATTTTGTCGTCACAGAATTTTGATAGGCGAATTAAAAAAAATTAAAAGAATTCTCAAAGTTAAAATATTGAAATTTTTGCTTTTTTTTTATGTTATCTTTTACGCTAAATGTTATATTTTAAAACAGAATTAAAAAAATAAAATTCTGTGAAGACAAAATATTTGAAACTATATAAATTAAATGCTCCAAAAATATGAATAGCCAATTGTTAGTGGTTCTGGAGATATATCGATTTGAATATGCAACATCTGTGAAAAACACTAGTGCTCCAAAAAACGTACTTTAAGCAGACGCTTCAAGGCGCTACGCCCATAAGTGATGTTTAAATCACAGGTAATTTTGTGGCGTTCTAATCACCGGAGGAATAAGATAAAAACATTATTCTCTTCAGGAATGTATGAACTATTTTTTAAAATCAGAAAAAAAATTTGGATTTTTGAAGAAATTTCGGTACTGGACCCCCTTAACGCGAGATGTCCATGAGTAAACTCATTTAAATGAAATCTTAATTTGGTAACTACCATTTGTTTAGTTTAACAATTACAGATTTTATCTTAGAGAAAAGAAATGCGGAAATAAATAATGTGACCTTAAATTTGACTGCATCTTACTTCACACCTGGTGTAAAACTAAACTCTAGTCTTAGAACCGCTGATATTGCGATATAGCAATGTGAAGCGCGCACTACTATTAACAGATTGAAATTTACTCGATACAGCTGTTAGTCCGAGAGGCGACTGAAAATTTTTGGACCCCATCGAACATCATTCTGAATTTTGTATAGAAATTACAGAAAAGTGAGTAGATTAGGAATCTACTGGTCTGCCGTGGCAAAAATGGCCGAAACTGATCAAAAATCGACTTGGAAAGAGTTGAACTAAAATCCGATTGCCAAATATGTCATAACTTGCCAAAAATAGAACAAACTTATTCGTCTGGCAACCCACTTCAGTTTGATTTTCAATGAGAAAAAGCGCAAAAGATTTCTGATCTCTGGCTCAGAAAACTCGTATCTTTTAAAACTAAGCAAAATTGGCGACATCAGTTACGTCATAAGTGACGTAATGTTTATTGCCAATTTGGCTCATTTGTGAAAGATGCAAGTAAGCCATCGCCACACATCCGAATCGTCTGCAACCTTCTTAATTGAAAATTAAAGAGTGATGGTTACCAAATAAAAAAAAAATAATACTCATTATTTGGCAAGTTAAGGCTCATTTCGCAATTGGATTTAGTTCAACTTATTAAAAGTCGATTTTTGACCAGTTTCGGCTATTTTTGCTACAGCAGAACTGCGGATTCGTAATCTACTAACTTTTCTCCAATTTCTATAAAAAATTCAGAATGATGTTCGATGGGGTCCAAAAATTGCAGTCGCCTCTCAGTCTTAATAGAAACTCAAGCTGACACTTGTTCCTACTAAACTATTCTTTCCACTACAGTTAAGGTGAATGAGTTTCAGGTGAAAGATACGTTAGACGCTAATATAAATAAAAGCACATCTTCCAATCTAGGGTAATGAATTAAAATTGTAGAAACATGGTTTAAACCTCCTCCTCAACGGTTATAGCAACTTGGAGAGTGTGTGGTCAGAACACTGACCTCTTCCTGCAACTTCTCCATAGTGCATGCTTGATTATTGCTTTGAAGCTGAATAAGGCTTAACAATCACCATATTGTATTAGCAACTTCCTCCTGAACTAGTTTGAATGAGTTGGTAACCATAGGCAACCTATTGCGTAACATAGATGAGAGACAGTATTCAATTGTCTTCATCTGTCTGCCGACCAGAAATCGCTTATAAGTAAACCAGAAGTTGTAGTTGGAGGCTGGAGATAATTGAATTTTCAATATTTCAGTGTTATTTGGTTGCTTTCAGATTATCTGGCGCAGTCAGCAACACGAGGACTATAATGCGCCGAAACATTCGTCATTAGACAAGCCAACATACATTTACAAACACCCATTCCTTACACGGGACTCGAACCCGCAACCTCGCTGTCTAGAAGCTAGCACGCTAACCACTACACCGTTTGATCGGCATTTCAGTGTTGTCTGTAAAGCACCACAACTATACTAAACTTCAACTTAACTAGACATCACTTTGACGGTAGATCGTCACAGTGCTCATAGGTATTTAATCCATTTTGGCGGCGTGAAAGCATAATGTTCGCCAAACCACAACCCTGTAGTAGAGAACAAAAGGCTATAAGGTTTGGCGAGAATTATGTCTTCACTCCGCCAAAATGGATTAAATACCTATGAGCACTGTGACGATCTACCGTCTAAGTGATGTCTAGTTAAGTTGAAGTTTAGTATATATAAGCGGTTTCTTCTGTGTAAGAAGAAGAAGCCAATGGACAATTAACGCATTTTATTATTTTTTATTCAATTCTAAATGTTTCAAAAAGACCATAAACACAAAAATTTCTTCAAACTAGTCTTTTTTTTCTTTTTTTTTAAATTTGCAACCTAAGTTCACTGGTTTATTTTGGCGAGAAAAACGACTCATTCTTCTAGAAGCTAATGTGACGTCACTTGTTCCAGACTTGGCTTGAAACGCAGTAGCAAAAACCAGTTTTGCAAGTTTCTCGCAAATCGCGCCAATCGGTACAGGATATAGCAATTATCTACCAAACCAACGCCAACAATTTACCAGAAACCTCACAATAACCATAGAAACTGATGGATCTTTTGACATCACAGATATAAAGTAGCGTTTTTGATCGGTTGGTTGGTTGGTTGCATTCAGATTATCTGGCACCGTCAGCAACACGAGGGCTATAATGCGCCGAAACATTCGTCATTAGACAAGCCAACATACATTTACAAACACCCATGCCAACACGGGACTCGAACCCGCAACCTCGCGGTCTAGAAGCTAGCACGCTAACCACTATACCGTTTGGTCGGCCGTTTTTGATCGGACTGCGATAGGACGAGGTTTTCGGGCAATTTCTTTTCTTAATACTTAAATAACTAATTTTTTTTATGCAACTTTTATTTGAATATTTGGAATCAGAGATAAATTCTTCATAAATATAAACTAATTTCACTCGTTTTTAAAAAATGGGGAAATTGTTCATTGTAATGAATTAACTTTAGAAATTGGTTCGTCTTGTAAAAATCCCAAAGCGAAACATGAGTCTTCAATTTTGAGAAATGCCTCTCATACTGCAATATATCAAAATATTCCTACAAAAATATCCTAGGAATTAAATAAAAAGTTTCTAACGTAAAATTGAAAATGTGCATCCCTGAACGTAGTATTTATATTGATGGGACGCTTCGGCTAGAAACACAGATAAAATATTACACTTTTCACCCAAGATTGGCCGAAAACAAAACACAACAATGTTGCCAATTTTCTCCCTCTTGGTTCTAAATTAAATATCTGGATGAAACAAAAATCGAATTTAATCGAAACTATTTTCTTTTCTGTGGAATAAAAACAGACGATAAATCAAGATACCTCTGCGAGAATATTTATGATTAGAGTTAAGATAGAAAAATATTTTTTTTTTCACTTTGTTTATATCACATATGAATTGGAGGATGAGTAAGTATTCTGAATTCAATCATTCACAACCTTTATTTCAGTAATAACTTCAATATTAATAACTAAACTTTTGTTTTTGAATTGATATTGTTTTTTAAAATTGTCATTAATGTATTTATTTATTGATGAAGTAATTCCTTTAATTGATATAAAAAGTTTGGTTCGTACGCTCAATGACCTATTTTGGTGCACAGTAACGACTAATCAGGCCAGGACCTACAACTTAACGTGGATTCCAAAGCACAACAAACATCCATGCCTAGCTCCAGGATTCGAACCGAGCACCTTTGGCATGCAAAGTCAAAGTGCCAACCACAGTGCCGTCAGGTGAGCGATATATAATGGAATATGGCATCACTTGCGATCCTCAACTATACTAAACTTCAACTTAACTAGACATCACTTAGACGGTAGATCGTCACAGTGCTCATAGGTATTTAATCCATTTTGGCGGAGTGAAGACATAATTCTCGCCAAACCTTATAGCCTTTTGTTCTCTACAGGGTTGTGGTTTGGCGAACATTATGCTTTCACGCCGCCAAAACGGATTAAATACCTATGAGCACTGTGACGATCTACCGTCTAAGTGATGTCTAGTTAAGTTGAAGTTTAGTATAGTCGGTGCACTTCAATATAAAGCTTGGCGTCCATATACGCTAAGCAGAGCAGAGCAGATCAGAGCGGAGTGGATTAGAGCCAGTTACAAGGCTGTCAATGTCCATTGTAGCTCGAGGCTCGTGCTATAGTAGACATTGGCAGCCTTGTAATTGGCTCTAATGCACTCCGCTCTGATCTGCTTAGCGATAATGGACGCCAAGCTTAAAAAGTGAAGAAGTTTGAAAAACCACCACCATTTTATTGTTACGAGCATACAGTGTTGCCACGTGTCAAATTCAAATTCATTCCATGATTAGTTTTCAATGAAGTTTATACATGGCTACGTCACAGTCAAATGATATTTTCACAGGAGAGTAAAATGTGTATTGTGATTGGTTAATGGAATGTGAAAATTAGAATTTGTTTTTAAAAGTGCATTGTGATTGGTCAGAATTATGTTTCAAGTGTTGCCTTTCGATGGAACCCCATTTGAAATAAAGCCTTCATCTATATGTGGTCCAAATTTTGAATAACAATACGAATTTTATTGTTACGAGCATACAGTGTTGCCACGTGTCAAATTCATTCCATGATTGGTTTTCAATGAAGTTTATACATGGCTACGTCACAGTCAAATGATATTTTCACAGGAGAGTAAAATGTGTATTGTGATTGGTTAATGGAATGTGAAAATTAGAATTTGTTTTTAAAAGTGCATTGTGATTGGTCAGAATTATGTTCCAAGTGTTGCCTTTCGATGGAACCCCATTTGAAATAAAGCCTTCATCTATATGTGGTCCAAATTTTGAATAACAATACGAATTTTATTGTTACGAGCATACAGTGTTGCCACGTGTCAAATTCATTCCATGATTGGTTTTCAATGAAGTTTATACATGGCTACGTCACAGTCAAATGATATTTTCACAGGAGAGTAAAATGTGTATTGTGATTGGTTAATGGAATGTGAAAATTAGAATTTGTTTTTAAAAGTGCATTGTGGTTGGTCAGAATTATGTTCCAAGTGTTGCCTTTCGATGGAACCCCATTTGAAATAAAGCCTTCATCTATATGTGGTCCAAATTTTGAATAACAATACGAATTTTATTGTTACGAGCATACAGTGTTGCCACGTGTCAAATTCATTCCATGATTAGTTTTCAATGAAGTTTATACATGGCTACGTCACAGTCAAATGATATTTTCACAGGAGAGTAAAATGTGTATTGTGATTGGTTAATGGAATGTGAAAATTAGAATTTGTTTTTAAAAGTGCATTGTGATTGGTCAGAATTATGTTCCAAGTGTTGCCTTTCGATGGAACCCCATTTGAAATAAAGCCTTCATCTATATGTGGTCCAAATTTTGAATAACAATACGCAATCACTTTTTCGTGAAATGTACGAATACATCCATAGGCGACAATTTTTCACTTTTACCACAGGGGAGAGGGTGGACAAATCCGATGGGGGGAGAGGGGAGGTAATTTGCCCAAAATTTCTGGACAACACTTTTTTCATGATCTATTGAATATATCTCGCATTACATTTTTCTCATACTGTGGATGTAACCAAGCATTCAAAGTCTATGAGTGGTGTGCCGACCAAACGGTATAGTGGTTAGCGTGCTAGCTTCTAGACCGCGAGGTTGCGGGTTCCGAGTCCCGTGTAAGGGCATGGGTGTTTGTAAATGTATGTTGGCTTGTCTAATGACGAATGTTTCGGAGCATTATAGCCCTCGTGTTGCTGACGGCGCCAGATAATCTGAAAACAACCAACCAATCCATGAGTGGTGGCAACTTATGGACTGTGCAGGATTGGTTTTTAACTTGAAACCGAAGAAGACTTAGTTAACAATCACCATAGAAATTTATATTAATAATCCCCCTCCCCCAAAGAAAGCCTAATTAAGGGGGGTTCGGGACTCAAAATTCTAAAATCTTTATTGTTAGAATTATTTTTCTGAAATTGTTTGGCAGTAATGTATCATGTTTTGAAACTCGAAAAACTATTTAAAATTTTCATATTTAAAAAATGTTTTTTTTTTTTAATTAAAAATTTTGATATATTCTAAATTTTATATATTTAAAAAACTTTTTTGAAAAAATCACTTTATTTTTGCATTAAATTACTTATTATAATTTATATCACAAATTTTCGTCACGATTTTTCAATAAATATTTAGAAAAAAAATTTTAAAAAAATTTATGCAAAAACTAGATAAAGCCCATAATATCCAAATTCCAAAAACTTTAAAAAAACAAAACAAAGTTAAATCCAAATACACGATTCCTGAAGACAAATTAAAGCAACATATATGAAAAATAGTTGTTGAAAGTTTCATATATTTATAACAAATAGTTTTTAAGTTATATCCATTTAAATTCAAAAAAGGGAAAGCCATCAGCGAGAAAAACAGTTTCAAAGTTTCAAAATATCATGCCCGAGATACAATTGTCATGTAACAAAACTTAAATATGTGAAGCGCTACTTATGGTAGAAACAATGTTTTTATGTCATTTTATTTAGAAATATGTTTCTGATTTTTTACAATGATAAAAAAAAAATTAAAAAATGAGAATTTCTAAAAAATTTTGTCCCAGACCCCATTAAAATTTGTTTTTAACCTTGAGAAACTTATTACGTAGCACAGATGGTGGAAGTACTCAATTGACTTCATCTGCTAACAGAGCAAAAACTGCTTATAATCTATTCAGAAGTTTTAGTTTGGGACCATTGGTATTAAGCACATAAACAGCCATTTCCGATCCATATACTTTTTTTTAATTCCTTGTAATATTATATCTTTATATGAAGAAAAGAAAATACAAGACCGCCATCAAATTCAGGAAAAAAAAGTTTCCTGGAAATTTCCCTGTGTTTTCTGATAGATTTCTAAGAAATTCCCTGATTAAACTTTTTTCGAATTTCCCCAACTTTTCCAGGTGAGCAGACACGATGATCAAACTGAACACGTATGCCAAAGAGATTATAAGCCATTTTTTAACCCTTTAAATCCCACGCGAGTCAGCGTTGTGGGTTTCACAAAAACCCAATGACTTTCCATTCGAAAAAACTAGAAATGAACTCGCCCGACTCGTTCTACCGTGGGCAACATCTGGGTTTCCTGTGGGGGGTCACTATCGACCATTAAAAGATCATTTCTATACGTCTATAACCTGGGCTACAACGTTGGTCAACAATGTCTACAACGTTGGGTCATCTACTTGATGTGTCCGAGCATTTAGTCGGCATCTTATCAATGAATGAACCACCGCTAAGTACTTGACAAGATTCGCATACAAGAAAAATCCCGACTGTCTTACTCAGCGTCCAAGGTCCCTTTAAATCCCACGGGAGTCAGCGTTGTGGGTTTCCAAAAAACCCAATGACTTTCCATTCGAAAAAAATGAACTCCCCGACTCCTTCTCCCGTGGGCAACACCTGGGTTTCCTGTGGGGGATCACTGTCGATCATTAAAAGATCATAGCTATATGTCTACAACCTTGGTTACAACGTTGGTCAACAATGCCTACAACGTTGGGTCATCTACTTGATGTGTCCGAGCATTTAGTCGGCATCTTATCAATGAATGAACCACCGCTAAGTACTTGACAAGATTCGCATACAAGAAAAATCCCGACTGTCTTACTCAGCGTCCAAGGTCCCTTTAAATCCCACGGGAGTCAGCGTTGTGGGTTTCCAAAAAACGCAATGACTTTCCATTCGAAAAAAATGAACTCCCCGACTCCTTCTCCCGTGGGCAACACCTGGGTTTCCTGTGGGGGATCACTGTCGATCATTAAAAGATCATTTCTATACGTCTACAACCTGGGCTACAACGTTGGTCAACAATGTCTACAACGTTGGGTCATCTACTTGATGTGTCCGAGCATTTAGTCGGCATCTTATCAATGAATGAACCACCGCTAAGTACGTGACAAGATTCGCATACAAGAAAAATCCCGACTGTCTTACTCAGCGTCCAAGGTCCCTTTAAATCCCACGGGAGTCAGCGTTGTGGGTTTCCAAAAAACCCAATGACTTTCCATTCGAAAAAAATGAACTCCCCGACTCCTTCTCCCGTGGGCAACATCTGGGTTTCCTGTGGGGGGTCACTATCGACCATTAAAAGATCATTTCTATACGTCTATAACCTGGGCTACAACGTTGGTCAACAATGTCTACAACGTTGGGTCATCTACTTGATGTGTCCGAGCATTTAGTCGGCATCTTATCAATGAATGAACCACCGCTAAGTACTTGACAAGATTCGCATACAAGAAAAATCCCGACTGTCTTACTCAGCGTCCAAGGTCCCTTTAAATCCCACGGGAGTCAGCGTTGTGGGTTTCCAAAAAACCCAATGACTTTCCATTCGAAAAAAATGAACTCCCCGACTCCTTCTCCCGTGGGCAACACCTGGGTTTCCTGTGGGGGATCACTGTCGATCATTAAAAGATCATAGCTATATGTCTACAACCTTGGTTACAACGTTGGTCAACAATGCCTACAACGTTGGGTCATCTACTTGATGTGTCCGAGCATTTAGTCGGCATCTTATCAATGAATGAACCACCGCTAAGTACGTGACAAGATTCGCATACAAGAAAAATCCCGACTGTCTTACTCAGCGTCCAAGGTCCCTTTAAATCCCACGGGAGTCAGCGTTGTGGGTTTCCAAAAAACCCAATGACTTTCCATTCGAAAAAAATGAACTCCCCGACTCCTTCTCCCGTGGGCCACACCTGGATTTCCTGTGGGGGATCACTGTCGACCATTAAAAGATCATTGCTATATGTCTACAACCTAGGCTACAACGTTGGTCAACAATGCCTACAACGTTGGATCATCTACTTGATATGTCCGAGCATTTAGTCGACATCTTATCAATGAATGAACCACCGCTAAGTACTTGACAAGATTCGCATACAAGAAAAATCCCGACTGTCTTACTCAGCGTCCAAGGTCCCTTTAAATCCCACGGGAGTCAGCGTTGTGGGTTTCCAAAAAACCCAATGACTTTCCATTCGAAAAAACTGGAAATGAACTCGCCCGACTCGTTCTCCTGTAGGCCACATCTGGGTTTCCTGTGGGGGATCACTGTCGACCATTAAAAGATCATTGCTATATGTCTACAACCTAGGCTACAACGTTGGTCAACAATGCCTACAACGTTGGATCATCTACTTGATATGTCCGAGCATTTAGTCGGCATCTTATCAATGAATGAACCAGCGCTAAGTACTTGACAAGATTCGCATACAAGAAAAATCCCGACTGTCTTACTCAGCGTCCAAGGTCCCTTTAAATCCCACGGAGGTCAGCGTTGTGGGTTTCCAAAAAACCCAATGACTTTCCATTCGAAAAAAATGAACTCCCCGACTCGTTCTCCCGTGGGCCACACCTGGATTTCCTGTGGGAGGTCACTATCGACCATTAAAAGATCATTTCTATACGTCTATAACCTGGGCTACAACGTTGGTCAACAATGTCTACAACGTTGGGTCATCTACTTGATATGTCCGAGCATTTAGTCGACATCTTATCAATGAATGAACCACCGCTAAGTACGTGACAAGATTCGCATACAAGAAAAATCCCGACTGTCTTACTCAGCGTCCAAGGTCCCTTTAAATCCCACGGGAGTCAGCGTTGTGGGTTTCCAAAAAACCCAATGACTTTCCATTCGAAAAAAATGAACTCCCCGACTCCTTCTCTCGTGGGCCACACCTGGATTTCCTGTGGGGGATCACTGTCGACCATTAAAAGATCATAGCTATATGTCTACAACCTTGATTACAACGTTGGTCAACAATGCCTACAACGTTGGATCATCTACTTGATATGTCCGAGCATTTAGTTGGCATCTTATCAATGAATGAAACGCCAGCGCTAAGTACTTGACAAGATTCGCATACAAGAAAAATCCCGACTGTCTTACTCAGCATCCAAGGTCCCTTTAAATCCCACGGGAATCAGCGTTGTGGGTTTCCAAAATACCCAATGACTTTCCATTCGAAAAAAATGAACTCTCCGACTCCTTCTCCCGTGGGCCACACCTGGATTTCCTGTGGGGGATCACTGTCGACCATTAAAAGATCATAGCTATATGTCTACAACTTTGGTCAACAATGCCTACAACGTTGGATCATCTACTTAATATGTCCGAGCATTTAGTTGGCATCTTATCAATGAATGAAACGCCAGCGCTAAGTACTTGACAAGATTCGCATACAAGAAAAATCCCGACTGTCTTACTCAGCATCCAAGGTCCCTTTAAATCCCACGGGAATCAGCGTTGTGGGTTTCCAAAATACCCAATGACTTTCCATTCGAAAAAAATGAACTCCCCGACTCCTTCTCCCGTGGGCCACACCTGGATTTCCTGTGGGGAATCACTGTCGACCATTAAAAGATCATAGCTATATGTCTACAACTTTGGTTACAACGTTGGTCAACAATGCCTACAACGTTGGATCATCTACTTGATATGTCCGAGCATTTAGTTGGCATCTTATCAATGAATGAAACGCCAGCGCTAAGTACTTGTCAAGATTCGCATACAAGAAAAATCCCGACTGTCTTACTCAGCATCCAAGGTCCCTTTAAATCCCACGGGAATCAGCGTTGTGGGTTTCCAAAATACCCAATGACTTTCCATTCGAAAAAAATGAACTCCCCGACTCCTTCTCCCGTGGGCCACACCTGGATTTCCTGTGGGGGATCACTGTCGACCATTAAAAGATCATAGCTATATGTCTACAACCTTGATTACAACGTTGGTCAACAATGCCTACAACGTTGGATCATCTACTTGATATGTCCGAGCATTTAGTTGGCATCTTATCAATGAATGAACCACCGCTAAGTACGTGACAAGATTCGCATACAAGAAAAATCCCGACTGTCTTACTCAGCGTCCAAGGTCCCTTTAAATCCCACGGGAGTCAGCGTTGTGGGTTTCCAAAAAACCCAATGACTTTCCATTCGAAAAAAATGAACTCCCCGACTCCTTCTCTCGTGGGCCACACCTGGATTTCCTGTGGGGGATCACTGTCGACCATTAAAAGATCATAGCTATATGTCTACAACCTTGATTACAACGTTGGTCAACAATGCCTACAACGTTGGATCATCTACTTGATATGTCCGAGCATTTAGTTGGCATCTTATCAATGAATGAAACGCCAGCGCTAAGTACTTGACAAGATTCGCATACAAGAAAAATCCCGACTGTCTTACTCAGCATCCAAGGTCCCTTTAAATCCCACGGGAATCAGCGTTGTGGGTTTCCAAAATACCCAATGACTTTCCATTCGAAAAAAATGAACTCTCCGACTCCTTCTCCCGTGGGCCACACCTGGATTTCCTGTGGGGGATCACTGTCGACCATTAAAAGATCATAGTTATATGTCTACAACCTTGGTTACAACGTTGGTCAACAATGCCTACAACGTTGGATCATCTACTTGATATGTCCGAGCATTTAGTTGGCATCTTATCAATGAATGAAACGCCAGCGCTAAGTACTTGACAAGATTCGCATACAAGAAAAATCCCGACTATCTTACTCAGTGTCCAAAGGGTGGGGCAGTTTGACAATGAGTACTCTAAACCCATGGCTCTCCTTTACGTACTCCACAATAGCCTATTGTTGAGGACCGTGTCACGCTTCAAACAGCTACTGCCGGGAAGATTCACAACAGTTTGAAATATCCGTATCCCCCTTGGATCCGACCAAAGGGCGACTGGCTGGGAATTTTTCTATAGGTGATTTAGGACGGGTTGGGATTTAAAGTGCTTAATAGTTTTGGCGATAATTAAAAGTTTAAATTATTCCGTAACATGAAATTTCTATAGATTATCGCCTCAATTCTCCTGCTGAATGGCTTCAAAATACGGATGAACGGAGAAACGTACCTTCAAAATAATGAGAAAAAAGTTTCCTGATTTTCGTGGAATTTCAAAAAACTTCCCCGACATTTCCCTGATTTCCAGTTTTTCCTGTTGTCTTACAACCAAATATAGGTCTTAACCCAAAGAGGTGACTCTTATGATTCCAGCTTTAAATGTGCCGCATGGTAAGTGGACTTACCAGAAAGATGGAATCACCGATCATCGAATTGAATATATCCTCCTGGGATCCCGCTTACATTTAAATGCACCTCGTATTTTGGGCGCATAGTTTTTCTTTGCATGAAATAGCCAAATTCTGTCCTACAGCTGATGATAGTTCCTCCGATTGTGACGAAGTAGAGCCTGTAAAGAAACGGCAAAAAACAGTTCCTCTGCCAGTAGAGGGGTCACAAAAAGATAGTACGTAGCACATGCCAGCAATGGATACTATGACTTTTTCCTCACGTTGCTGGGTGTTCAGCGCGAACAAACATTTTTTGCACTAACTGTAAAATATTTTTATGTATTGTGTCCTCACAAAATTGTTTTGCAGCCTTTCATGATTAAATTTCACATCTGAACAATTTAATTTCAGAATTTTTACAAACTTAAGGAGATAGTGTCCCAACTTTATAGTTGAAACCCAATAACTTTAAAAATATGTTACACAGACCCAAAAGAATAATATGCATAAAAATTAGCTTTAAATCATGTTTCAAACAATTGTGGGTCTAAAGAGGATATAGTACAGAAAGAACAGTGATAATCAGCTTTTCGTATTCTGTTTAGTTTCCTGCCTCGTTAGTCACGCCTTAAGAAGACGAGTTTTAAATTTTTAAACTTCTAGCCATGTCGTAAGAAGGCATGCTTTTTCCCCTGTTTTAAGCGTCCAGGACATTTTGTCTGAACAGCCAGCTGTCGCCCAAAATAGTGGAGAAGGCCGTCCATGTTTGGGTACAAATTTGCTGACAAATTTGCGAATTTATTTTCCTATTTCTCATCGCCTTTCTTATGGGAGGTCGGTCATTTGAATATATTGTATGTTTGTTTATATTGTGATGATTTATTTTTGTACGCCTTTTATGATGAAGTATTAAAAGTTTAATGTTTAGCTATTTTAAATAGTTTGTATTTAATCAATATCTATTACACTGGCTTTCTATTGAGTAAGTCAGCGTCAGACACTACGCGGCCCGCGGGCCGGATTTGGCCCGCGACAGATTCTTCTGCGGCCCGCCGGCACCACAGAAAGAAAAAAAAAATGAAATTTTACGTTATGGACTTTTTCTCTTACATAATTATAATTTATCCGAAATAATGTGTGTTAACTATGTAGAGCAGAGTTCTCCACTTTGTGTCCGAAGAAAGTATACGAAGAACTTTCAGCAAAGTGGTTTTCATCAAGATTGAATACAGGTATAACTTAACTGAATCTCATTTGGACAATTTATTAATATTGACTGCAACAAATACTCGGAAAAACATCGACTCTATCATAAAATAATCTGAACGACTAGGGGGCTTCGCCCCCTGCTCGCTAACGCTCGCCAACCCCCGAATTTGTGGTTAAAACATCTTGCTGCGCTCGAATAGGTTTGCCAGCCATAAAAAATGTAACCAAATTTTTATAAATTTAATGTATGGCCTAATAGAGAAAACAACAAATTGCAAGTTTCATAATAGAAAGTTAAATATACTATCCGCCAACATTCTGACTTAAAACTTCATTAGCTATGCCCTAACATTGAAGTCCCAATATCTTTTATTTATTCTGATAAGTCGCCCCGTTAGAGAACGACATCTAACGCGAGGCATTTTCTGGATAGAAATACTTCAAAATAATAATTACTCTAATACAAAAATGTTTCAGAAAAACAGAAAAAATCAACTTTGAAACGAAGAGTTTAAAAAGAGCTTTAAAATTAGCAACGTTTTGTTGTTTACATACGTAAGGATAGCTTTAAAATTAGCAACGGGTTTTCTGTTTACATACGTAAGGGAGAACGACATCCAACGCGAGGCATTTTCTGGATAGAAATACTTCAAAATAATAATTACTCTAATACAAAAATGCTTCAGAAAAACAGAAAAAATCAACTTTGAAACGAAGAGTTTAAAAAGAGCTTTAAAATTAGCAACGTTTTGTTGTTTACATACGTAAGGATGTTGCCAATCATATATTCAAAATCATTGAGGCTTTGTAGTAGCTTAATGATGAAAAATATTGAAATTTAACTAATTAATAAAGTGTTAATAAATTATTTTGGCACGTTTTGGCAAATCTACAGCTTATTTCCTTTAAAATGACACCTTGATCATTGAAATTGGTTGAGCAGTTTAGGCGGACGGACTAACCCCAATAAATGTATTGCCTATTAAATATATAGATTTCTACCGCCATCGTCTTACAACTGATATCAACTAAAACGGAGTAATCTGGAAGTACAGTTTAATTACTTTTATTAAAAAGTTAGGTCAAGTCGCTTTGTCACATTGAAACAAAAGATTCACTTCTTTCTCAGACTTTAATTTACTGATAGTGAAAACTATTATTTTTTTAATTATTTGAAAAATTAGAATGAAATACCAAGTGTAATTTTATTAAGATAAAAAAAAATAAAAAATTCCAGTTTTCTGAAATGCTATTTATCATTAACACTTTAAATCCCAACCCGCCCTATATCGCCTTGTAGAGAAATTCCCAGCTAGTCGCCTTTTGGGCGGGTGCAGGGGTAAACGTATATTTCCAAGTGAAGGGGAACCAGCCTGCAGTAGTTGTTTAAAGCGTGACGGTCGTCAACAATAGGCTATTGTTGGGCATGTAGAGGGGAGACATGGATTTAAAGTACTCAATGTCAAACTGCCCCACCCTTTGGACATGGAGTAAGATAGTCAAGGATTTTTCTTCTATGCGAATCTTGTCATGTACTTAGCGGTGGCGTTTGTTTCATTGATAAGACGCCAACTAAACTCTCCGACATATCAAGCAGATGACCCAACGCACATCCCTATTGCAGGTTGTAGACATATAGTAATGATCTTTTAATGGTCGACAGTGACCCCCCACAGGAATCCCAGGAGTGGCAGACAGGAGAACGAGTCGGGCGAGTCCATTTCCAGTTTTTATGAATGGAAAGTCACTGGGGTTTTGTGAAACCCACAACGCTGACTCCATGGGATGTAAAGGGTTAAATCGATTATAATTAAAGATATTTATTTTGGTGTATCCGGCCTGTGAAAAGCTCCAACATAAGTAAGGCGGCCAACAAAAGTTAGTGGCGAACGCTGGTCTAAGTTATGACAAATAAAACGGCAGATAAATTTCCCTAGTCTAAAGATCTCGCCGCCATGGGTTGGTGCTGCAAAACCTGCTGATTTCTTTTGACTATTCCCGGCATTCTTCCATTACACCAGGTTCTGTGGCCACTCAGGAATACATGCAGAGATTATGAGGCAGTTTCGGTATATCAATGGACAATGGATTTTTTTTAAAAAGGAGTGAAATTAGTTTATGTTTATGAAGAATTTCTTTCTAATTCCAAATATTTAAACGAAAGTTCTTTAAAAAAAAAATTAGTTATTTAAATAATAAGAAAAGAAAATGCCTCAAAACCGTGCCAAAACCAGTCCGATCAAAACACAGAGCAGAATCTGTGACGTCAAAGCTTCCTTCCGTTTCTATGGTTATCGCGAGGTTTCTGAAAATAGTTGGCGTTGATAGACCATCGCCAGGTTGGCGCGATTTTGCCAGAAACTTGCAAAACTGGTTTCCGCTGCCGCATTTCAAGCCAAGATGTCTGGGAAGCCTTGACGTTACATTTAATTCTAGCCGAATGAATCGTTTTCTCGCCAACGTATAACAGGGAAACTGTGATTGCATTTTTTTTTTTTTTTTTTTTAAAGCGCATTGAGAAGAAATTTTTCTGTGTATGGCCTTTTCGAAACATTCAGAATTAAATAAATAAAAAAAAAAAAAATAACGCGGGAATTGTCCATTGAATCAATCAAAAGCTACAGAAATGGAATTTGCTTACGGTCCCTTTTCCGTTCAAAGACGATATTCAAGAAAAGTAATAAGTTTAAGGTGAGCAAACGGAAAGACAACGCTGCTTCCGAAATCATGGGAAAACGGAATAAAAATATCATAAAAAAAGCATCAACACGGGAAAAACGCTCCTCTCATCAAAATGTCATTAGAAGCAACATCTCCGCCGAACGAAACCGAAAATAAAAATTCGGATTTTAATGTGAAATTTAGTTTAGAAGAGTTTTTCAGCTTCCCATTGGCGAGCTAAATATTTTGTACATTAAAGCGTCTAGAGAAACATCAAGATATGACGGTGTGATGTTAAAAAGGAGTTATTGATCGCGCTTGGAGAAAAGGTGGCAAAGTCGTTTGTTTTTAGAAAAAAAAAACAAATTATTTTACATTTTAAGAAAGGGAATTAGTTGTTATATTTTGTCGTGAGAGATTGATAAGTTTTAGAGGGAAAGTTCTTCCAAACAAATTGGAATCTGCTCGTGAAAAAAAGCCAATTATATGCGTGTATTGAATTCACTTCAGTTCAGTTTCCATTTTAGTTTAGTATTTATTAAAATATATTTTAGTAATTGATGATGAGAATCAGTAGTGATCAAAAGTACGAAGGAGGTAGCAAACTGCCAAATTAGGTATTAATTTTTACTGGGAGTCCGGTACCGAAAATAAATAAAACTTTATTTATAAATATTTTTATGTCAAAAATTTATCTTATGTATGATATACTATTTGTATATCTTTGAGGTAATGTTTTTTTAAATATTGTATTTATTTATTTTTAAAAAAATTAAAACCAAAAAAACTATAATAATTGATGTTTGTGTATTTTGAAATAAGTAAAGAATTTTTTTTTTTTTTTTAAAGTGAAAGCTTTCTGTAATACAAAGAAAGTTTTATCGCTACAGAATTTTGATGGGTGAATTAGAAAAAATCAAAAAATTCCCCAGCTAAATATTGAAATTTTTGCTTTTTTTTTTTTTTTTTTATGATATCCTGTACGGTGAATGTTATACTTCAAAACAGGAGGGGGGGGGGGGGGATTTCAAAAAATAAAATTCTGTAAAGTCAATATGTTTAAAACTATATAAAATAAGTATACCAAAAATTTTAACAGCCAATTGTTAATGGTTCTGGAAATATATCGATTTGAATTTCCAACATATGTGAAAAACACTAGTGCTCGAAAAACGAACTTTAATCAAACGCTTCAAGGCACTACGCCCATTAGTGATGTCTAAATAATTGGTAATTTCAAGGCGTTCCAATCACCGGAGGAATAAGATAAAAACATCATTCTCTTCAGGAATGTATGAACTATTTTTTTAAAATTAGAAAAAAATTTGGAATTTTTTACGAAATTTCAGTTCCCCTTAAGGGGGTCCAGTACCGAAATTTCTTCAAAAATCCCAAATTTTTTTTCTGATTTTAAAAAATAGTTCATACATTCCTGAAGAGAATGATGTTTTTATCTTATTCCTTCGGTGATTAGAACGCCACAAAATTACCTGTGATTTAAACATCACTAATGAGCGTAACACATTGAAGCGTCTGCTTAGAGTGCGTTTTTCGAGCACTAGTGTTTTTCACAAATGTTGCATATTCAAATCGATATATCTCCAGAACCATTAACAATTGGCTATTCAAATTTTTGGAGCATTTAATTTATATAGTTTTAAATATTTTGTCTTCCCAGAATTTTATTTTTTTAATTCTGTTTTAAAATATAACATTTAGCGTAAAAGATAACATAAAAAAAAAAGTAAAAATTTCAATACTTTAACTTTGAGAATTTTTTTAATTTTTTTTAATTCACCTATCAAAATTCTGTGAAGACAAAATTTTCTTTATATAATTATGTATTACAGAAAGCTTTCACTTTGAAAAAAAAATTTACTTTTTCTTGGCTTATATCAAAATACGCAAACATCAATTATTATGGATTTTTCTTGGTTTTTAAATTTTTTTAAAATAACTAAGCACAATATTTAAAAAAAAAATTCTCAAAGATATGTAAATAGTATCTCATACATAAAATAAATTTTTGACATAAAAATGTACTTAAATAAAGTTTTTTTTATTTTCGGTACCGGACCCCCTTAAAGTTAGTATATATATTGACTTCAATTTGTGCTCATGATGAACGGCGACGAATTTATGGACTTGGACTGAAAGTGCACAGCCTTGGTCAATGAACCAATGGACTAGGAAGAGAGTCCCTCTGTCCATCCGTTTGTGGCTGATGAGGTGAGGAGCGTTCTACCCACAGATCGAAAGATCGGCCGCAGAGGGATGCCCAAAGAGGCTGCTTCTAGAGGTCGGCGATATATCAATACAACGATATTTTTTTCGATATTGTTTTTTAAATATCGATACTAAAAATATCGATACAAGTTACCGATATATCGATATTTTCAATTTTTTTTTTTTTTTTTTTTTTTGATAATTGTATTGTAGTTCCGTGTGTTTTTCGATTTTCTGTATTCCCTTTTCAAAAACTTCAAAATTAAAGTTTGGACTTGGCTGAAAGAAAGTTAAAATTTCACCCTAACCAAAAAAGATAACATAATGTAATGGAAAGATAAGATCATTTATTAGCAGTCATTAACATAGCGCCGGTTCTGTTGCCAACTTGTGCCTGGAATTTGCATCTAATTTTAAATATTAAAAACATCTCAATCAGCAAAACATGCGATAAACTACTTTTCAAAATTTCTTCTTTGGAATTTATGCATTGACATCCAAATGTGTTTTATTTATTCCGATTAATATAATTTATTTATTAAAACAATTTTTATAATTTATTCATTAAAATAGTTCTTATAATTTATTTATTAAAACAATTAGGCATAAATTTATGGTTGGTTGTTTTCAGGTTATCTGGCGCCGTCAGCAACACGAGGGCTATAATGCGCCGAAACATTCATCATTTGACAAACCAACATACATTTACAAACACCCATGCCTAACACGGGACTCGAACCTGCAACCTCGCGGTCTAGAAGCTAGCACGCTAACCACTATACCGTTTGGTAGGCCATAAATTTATGAAAAGTAGATATGTGCCCCGATAAACATCGTTTCTGGCAAAATTGAAAATTAAATTAAAAAAATCACGTATCGATATTTTTTTCTCTGCAACGATATAGTATCAATATTTTTTTTATCGATAATTATTTTGATCGACGACCTCTAGCTGCTTTGCCCGGTTAAGTAGACAATGTAGAAGTAGTAACGAGTTGGGAAAAAAACGAATAAAAGGTAATTTATTATTTGTATATAGATATTATTAGATTTTATGAAGTTCCATCTAACAAGATAGTTATACTGCATAAAAAACGTAAAGAAATGTCCAGATATATGAAAATAATTCAATGGACAAATCTCGCACTCTTTAAAAACGAGTGAAATTTTTTTATATTTATGAAGAATTTCTTTCTGATTTCAAATATTCAAACAAAAGTTCTTTAAAAAAAATTAATTATTTAAATATTAAAAAAAGAAAATGTCCGAAAACGTCGTCCGATCACTTTTCGATTAAAACGATACTTTATAGCTGTGACGTCAAAAGATCCTTTCGTTTCCATGGTTATCGTGAGGTTTCTGTCAGTTGGAGTGAGTTATTTAGACAATTGCCATATCCCGTGCCGGTTGGCGCGATTTTGCGAGAAACTTGCAAAACTGGTTTCCGCTGCTGTGTTTCAAGCCAAGTTATTTCAGATCTTTTTAAGTCATATTAGCTTCGAGCTGAATGTGTCGTTTTTCCAGTCAAATCTAACAGGCGAACTTTGGCTGCGAATTAAAAGAAGAAAAAGCGCAGTGAGAAAAAAATTTGTGTGTATGACCTTTTCGAAACATTTAGAATTGAATAAAAAACTTAAAAAAATGTGGTATTTGTCCATTGTTAAGAGAGCGAGAGAAAAGAGGAGGATATTTCATTTATTTTTTTTAGTTTTACTGGCTCAAGGACAATAGTGGAGCCTTGCTATGCTGCGAAAAGAAAGAGGAAATCTGTCACTAGGAGATCTATCAAGAGGAACTGCACCGCATTTGTATCTCGAATGGGGGAAAATTTCGATTAGGCAAGTCAACAATAGATGGAAACTATTACAATCACTGTCCATTTCCAGAAAGTGGAATAGGCAGAGCGCAGAAGCGAATAATTAGTCCTCCTTTGCATGCAAGGTATTTGGTCCCAAAAATAACGTTTTTACAATTAAGCTCACCAAATCAAAAATGTCAATGCGAATTCTAACTTGAACATTTCTTGAAATTCCATTTTTTTTTTGGTAAAAAAAAATAATAATTCTGAAATAAATTTTGCTGGGTACACTACACAAAATAATTTTGTAACTTATGAAGTATAAGTGAATTAAAATAGTTATTTATGCAACTAGTGGGGATAATAATACTTTTTCATAGGAGGTAAATAAGGCTTGGCGTCCACTATCGTTGAGCAGAGCAGAGCAGAGTGGACTACAGCCAATTACAAGGCTGCCAACGTCTACTGTAGCATGAGGCTCGTGCTACAATGAACGTTGACAGACTTGCAATTGGCTCTAATCCACTCCGCTCTGGTCTCCTCTGCTTAACGATAGTGGACGCCAAGCTTTATTTACCTCCTATGAAAAAGTATTATTATCCCCACTAGTTGCATACAATATTTTTTTTATAATCTAGTTTAAAACATATTTTTAATACATATATTTATTAATGTTGGCAACTCCTGTCAATGAATTTATTCTGAAAATATGTCATTTCAATGTCAGACTATATAACATCTGATCACGAGGTCTGAGAGAAAGTACTTTTTCAAATTACTGCGAAAAGGTACCTTTCCGCACTCCTCACGAAAAAGAGCTACTTTCGCCACGATTTTTTACTCAAAATGATTAAAAAAAAAAGTTTAATTTTTTGCACGCTGTTATAAAAAAGATATTTTAAATATTTTAATGAAGAAATTCTCATAAAAGTCAAACTGCTTACAAAGAAGTAGATATTTGTTTTGTAGAAAATAATAGAACGTTGGGCACTAATTTAAAATGTTCTTAACTTCATACATTAAAACCTACCTGTATTTTGAGGTCACGCAGAAATCATAATTATAAGACATTCATTTCTTTTAATCTATAGGTATGAGCTTTACCTTCACAATTTATCTATACTAAACTCCAACTTAACTTGACATCACTAGACGATAGATCTTCACCGTGCTCATTGGCATTTAATCCATTTTAGCGGAGTAAAGACATAATTTTCGCCAAACCTTATAGCCTTTTGTTTGAAGTTTGGTGAGCATTATGCTTTCACGCTGCCAAAATGGATTAAATGCCTATGAGCACTGTGACGATCTACCGTCTAGTGATGCCAAGTTAAGTTGAAGTTTAGTATAATGCCGACGAAGTCCATTTACACATTATCCAGCAACATCTGCAGTCGGTAAAGTAAAATAAATCTGCTTCAGTTTCACCAAAGAAATCTTTTTCCCAATCAGAAACGTGTACAAAGTGGGCATTGCCACCTCATATCATTAAACGATGTAACATAACCATCGATATAGATAAACAACTGGATAGACTGCTTAACGCTGGGAAAATGAAGCCTTTGCCAGATGCCATTGGTGGGATAAAAAATACTGATTGCCGAGGATTGAAAATAAAATGTTGGGTTGTACACAGCAGAAATGTCCATAGTAGACCTTAATTAGTAATAGAGTGCAAAAAAAAAAAATACGTACTCTAACACTTTACAAGGTTTTTCGCATTCCCGTCCAACTATTAAAGTGAACTGTGATTGGTTAATCTTCCCACCAGCTTCGCAATCCCCGGCGCGTTTTTCTCTTTTCATTGACAATGGAGAAGCATTGACAGTCAAGTTTCAATTTTATAATGAACTCTTTGGCCACACAGTATCCTACACACCTCACGTGAGACCTACCTTTTTATTTTCCCATCCATCATATTTTTTCTCTCGTTTCAGTGACTGCACGAGATGTCCGGTTGTTGGAATTTATGGAACGGTAAATCTTGAAGGAACGGAATGGAGAAAAAGTTTCTGGAATGATTGTATATAGCTGTAAATATTTTTCAAGTTGCCGTGTTTCTTTTTGTACTAAGTATTAATTTTATACAAGCGCTACTTTGAAAGATACAAAGCAAGTTTTTGAAGTCTTATGAAGAAGATGAGTCTTCTGGCATATTACCTAACTGTGATTTTGTATGTGATGTTATTTCTTCCAGTTCTTGACACCGACTATGACACTTATTATAAAGCCGATAGTGACATTGACTTTGGATTCCTATTGCGACTTACTGTCAAACATGCTATTGTAATTCTTACAACAACAATTACTACGACACTAATTTAAGACGAAATGAATCAACCTGAAATTTATGACATAAACTTCAACTCAAATCCTAGTGATATACATGGTGACATCTACTGTGAAACCTATTAACTCATTATAACAAGGATTATGACATCTACATAAACAAATGTCCTAAAGCTGCCCATCATACCATATGCGATAGTGACATCTAGTATAAAACCTATCAACTCATTATAAGAAAGATAATGGCATCAAATTCAAATCAAGTCCTGGTAGTGTCCATCATAATGACTACGATATTGGCATCTACTGTTAAACCATTTTTCTTATTATAAAAAGGACAGTTGTAGCGGAATAAATATACCCTCGTGCATCTCTAGCTGGATGAATATATATCCTCGTGCCGTCACAACTAGATATCATCGCTCTTTACCTTGGGAGTTGTATTCTATAGATTTGAAGAAAGCAGTTTGAGTTTGGAGAATGGCTAATTAACTATACTAAACTTCAACTTAACTAGACATCACTTAGACGATGGATCGTCACATTGCTCATAAGTATTTAATCCATTTTGGCGGCGTGAAAGCATAATGTTCGCCAAACCACAACCCTGTAGAGAACAAAAGGCTGTAAGGTTTGGCGAGAATTATGTCTTCACTCCGCCAAAATGGATTAAATACCTATGAGCACTGTGACGATCTACCATCTAAGTGATGTCTAGTTAAGTTGAAGTTTAGTATAATAAAGCTGTTTCTTTAAACCGTTTCGTATTATTACAATCGTAAACACTTAACCATTTACAAGTTTGTTATCTCATCGACATCACTGCTATCAAGTGGCGCCCAAACCTGGATCTCGAAAACATACGAAAACTACCCAGAGAAGAGTCTATGTGTCGGTGATGAAAATGAACAGAAAAGTGTTATTTTATTTTGAATGTTGGAGGTTATATCTAGTCTACTTTAAGTTAAACCTTATAATTTTTCGGTTATTACTCACCCAGAGGAATAATTTGAAAGCAATTTTTTCGATCCGAGTTGAATATTAAAGGTTTTGGATCATCCGGATCAGAAAGAGAATTTGGCGATATTTCCTTTCGCATTTGAAGTTATTGTTTCAGAAATCCCGAGTGTGGTTTCTGATATTGCGTATCATTTTTCAAGTAAACAAATTGGCTGGTCTTTATCAGTTAATTCTGAAGTGCATTTAAGATTTGGCTCTCGCTATGGCATTTTTGGGGCTTGAAAAGAAAGAGGATCTTAAGCTGTTGGCACAAGAATTGGATGAAGATCCGAGTCCAGATTTAAAGGTAGTTGAGCTGAAGAATTTGATAATTAATTCACGGAACTACGACACCGAATTCGCTAAAGAAATGTTTACCGCTTTAAAGTCGCGCTTTACCTTGGTAGTTGTATTCTATAGATTTGAAGATATCAGTTTGAGTTTGGAGAATGGCGTATTAACTAATAAAGTCGTTTCTTTAAACCGTTTCGCATTATTACAATCGTAAACACTTAACCATTTACAAGTTTGTTATCTCATCGACATCACTGCTATACAGTGAAATCAACTTCAACTCAAGTCGTTAAACCAAACAAAAATAGACAAAATAAATCTATAACAAAGATTGTGACATCTACTTAAGCTAAAGTGGACCTAAATGAACCTGTGACACCAACTAGGGCTTAATTCCTAAAATTGTCCATTAAATTGATTACTGAAACGATTCAGGCACAATAAATGCATATTGGCATCACAAACATCGTTTCAAACGAACAATTTAGTGCTTTCATTTATTTACCTCTATTTAACAATATCAATAAATAGCCCACCCACCCGAAATTATGTATTTTTATTGTATTTATCTCACACAAACTGCACATTTTAATTTCATCTATCAAGGAAAGTTTGTAAAGATTAAAAATGTCAATTATTTTGATTTTTTTTTTTTTTTTTTTTTTTAATTTGTGTCTATAGATAAAAACAAATTTCGTATCCCATGAAAGTTTGGATAAGAAATTAAAATATCAATAGGGCATAAGAACAAGTATAATGCTCTCCAATTATGAAGAGATCAATGATATTTAGGGATGCTTAATTAAACAAAATAAAAAAGGGAACATTGTGGTAAATATTAGGTGACATGAATTAAATACAATTGAATAAAGTAATTAAACTAAAATAATTTCAAATCTTCATCTACAACTGCAACATATCTTTATAAAACTCTTTAGGAATATGGAAGGGTAAAATGGATAGTAACTTTTTTCAATAAAAAACTATCATATTCTTTTATGGCTGATTCAGATTTTTCATGTTTTAACTGTTATCAACATTTTCCCACCACAAAAAAAAAAGCTTTTAATGAGAACGTTTAACATACACCTCGTTGTTATTATTGTTCATCTTGACTAAATTTTTAGGTATGTACATGAAATTATTAATACACTATAAAACATCTCAAATGCTATACAAATGTTTATTGGGATTTTTTCAGGTTTCGATTTTAAGTCAAGACAAATTCGAAACTTTTATATTCATTTTTTTAACATAAGATGAGGTAAAATGGATTTCGATTAGGCTGGATAAATTTTGGAAAGTACTTCTAGTTAAAATGAGGGGAGGGGGAGGTATTTATTAGACACATGGGCGCTCCCAGGAATATTTGCAAGGGGGTGCAAGACTAGATTTTTATCGAAATCATTAATTATTTTAGAAATGTTAATTAATAATTATGCATTATAAATTATACTCTTTGAGAATAGTTAAAATTCATGGTACATATTTTTGAAAACGCAACCCTGTTAAAGAGAAAAAAAATACAAAATAGTAAAAATATTAAAATATATATTTTTAACGATTTTTTTATCATCCAACTAGATCTCACGGCATTCAAGAAACAGTGTTTAGAAAAGAGGAACTCGAAGATGCGAAAATACAGAAGAGTAAAATTTTTTTTATTTCTTCCAAGTTTCGGATATAATGAAAAAAATTCAAAATGAAACACAAAGGCAATATTGGAATATGTACAATTGAATTCTAAAAATTGATTTCAAAATAGTATATCTGATGACTTTAAAAACAAAATATTTGTCTAGAATTTTGAGAACTATACAGGAAATGATTATACAGTAAAAGTAATAAATACTTCTACTCATCAGCCTCTAATAATCATAGACAACAAGCGCCAGAAAATCGTCACGCACGTAATTATAAAAAAACGACATAGGAGAGAAAGAAAAGACTAAATTAATAGGATAAAAAGCTCATTGTAACATAAAAGTAAAAACAGCATATGTGCTTTTTTTTATCTTGGAATTTACATTTTCCCCCTTACTTTTTAAAATTTTATAAAAGCCAGAGGGTGCAAGTGCACCTCCTTGCACCCTCCTGGGGGCGTAAATGATTAGACAAATGAAAGGAGAGATATTTAAATAACTTCATTTAAGGGGGGGCCGACCAAACGGTATAGTGGTTAGCGTGCTAGCTTCTAGACCGCGAGGTTGCGGGTTCGAGTCCCGTGTATGGCATGGGTGTTAGTAAATGTATGTTGGCTTGTCTAATGACGAATGTTTCGGCGCATTATAGCCCTCGTGTTGCTGACGGCGCCAGATAATCTGAAAACAACCAACCATTTAAGGCGGTCCAGTACCGAAATTTTTTCAAAAATCACAAATTTTTTTATGATTTTAAAAAATAGTTCATACATTCCCGAAGAGAATGATGTTTTTATCTTATTCCTCCGGTGATTAGAACGCCACAAAATTACCTGTTATTTAAACATCACTAATGGGCGTAACACTTTGAAGCGTCTGCTTAAAGTGCGTTTTTCGAACACTAGTGTTTTTCACAGATGTTGCATATTCAAATCGATATATCTCCAGAACCATTAATAATTGGCTATTCAAATTTTTGGAGCATTTAATTTATATATTTTTTAATATTTTGTCTTCGCAGAATTTTATTTTTTTAATTCTGTTTTAAAATATAACATTTAGCGTAAAAGATAACATAAAAAAAAAGTAAAAATTTCAATATTTTAACTTTGAGAATTTTTTTAATTTTTTTTTATTCACCTATCAAAATTCTGTGAAGACAAAATTTTCTTAATATAATTATGTATTACAGAAAGCTTTCACTTTGAAAATAAAATTATTTTTTCTTGACTTATATCAAAATACGCAAACATCAATTATTAGGGATTTTTCTTGGTTTTTAATTTTTTTTTAAATAACTAAACACAATATTTGAAAAAACATTTTCTCGAAGATATATAAATAGTATCTCATACATAAAATAAATTTTTGACATAAAAATGTACATAAATAAAATTTTTTTTATTTTCGGTACCGGGCCCCCTTAAACATTTAGAAGCACTTATTTACTGATTCATCAACTTAAAAATGAATACTTAGCAAACTCTAATATGAGTTAGAAAATATTTCTTTGAAAAGCTCTGATAAAAATGGAGCCGACCAAACGGTACAGTGGTTAGCGTGATAGCTTCTAGACTGCGAGGTTGCTGGTTCGAGTCCCGTGTTAGGCATGTGTGTTTGTAAGTGTATGTTGGCTTGTCTAATGACGAATGTTTCGGCGCATTATAGCCCTCGTGTTGCTGACGGCGCCAGATAATCTGAAAACAACCAACCAACCTGATAAAAATGGATGGTCTAGTTTCAAGATGGTTGGTTGGTTGTTTTCAGATTATCTGGAGCAATCAGCAATACGAGGGCTATTTTATGCCAAAGTAGTCGTTACTAGACAAGCCAACATACATTTACAAACACCCATGCCTAACACGGGACTCGAACCCGCTGGAGGGCTAACCACTATACCGTTTGGTCTGCCTAGTTTCAAGATGAAAGACACACAAACTCATTGAAAATCGAATAACAATAAAGGAAACAGAAAAGAGATAAAATATCGATAATTGTAAAAAAAAAAAAAGGGAAAAAAGGAGGAATTGTTAAACATTGGGTATTATAACTTATTCCTAAAAAAAATAGTGCACACATTGATGTCGAAAATAGTAGGTGTTGTAAACAATGAAATATCTTCAGAGGAAGCCTTAGTAAGGATCATTCCCTATACTGGCTATGTTAAAATCTTCTAGCCCAGTGCATTTAGAAACTACTTTCTATGAAAGATGAGTAGATACGAAAAAGATCCCTTAATGAAATGACATCAATTTTTTTTATTCAGTGTTTATCTATTAATAAATGAAAATTAAAATTGCAAAAGACCAAACCAGCTGGAGCCATTTTGAAAACGAATTAACGTAATGTTTTCAAACATAAAATAAAATATATTAGACGCTATTTTCGAGTTTTTAATTGACTTCATTTCATTAAGTGATTATTTTCGTACCTACTCACCAATGGAAGATTCTCGCATTTTTTTAAAAAAAAATTTATTCAATTTTAAATGTTTCGAAAAAGTTATAAACATAAAAATTTCTGCTCAATGCGCTTTTTCTTTTTTTTTTTTAATTTGCGATCAAAATTACTCTGTTAGAGGTTTGCGAGAAAAAGACTCATTTCGTTGGCGTTGAACGTGACGTAAAGAGATCCCAAACATCTTTGCTTGAAATGCAAGAGCGGAAACTAGATTTGCAAGTTTCTCGCAAATCACGCCAACCTGTACGGAATGTGGCGATGGTCCACGAACGCCAACTTTTTTAACGATAACTATTCGGCAGAAACCTCACGATAACCATATAAAAACGCTAGGATCTCTTTACGTCACGAATTTTGTAGATTGTTTTGATCGAACTGGTTTTGGCTCGGTTTGGGGGCATTTTCTTTTCTTAATATTTAAATAACTAAATTTTTTTTAAAAACTTTTGTTTAAATATTTGGAATCAGAAAGAAATTCTTCATAAATATGTACTAATTTCACTCGTTTTTAAAAAATGGGGGAATCGTCCATTATCAAGGGGGTTTTAGAGAAAGTAGTTTCTAAATGCACTGGGCTAAAAGATTTGTAACATAGCGAGTATATAGAATGGTCCTAACCAGTAGTCCGAGAGGCGACAGCAATTTTTGGACCTCATTTAACATCATTCTGATTTTTTTATAGAGATTGGAGAAAAGTGAGTAGATTACGAATCCACCGGTCTGCCGTGGCAAAAATGGCCGAAACTGATCAAAAATCGACATGGAATGAGTTGAACTAAAATCCGATTACCAAATACGTCATAACAGCTTGCTAAAAAGAGAACAAACTTTTTTGTCTGGCAACCCATTGCATTTTGATTTTCAATGAGAAAAAGCCCAAACGATTTCTGATCTCTGGCTCGGAAAACTTCTGTCTTTTAAAAGTAAGCCAAATTGGCGACATCAGTTACGTCATCAGTTACGTCATTAATGACGTAATGTTTATTGCCAACTTGGCTCCCTTTTAATAGATGTAAGTAGACCGTCGCCAGATATCTGAATCGTCTGCAGCCTTCTTAATCAAAAATTAAAGAGTGAGGGTTACCAAATGAAAGAAAAGGCTCATTATTTGTTAAGTTATGGCGCATTTGGCAATTGGATTTAGTTCAACTTATTAAAAGTCAATTTTTTTACTAGTTTCGGCCATTTTTGCCACGGCAGACCAGTGGATTCGTAACCTACTCATTTTTCTCCAATTTCTATAAAAAAATTCAGAATGATGTTCGATGGGGTCCAAAAATTGCAGTCGCCTCTCAGTCTATTAAAGAAAATGTTTTCCTTTAAACCAAAACACAGCTCCAGTAATTACGTCCCCAAACACAATTCAATTAACATTTACTCGAAGCCCGGCTCCTATACAATCTCAGAGAGAAATTCCCAATTCAACTACACAATCCAAAATTCAAATACAGAAATTCCACCTCCCCCCTAAAGACCGAGTTACACTCCTCATTTAATAAACTATTAATCATCGGGAGAAGAATGAATGAAACAGATAACGGCGAAAGGCCGTTGCAGTAGTTTACCACTGCAGTAATTGATACTGTAGTAATTGGCCGCGGTAGTGATTGATACGTTATTAATTGGAAAGCCTATACCGAGTTACTAATCATTAATCATCGAGAAAAGCGAGGAGTTTCTAATAATTGAGTCCTTAAATTCGAGAGGAAAGTGAGGATCAAATTGTACATTTAGGGGAAGATTTCTAAATGGTATTCTTGTGTGTGTGGGGGGGGGGGGGTGAGAATATTGAGAACCTTCGTTGGTTGTGTGATTTGTACATTCAGTAAAAAGTATTCTCAAGGAAATAACAATTTTGGAAAATGCATTCTCTTTTGAAAATGACAAAAAGGTTAAACTCTCTGCTTGTTGGCCTTCACTGACTCAAAAAGGTAAATAAACCCCCCAAAAAAACAAAGTTTTTAACTAGATTGAGAGGTAACAGCAATTTTTGGACCCCATCGAACATCATTCTGAATTTTTTATAGAAATTGGAGAAAAGTGAGTAGATTACGAATCCACTGGTCTGCAGTTGCAAAAATGGCCGAAACTGGTCAAAAATCGACTTTTAATAAGTTGAACTAAATCCAATTGCCAAATGCGCCATAACTTGCCAAATAATGAGCATTTTTTTTAAATATTTGGTAACCCACATGCTTTAGTTTTCAATTAAGAAGGTTGCAGACGATTCGGATGTGTGGCTATGGCTTACTTGCATCATTCACAAATGAGCCAAATTGGCAATAAACGTAACGCCACTGATGACGTAACTAATGTCGCCAATTTGGCTTACTTTTAAAAGATACAAGTTTTCCGAGTCAGAGATCAGAAATCGTTTGCGCTTTTTCTCATTGAAAATCAAAATGCAGTGGGTTGCCAGACGAAAAAGTTTGCCCTCTTTTTGGCAAGTTATGACATATTTGGCAATCGGATTATAGTTCAACTCATTCCAAGTCGATTTTTGATTAGTTTCGGCCATTTTTGCCACGGCAGACCAGTGAATTCGTAATCTATTCACTTTTCTCCAATTTCTATAAAAAATTCAGAATGATGTTCGATGGGGTCCAAAAATTTCAGTTGCCTCTCGGACTAAACTCTTAGCATTCTGCTGCCCCCTCTCAGGGGACGTCGTAATTCTAGCATATCACTCGGATGTCCCCTCTCAGGGGACATTAAAGTTTATTAGAGATTACGGAGAATTAACTTATTCCAGCACAACTTTTTGACAAATGCATGTTTCGCTGAAGTTTTCTCTTCAAATGGCACAAGAAATCAAATCAAAATACAGTAAAATTACTAATATATATATATATATATATATTTATATATATATATTTATATATATATATATATATATATATATATATATATATATATATATATATATATATATATATATATATATATATATATATATATATATATATATATATATATATATATATATATATATATATATATATATATATATATATATATATATATATATATATATATATATATATATATATATATATATATATATATATATATATATATATATATATATATATATATATATATATATATATATATATATATATATATATATATATATATATATATATATATATATATATATATATATATATATATATATATATATATATATATATATATATATATATATATATATATATATATAAATGTCAGTGGGATTTCTGTGACAAAAGTAAACGTGAGAAGTGTGCCCACGACTGTCAGCGAACTTCTCTGCTCCACTTGAAAGGAACGATAAGGAGAGTTTGTAGATGGTTTGCGGAATTTGAAATTTGCTTGCGCAAGAGCAACGCTAGGGCAAAGTTGGGCCGAGGGAGATAGTGAGAGTTTGTAGAAGAAAGAATGGTATGCGAGCATAGCAACTGTTTCTCACTGTATGGTTATGTTTCTAAATATAAATAAACAAGAAGAAAATCATTCCTTCTAAAGCACTTATAGATCAGTTTAGAAGTGATTTCCGAGAACCGAGAACGCGTCCATTCACATCTTCGGTGGACAACAGACTAAATAGTAAGCTACATATTCCCGATGTGGGAGAAAGAAAACGGGATTGTATTGTTTGTTCTGATAGGTTGGTTGGTTGTATTCAGATTATCTGGCACCGTCAGCAACACGAGGGCTATAATGCGCCGAAACATTCGTCATTAGATAAGCCAACATACATTTACAAACACCCATACCTAACACGGGACTCGGAACCCCCAACCTCGCGGTCTAGAAGCTAGCACGCTAACCACTATACCGTTTGGTCGGCCCAGAATGGTTCGGAGTAAGGGTTAATACAGGGTGGGGCAGATAAAAGTGTCCCGAAAGAGTGGATACGATTGGACGTAAAATCAATGTATGCATCTAATCACACCACTTGTACACACACTTCCACATCTTGCTGACCAGGGTGCCAAGAGATAAACGGTGGTCATTTTCAACATATTCAACTGTAAGCAGGTTAGCAAACTATAACCTTTTCTTTTGCTGTGCTTCTTTGTAACTTGGATCTCTGTTCTCCGTGCCACTTTTATTTGCCTTACCCTTTTTAAATCTTTTATATGCATTGCCAATTTTTATGTGCAATTACAACTTTTTGATCTCTGATCAAGTTTTCGTAGTGTTTAATCACTAAAAACAAACGATTCATTACGAAATATATATAGCCGACCAAACGGTATAGTGGTTAGCGTGCTGGCTTCTAGACCGCGAGGTTGCGGGTTCCGAGTCCCGTGTTAGGTATGGGTGTTTGTAAATGTATGTTGGCTTGTCTAATGACGAAATGTTTCGGCGCATTATAGCCCTCGTGTTGCTGACGGCGCCAGATAATCTGAATACAACCAACCAACTTATTACAATCTACAGATAGAAATTATTGCCTATTTAAAACGTATTGATTTAATAGTTACGATGATGCAAGAATAAATAGATCCAAGATGTGTATATTTCTTTTGGATTAGAATTCAGGATAAATCAGACTTTTCGGAAAAGTTATCTGCTGGAACATATTCCGGAGGTCGCCGGGTTGCATTCAGCGCTTAATCGCCAATTTTAAAAAAATCGCTAAGAGGCGTTGTGCAGTAAATCTGAACCTATACTCATCTTTAAACAGTGCAAATTCAGCTATTATCAATTAAAAACTATCAAAATAACGAATAAAACCACCCACTCAACTTCAAAATCTCATATGAAAATTTAAAAAATACTATTGGCGAAATAGGGCTAATTTTCTCGCCAAATTTGATTTTCAAAAAATTCCGGTTGATTGAATGCCGGATAATTGGCCTTTCACTGTATTATTTTATTTTCTAAGTATCGCAAAAAAGATTAAGTGAGCATATGATTGCTTCGTTAAGAAATTTCGATGCGCAACTTTAATTATTTTGGCGCTTCATACAAAACCAGCCCGTAAATTTTAATTGTTCAAATGAAATAACCGATCTTTTTTAAATATATGTACAAAACTGTTTATTTTTGTTGATTTCCAAGAACTTTCTACTACGTTGCCACACCGTCCCTACTTAACGCGTCTCGACAGCAACAGAATAATGACGTGGCAAGTATTCTGACTCTTCTTAAATAATAAAAGGTTCAGTTTCATAGCATTATGCAGCTGAAATAGCTTTTTGCTAGGGCATATTTTAAATGCTTCTCTTTAAGGCGAGCAAAGCGAGCCAAGGGGATTGCATAGCAATCCAGGGGGTTGGCGAGCGTCAGCGAGCAGGGGGCGGAGCCCCCTATTTCAATTTATAACCAACTGACGGTCATGCGAATGGGCGAAATTCTATAGTTGTTTTCCCAGCGATAATTTTTAAATTATATTTCTAATTCAAATACATTTTTTTTTTTTTATAATATTTTTTATTGATATTGTTTTAGATAAGTTATAAATTATCATCCTGATAAAAATATTTTAAAAATGTTTTATTTTAAATTTTATTTATAAATTTAAAAATGCTGTGTATTGGTGCAAAAACTGGGGATCAAATGACTTATATATACGTGTATGACCGTCAGTTGGTTTTAAGTTATTGAGGTCATATTCAAATGTCGTTTTAATGTTTCTGACTTTTAAACCTTGTGGAACGGGAATTTTGGGGTTACATATGCTATTTAGGCTTTTACCATAACACATACAGAAAAATTCTCGCATTTTGGCGTCGATTACGGTAATCATCCCCTGACGAAGTTACCATGGTCGACAAATATGCCTTTTTTCCAATTGTTTAATTCTGAGTAATTTATTAATCGTTTGCTGTAACTTGAGGCCATATTCAGTAATTTATATAATTTAAAATAAAGCGTTCCATATCCGCCAAAACTGTATTTCAAGAAAAAGAACCCTTATTGAAAAGTTTTACCGTTTCTCACAACGTTAGCACTCAAGTTCTACGTGGCAAAACTTCAAACAAAAAAGGAGAATAAGCCATCTTGTTGTATTCCTTAGCTCTTCAATAACAAGGCTTTCTATTGAGAAAAATAAATCAAGGGACTGGCGGATTCGCCCTGCATGGAACGCCTCAAATATAAACAATAAAGTCACAACACTTTTCATTCAAAGCAATACTTATTAGATCCAAGCTACAGTCTTTCTATAAGAAGATCACGAAATGTTTGTTGTGTTCTACGTAAGTACTATTTTCCTAATAGACTGAGAGGCGGCTGCAATTTTTGGATCCCATCGAACATCATTCTGAAGTTTTTATAGAAATTGGAGAAAAGTGAGTAGATTACGAATCCACTGGTCTACCGTGGCAAAAATGGCTTAAACTGGTCAAAAATCGACTTTTAATAGGTTGAACTAAATCCAATTGCCAAATGCGCCATAACTTGCCAAATAATGAGTGGGTTTTTTTATTTGGTAATCCTCACTCTTTAATATTCAATTAAGAAGGTTGCAGACGATTCGGAAGTGTTGCTATGGCTTACTTGCATCATTCACAAATGAGCCAAATTGGCAATAAACGTTACGCCACTGATGACGTAACTGATGTCTCCAATTTGGCTTACTTTTAAAAGATACAAGTTTTCCGAGTCAGAGATCAGAAATCGTTTGCGCTTTTTCTCATTGAAAATCAAAATGCAGTGGGTTGCCAGACGAAAAAGTTTGTTCTCTCTTTGGCAAGTAATGACAGATTTGGCAATCGGATTTTAGTTCAAGTCATTCCAAGTCGATTTTTGATCAGTTTCGACCATTTTTGCCACGGCAAACCAGTGGATTCGTAATCTACTCACTTTTCTCCAATTTCTATAAAAAATTCAGAATGATCTTCGATGGCGTCCAAAAATTGCAGTCGCCTCTCGGACTGTAAGGAAAAATCGAATACTTCAGGAATGTATAAACTTAATAAATATAGTAGGTAGATAAAGTTTTCAAATAAGGAACTTTGCTACCTTTGCTTGAGACACTTCTCAATGTAACCAGAAACTGTTTCCGAGTAATGTTTAGGCACACACCAGCATTTCCTAGAACTCTTCCATAAAGCCAATTCATACCTATAACAAACAAGAACTTCATTAAAACAAAAATTTTAATTTTAATTCAGTTGAAAATAACTCATGTATTGTTCCATTCACTGTCTGCAATTCAGATTCAAGAAAGCACTTCTTTATACTTCATGCTCATACCGATCTTAAGAAACTCTCCAGAGGAACTTATGAACTACTAGCTGCATGGCCCCACTTTACGGAGACCCTCATTGGTGTATAGGTTCCAGCTTTTGACGCTTCGCTCGCAGAAAAGTTCATTGATACGCGAAACTACTTATGTTGAAAATTTAAGAGCTGTAGCCCTATTATAGGAGTCGTTTTGTAATTTTTTTTAACTAATTGAAAAAATTAATTAAAAAAAACCTAAAATATTAACAATGTGTTTTTCAAAGCTTCAATTAAAAAGCCGAAACTACTTATGTTGAAAATTTCAGAGCTGTGCCCCTATTTGAAGTCGTTTGTAAAAAAAAAAAAATTAATTAAAAAAGCTATTAAAAATTAAAATATCCTGTTTATCAAAGGAACAATTAGAAGGCCAAAACTACTTATATTGAAAATTTTAGAGCTCTACCGCTATTTTAAATAGCTTCTTACAGATCCACAGATAGGCAGACAGACAATTTGTTTTATTATTATAGACTAGCTGAATACTCGTGCTTCGGTACAAAATTTTACCATGTGCAATTCTTTAGCTAGCTGCGTGACCCCGCTTTGAAAAGATTCGTCATTGCTGTATAGGTCCCAAATTTTGAGGTTTCGCTCGCAGGAAGGTTCATTGCCACTAAAATCAAAGCTCACTCTAATTACTACTATACCTGTATTTTCTAGGATTGTTTGCCCCCAAAACTTGATTGAATACATTATCATTCACAACGAATCAATCTGCCATGTTTCAGTTCGATTGGATGACCTCAAGTGGGTTAACTAGCTTACTTAATATTTTTTTTTCTCGTCAGCCTTAATAGAGGAAGGTTTCAGTCATTAATTATCGTCAAACTTGGTATCAGGATATTACAAGGTGAGACTGAAAAGTAAGGTGACTGATGTCATAATAATCACTGTATTATAAATTTGCAGATAAATACATCACTGTCCTTCAAAGTAGTCCAATGCCGTCTACAATACACTTCTGATAACGTTCATACAAGTTCTTGAAACTTCTGAAAAAGTCCTCCTTTGAGACTGTCTTAAGTTCCTTGGTAACAGCAGCTTGAATGTCTGAGATGCTTGAAAATCGGGTTCCCTTCAGTGCCAATTTTTCACCCCCTCCCCTTATTCCCCTGATCTAGCGCCAGCAGATTTTTCTTCTTTTCACGACTGAAATTGGCACTGAAGGGAAACCGATTTTCAAGCATCTCAGACATTCAAGCTGCTGTTACCAAAGAACTTAAGGCAGTCTCAAAGGAGGACTTTTTCAGAAGTTTCAAGAACTTGTATGAACGTTATCAGAAGTGTATTGTAGACGGCATTGGACTACTTTGAAGGACAGTGATGTATTTATCTGCAAATATATAATACAGTGATTATTATGACATCAGTCACCTTTCTTTTCGGGGTCACTTTGTATAATGTAAATAAAAGCTGATAAGTCTGACGTAAGATAATAGAAATGTGTATAAAAGCGGTCTTTTAGTGACATTCCCAAAGCTTGATAGATAGCATTGTCATCTACAACCAGTGCTTACCTGCCAAGTTTTTTTTTTTTTTAAATAAAACATTTTTGAATAAAATTAAAAAAAGTTCTTTGATGGCGTTAGATAAAAAATTTTAAATCGTAAAATATGTTGCATTACATGATATATTTATTTAAAACATGAAATTTAATTTTATAAATGGCAATAACTCAAATAATTAATAGTTTAAAAAACTAAAAAACATGCTTTAATAGAAAAGTGAACTTAAAAGTAGAATTATTCAAATTATTTTCTACTTTTAAGTTCACTTTTCTATTAAAGCGTGTTTTTTAGTTTTTTAAACTATTAATTATTTTCTACTTTTTAGTTTGGTTTTCTATTAAAGCGTGTTTTTTTTTTAGTTTTTTAAACAATTAATTATTTTTTCCGTAAACTATAATTTTTTTAGTTAAGTGTACAAAACTCTCCAGTTGTTCCTACCAATAGTCACATGCTTGTCTCAAATTTAAGTCATGTATATGCCTTAGTACACGCTTTATTACTTGGCACAAAACACTACCGTGTCTCTGAATATGAAAAATCACTAATCCTGAAGATCCTGGTAAGGATAATGCGACTAAAAAAACACGCTTTGTATAACCGTCGTGCCGTCGACAAATCTTTCAAATGTCTGCCTTATCAATTGTCGATGATTGGCTCTGTAATTACTGGGATTGTAACGGGCATACCAGGGTTCGATTCCGGAGAAGGTTGGTTGGTTGGAATTTAACGGCGCAAGGGCAACACGAGATAATACTTGTGATAAAGCGCCAAACTTATGAAATTATTGTTTTGTCATCGGTTGGTTGGTAGTTTTCAGATTATCTGGCGCCGTCAGCAACACGAGGGCTATAATGCGCCGAAATATTCGTCGTTAGACAAGCCAACATACATTTAGAAACACCCATGCCATACACGGGACTCGAACCCGCAACCTCCCGGTGTAGAAGCCAGCTCGCTAACCACTATACCGTTTGGTCGGCATTGTCATCGGTCATTGTGGACAAGTGTGCAAAGTTTGAATCAAATCTGATTGCTCAAAGTAGGGCAAAATCGTGCCCAAAAGAGTCGGTTACAAGCAAACATACAGGTGAAACTAATAAAAGCGTGTTAAAAAAAAGAAATGCATTTAGAAACGCATGTTCGGTGAATTAAACACATCCTCGCAAATAATGATGACATCCTTCGTACTATCCCTCCCATTTTGAGCTATGCAATCATCGGATCGAGCGAATATCACAAGCTCTGCAAACCAGATAATGGAAAGCCATTCTGATGTGCGCATAATGCAGTCAGCAGCGAACTCCGACTAATGTCACAGTGCTGATCAAATGGGGACCAATTAGATCCTATATTAAACTAGGTCCCATGAGTATGGATAATCGTTTCAGTTGTGTGGCAGACTCACTTGGCTCAAGGTTCACAAATCAGTATGTTATGGTAAGTAAACGTGTTTACAACTAATTATTACTCTTAAGAGAAAGTTCTAGTAAGGATCATTCCCTATACTCGCTATGTTATAATATTCTAGCCCAGTGCATTTAGAAACTACTTTGTATAAAACCTTGAAATTTGGTGAGTAGGTAATTAAAAACTCGAAAGTTGAGTCTAATATATTTTATTTTATATTTGAAATCCATTCTTCAATGCATATGCATTGACTTCACCTTCAATAGTCTTTTGCTTTTTTTTTTTTTTTTTTTTTTTTTTTTTAACTTTCGTTTACAATAGTTATTAGTCCGAGAGGCGACTGCAATTTTTGGACCCCATCGAACATCATTCTGAATTTTTTTGTAGAAATTGGAGGAAATTTAGTAGATTACTAATCCATTGGTCTGCCGTGGCGAAAATGGCCGAAACTGATCAAAAATTGACTTGGAATGAGTTGAACTAAAATCCGATTGCAAAATATGTCATATCTTGCCAAAAAGAGGGCAAACTTTTTCGTCTGGCAACCCACTGCCTTTGAAAATGCGCAAACGATTTCTGAACTCTGGCTCGGAAAACTTCTATATTTTAAAAGTAAGCCAAATTGGCGACATCAGTTACGTCATCAGTGACGCAATGTTTATTACTAATTTGGCTCATTTGTGAAAGATGCAAGTAAGCCATAGCCACACATCCGAATCGTCTGCCACTTTCTTAATGAGAAACTTGCACAAATGAGGAAAATGAATATTTTTTGTATTTTCTTGTGTTATCCAACGAATATATTTGAGCAGTGCAATTATTTTTTATCTTTATGCTTTCAATTAATCAAAAATCGAGTTTGAAATTAACAGAAATTAAAGCGAAAGTCACGTGACCAAAAACGCATGAAAAAACCGTGACGTGTTACGCAGAGATCAAGTCGCAAAATGAAGGAGAAACCATACTTATTCCTCGTCGAAAACAGGTTTTAGACTGGTTCATTATCTGCGCGTTGACGTTTCACGTAAAAGTGGCTTTTTCCCCCCAAATCTCAAAGTGAAAAACTAAATATTTTTTTAACTATCTATCCGAGCTGAAATTTTTGAAAGAATGGTATTGTTTTTCATGATTTTTTCTCCACTTTTATTTAAAAATAAAACCAAGTCTCGAAATTAAAGCGAAAGTCACGTGACCAAAAACGCATGAAAAAACCGTGACGTGTTACGCAGAGATCAAGTCGCAAAATGAAGGAGAAACCATACTTATTCCTCGTCGAAAACAGGTTTTAGACTGGTTCATTATCTGCGCGTTGACGTTTCACGTAAAAGTGGCTTTTTCCCCCCAAATCTCAAAGTGAAAAACTAAATATTTTTTTAACTATCTATCCGAGCTGAAATTTTTGAAAGAATGGTATTGTTTTTCATGATTTTTTCTCCACTTTTATTTAAAAATAAAACCAAGTCTCGAAATTAAAGCGAAAGTCACGTGACCAAAAACGCATGAAAAAACCGTGACGTGTTACGCAGAGATCAAGTCGCAAAATGAAGGAGAAACCATACTTATTCCTCGTCGAAAACAGGTTTTAGACTGGTTCATTATCTGCTCGTTGACGTTTCACGTAAAAGTGGCTTTTTCCCCCCAAATCTCAAAGTGAAAAACTAAATATTTTTTTAACTATCTATCCGAGCTGAAATTTTTGAAAGAATGGTATTGTTTTTCATGATTTTTTCTCCACTTTTATTTAAAAATAAAACCAAAAAACGTGAAACTCCCTCATTGAAAATTCAAGAGTGAGTGTTACCAAAAAAAAAAAAAAAAAATGCTCATTATTTGGCAAGTTATGGCGCATTTTGCAATTGGATTTAGTTCAACTTATTAAAAGTCGATGTTTGACCGGTTTCGGCCATTTTCGCCACGGCAGACCAGTGGTTTCGTAATCTACTCACTTTTCTCCAATTTCTATAAAAAATTCAGAATGATTTTCGATGGGGTCCAAAAATTTCAGCAGTCGCATTTCAGTCTATATACATTAAATGAAAATAATTTATGTCATTCCATTAAGTGATAATTTTCGCCCCTACTCACCAAATGTCATGGAGGTTTTATGGAAAGTAGTTTCTAAATGCACTAGACTAGAAGATTGTAACATAGCGAATATAAGGAATGATACCAACTAGGTGTACCTCCTAATGGCTGTGGCTATTAATGACTAAATGAGGAAATAAAAAGTTAGAAAAAAATCTGAAATCTAAAGCTTCAAATTATGCAAAAGCCTTCTCGAGTTTCAATGAACTTATTATTGTAAGGTAAAACTGAATGATATTTCCTAGTATACATGTGACCAAACGGTATAGTGGTTAGCGTGCTAACTTCTAGACCACGATGTTGCGGGTTCGAGTCCCGTGTTAGGCAAGGGTGTTTGTAAATGTATGTTGGCTTGTCTAATGACGAATGTTTCGGAGCATTATAGCCCTCGTGTTGCTGACGGTGCCAGATAATCTGAAAACAACAACCAACCAACCTAGTATATATGCAAATAACATTGATCAGTCAAAAGAGGTTACTGATAATGCAAGAGATATTGGTGACTATTTTAAGAATTTCCCAATAGGACTAAAATATACAACAATAAATTTATCATTGCGATATTAATTAATGATATTATAATTAAACTTTCGTCTAGGGAGCACGGTGACTGGATTGCTGAGATCATGATCGGACGATTGTGGGTTCGGTCCTCGACGGCCACCAAATATCGGTGTGTGCCTAATGGAAGTTGGTGCTCATTAAATCTGTCGTGGTCCCAATGTCCTCTCGTTGGTGGGGTGGGGCGGAGAGAGAGGCTTACACTAGATTTCCATCTCGTATTCTTTTTAGATGCTCAAAATTACCGAGACGTATTTGGCTGTGTTAAGCACTTTAAAGGAGGCAGAAAAAGACAGTCAGAACTAGCCAAGGGCGGATCTAGAGTTTCATTACGACGGGGGCGGTAGCTGTTGAATTATCTTAGGTACATTCTGTTGCTCTTAAGTTGCATTACTATACCATGGGCTGACTTTGATTATACAGAATATGTTACAAAGAGTTAAAAAGTCTCAATAACATAAAGACGACGCAATGGTTGGGTACGTGTGAATTTACCACAATAAATTAGAGTTGTCAACAACTATTTGATTCAGGATAGATTATTGTTAAATATAATAGACAGAACAATCTAACGGCGAATACATATTGTTGCACAAATTGTCTGTATATATTGTAAATAGTGACGTATTATTTCAAAATTCTATTGTAATTTATTTTTATCCTATTTTATTTAGTAAGTAATAGCGATTATACAAGTTAGAAAAAGGTGGCAACACCTAAAGTAATCGAGAAGTTTCGAGATATTTCTTTTCCGATGAATTGGCTGGAAATTTCGAGAATGTCTCACGCGCTTGTATATAAACGACTGGAGAACGGGAAAGTTTTCAGATGGACTTCGGACTTGGTTGAAAGCTGATCGCTTTGTTTACCTATTGGAGTGAGCTTGTATAATCGCTGAATTCGAAGTTATTTTTGTTGAAGCTTGTGTTGAAGCTTGAGAGTAATTAAACTGTTGCCTGTGAATAAATTTTGTGAGTTTTCTGAAGAAAGAATAAATATTTTTATACCGTGAAAACTGTGCCATCATTGCCTCAGTGGAAAAATTCGTAACACTGTTTCGAATTTTCCACAGAGGTAATGATGGCACAGTATTTATTAACCCTTTGGGTATATTTGACGGCTGAGACTCGTCATGCACTTGTTTTGCCTGTTAATAATGACGAACATAATTCGTCATTCAAACGAGGTTGATTGGATGGATTTTAATGCCACAAGAGCCATGATTGGTTAAGTCAAACATCCGTTGGTTTACCTATACTTTAAAAAAATAATTTGTTTGGCTGTATTCCTTTAAAGTTCCTTTATTGTTTTGAACCAACAGTTCAAAACGCAAGAATTTTCCCAAATAAATCTGTATCCAAGGGGTTAAATACAATATATTATTTATTCACTTCAAAAACTCAGAAAATTTATTCAACGACAACAGAGCAATCACTCTCAAGCTTCAACACAAGCTTCAGTAAGAACAACATATATTACAGAGATTATACAAGTTCATTCCAGTAGGTAAACAAATCTATCAGTTTTCATCGAAATCCGAAGTCAAACTGTCTGTCGATTTTAGCTGCTGTCTAATTTATACAGGCACGTGAGAACCTTCTCGAAACATCCAGGCAACTCGTCAAATAAAAGAAACATCTCGAAATTTCCCGATTGCTCTAGGTGTTGCCACCTTTTTTCTAACCTGTATTATCGCTGTTAATAAATAAAATAAGATAAAATAAAATTCAATAGAATTTTAAAGTAATACGTAAGAAAATTTGTGTAACAATATACTCATTAAACATTTTTAAAATTTTAATTTTAATTGTTGTCTTGCTTCGTCCTTGGCTTTTTCATTTCCATTTTTCGGGATGAGAACATTTGTATTAAAACTGCCCAGTGCGGATTCGTCAAATCTTGATTGATTTTATCCAAAGCCTGAGAACAGCGCACTTTAAAACGTGACCGGTCCATGAATAACGGAGGAGGCAATCGCCCCTCCACCCTTTGCTGGATCCGACAATGGATCGCAGTTGCTCACATATCCCTATAGCGCCATCTGTTGTCGGAAAAACTATATATTTTCTGCGTGACAGTCGGACTTGCAAACCAAAGATTCATCTATTAACTAATACCAATGAACTTCCAATTTAATGAATTACATATATTCACTCACCAAAACGTTAATTTTTGCATTATATTGTTACGAATTTTTGTATATTTGTAAATATTTCGTAGTGTTAATTTTGTAAATAGGAAAATTTATGTACATTTCGCATAAGGCAGTGCAATAGTTCGTCGTTAGTTTCCTTCCCCGCAATGTGTGTCTTGATGCTTGATAACGGGTTTTACAGAGGTAACACTGGGAAGCGAGTGTTACAAGGAGCTGGGCATTTAACATTATGGTAATGGCAATCTCGCCAAATTGGCGACTAATTTTTGTCACCAAATTTGGCGAGAAATGTCGCCAAATTTGGTGACCATTTGGTGACATTTTCGGTCCCCATGTACATGTATAGGGCTTTTCGACTACGATCTGGAAAGTTCTCCAAATATCTACCTCTAGAAATTTCACGTATGTTCGCCTCCCCTATAAAAACTCAAGAGAGCGGGTGATGGAGTAAGTTAGTTTGACTGATTTTGAGTCACTGAATCAGTTGACTGGAATTACTGTATTGAGATACTGAGTCTCAGTGAGCATTCAGAGAGTTCCTAATGCGAACTGTATTGCATTATCTTTTGCAGTGATTTTAGCAGTTGTGTTGTCAAGATTTTAACTGCTGTTTCGTGCTCCATTATTGTGAAAAGAGCTGTATTGTGTCTTCCAGAACGAGGAGTTCTAAGTTGTAAAGGAATCTGTGAAGAGTGATATTGGAATAAATATCTGCAAGCTTTGATCTGCTTTGGCTTCAAATCTTTCGAACCCGTCCACGCAACAATATTATAATGACTATATTAGAATGCGTGTCCTAAAATACATTAATTTGTTTGAAATAAATAAAAAGAAATATAAAAACATACTATGTTCTTAAATCGTATTCTATGAGGCGAACGATTAGTTACAGATTAACAAAGAGAGTAGTATTTAAATCTGAAGTTACAAAAATCCCGTATTTTAGTGATCGATACTCAAATCCCGTAATACAATTCGATTTTAGTTGAAAGAAAATCCTTTTTTATAATAAAAACCTCTTTTTTAAAAAACCGGAGGAGCGAGTAAAAAGTATTATCCTATCAAGGGAGATTTTTGAAACATGAAATAACACTCCAAAAGCACGGAACTTTTTCAGTGGAAAAGGCGGCAAAAAATGCAAAAATGTTCGAAGCTATAAAATCAAGCGCCACCGCTTTAAAACAAAAACATTAATTTCCACACTGGCACGAAAGAAGCCACTTATTTTACATAATAAAAAGATAACCGTCTATAACTCAAACAGTAGAAGAAAAAAAAAAAGTTGAAGGAAAACAAGAAAAGTGTTATTTCAGAAGGAAGATTAACAGTGGAAAAGAGGTGGATGCTTTTTTTTTTTTCTTTAGTTTTCCACCACAAAGGAAAAGCCTTCGGTCTAAACAAACATCAGATGCGGATGTTTATTTTTTCAAAAAGTACTTGAAGTTAAATTGACTCCGGGCAGTTTTATTTTTAATCATTGCAACCTTTTTGATAAAAATAAACTCTGCTCCAAAAACACTTAATATTGTATTAAAAGTTTAAGAGGGTTTTTTTTCTTTTTTTTTTTTTCGAACGGCCGATTTGGAGTTGTATTTTTTTTTTTTTTTCTCTCTTTTTTCTCTCTTACTGTAAGTATTAAATTTTGATTTTCTTAATAAAAACACAACAATGATCTTATAAAAATTATTAAAGTGTTTATTTAAAATTTGGGTATTGAATTTAAATACGGAGGTATTATTTTAATTAAAAAAAAAATCAATAAATAAAATGTGGTTTATAGAGTGATAGTTGGACTCAAAATATTAACATAAGTAATATATGCAGCATTTTATAGTGTGTCCAATAAATGACTAACTCATGTTGAATTTAAGGAGACTTGTAAAAAAAAAAAGTGTTTTTTATTCAAAAAGCCCTGCTATTTTTTCCAATTGGATGTTTAGAATAAAATAAAATAATTCCTCTCACTTATATTTGATAGTGTTTTAGCATTTTGAGAAAGGTGAGAATTCCAAAACATACGAACTGAAAAAATGCCTTCGAAACATCGAAGGGGCTATTGCAATTATGAGGAATTCTCCATAGAAAAGAAAGAGAAAAAAGAAAAGAAAAAAAAAGTGGGGGGACAATTTTTTATGCAATTGTAGTTTTCCGATCAGCTCAAAAACTTTCTAGAATAATGACAAGCTTTCAACATTTATAAAAACGCAAAAAAAATAGAAAATCGGTATTTTTATAATTTTACGGTCAAAACCTTAAAAAACCTTAAGTCCCCTTAAATTATAAAAACACGGTTTTAAGTTAAAAATTTAATTAGCAATCACTACATGCATAAGTCCCATTACTATTTCCAATCGTATTTAAATTATTCACACTTGAAAATTTAATATGGGTTCAGTCATATTGGACCCATGGATCATATGGAACAGCCAGTACAGCAGGGATGCCTCTAAATTTATTAGTTCAAAACTAAAATGATATATTTTAAATTTTATAAAATAAAGATCCAATTTTTAAGGCAAGAGTAAAAAAAAATCCGAAAAATAGAAATGTGTTGCCTAAATACTTAATTCTCGAAAAAAAATTATTCCAATCGACCTAAACTGGTGATCGGCGATCATCCTCCAAACAGCAACCGAGTGTTCCTGAAACGCGTTTCGGCTGCGCCGTTGCAATGCATTTCCATGGTATCCGATGGAACACAACAGAGACTTTCCCTCCACGTAATGTAAAGCGAGGCATCCAGTTCACAGTTTTCCGACTTTGGCTGCCCTTTTGAATTCGATGAACTGATTGGCTCGTGTGTGAATGAATCAGGATGATGCATGGGAGAGAAACGGGCATTTCTTAGAATAACGGAAATAGTTTCCGTGAATAGTTTATTTATGTGGTTTCTTGTTACTTCTTTAGTTAATACTAAAACTCATAATTGAACAGCCGACCAAACGGTATAGTGGTTAGCGTGCTAGCTTCTAGACCACGAGGTTGCGGGTTCGAGTCCCGTGTTAGGCATGAGTGTTTGTAAATGCATGTTGGCTTGTCTAATGACGAATGTTTCAGCGCATTATAGCGCTAGTGTTGCTGACGGCGCCAGATAATCTGAATACAACCAACCATAATTGAACAGCCGACCAAACAGTATAGTGGTTAGCGTGCTAGCTTCTAGACCACGAGGTTGCGGGTTCGAGTCCCGTGTTAGGCATGAGTGTTTGTAAATGCATGTTGGCTTGTCTAATGACGAATGTTTCAGTGCATTATAGCGCTAGTGTTGCTGACGGCGCCAGATAATCTGAATACAACCAACCATAATTGAACAGCCGACCAAACAGTATAGTGGTTAGCGTGCTAGCTTCTAGACCACGAGGTTGCGGGTTCGAGTCCCGTGTTAGGCATGAGTGTTTGTAAATGCATGTTGGCTTGTCTACTGACTAATGTTTCAGCGCATTATAGCGCTAGTGTTGCTGACGGCGCCAGATAATCTGAATACAACCAACCATAATTGAACAGCCGACCAAACAGTATAGTGGTTAGCGTGCTAGCTTCTAGACCTCGAGTTTGCGGGTTCGAGTCCCGTGTTAGGCATGGGTGTTTGTAAATGTATGTTGGCTTGTCTAATGACGAATGTTTCGGCGCATTATAGCCCTCGTGTTGCTGACGGCGCCAGATAATCTGAAAACAACCAACCTACTTCCTCAAGTATTTGTTTCGTTTTTATAAAACAGTCTATCAGTTTGTACATGAAGTCTACCTAGTCTGACTTCCATCCAGAAGACAGACAATCAACTTCATAATGCACATTTTCTTGTTGTCTTTGAACAGACTGTCTATCATCTTATGTAAGCAGCTGGGTTTGTCTTTTTCATGTTTTCTTTCTTTTAGGAGACAGTCTATCATCTTATATGAATAGTTTCAGATTTTGATGTTTGAGATTTCCTGGTTGTCTTTTAGTGTTTTGTGTTTCCGCTTGGTACAAAAAGTCTTCAACCCAAGCTATCCGTCTGTTCTTTATGGGGATTTTTTAGTAGTTTATTACTTTCAATTACCCATATGTATTCAAAGGGTAATGAAAATATAGCATTCGGTCAAAAAAAAATGTGTTTTTTTGGGGTTTTTTTTGCATTTCTCCACGTTTTGGAACATCTTTATTTCAAAAAAGTGATCTAGAAAAAATGTATGTATGTGTGACTGTGGTCAGTATAACTCCCCAACAAATTGACCTACGATGTTCACATTTGGTTTGAGGGTTAGTGGTGGCCATGGGACCTAAAATTAAGGTTTTCGTCAAAATCACGCATGCGCATAAGGCAGCTGCAATTGAAAAAAATCATGTTTTTCAATGATTGCTAAAAAACGGCTCTAACAATTTTGATTTAAAAAAAAAAAAAAAAAAAAAAAAAAATCGATGTGGTAATACCTTTTGAAGTGTTCTAAACATCCCTACCTCCGAGCCGACCAAACGGTATAGTGGTTAGCGTGCTGGCTTCTAGACCGCGAGGTTGCGGGTTCGAGTCCCGTGTTGGCATGGGTGTTTGTAAATGTATGTTGGTTTGTTAAATGACGAAATGTTTCGGCGCATTATAGCCCTCGTGTTGCTGACGGCGCCAGATAATCTGAATACAACCAACCCTACCTCCGAAATTCCCGTAAAAATGTTTTAATGGCTTAACAAGTTGAAAAACGAATTTTTTTAACACAGAGTTCTATTTCCTTGGGCATACCTCATCAACGATTATTTTTTCTCCTCTCCTCACTTATAAGAAAGGATTATATTAGAATTATTGAAAAGTATAACGCCAAAATCATTTATTTGGCGAAGTGTATGTTTTTTTGTTTCGTTTTTTAATATCGCCAAATTGGCCATTTCTTCTAAATGAATGATGAAAATATACAAACGGTAAATGACACAAATCCACTTCAGTATCATTGCGTCATTGAAAGTTATGCGATGTTCCACACCCCTATTTTAATTAGCTTCAAAAGTTTTTTTTGAATATTGACGTATGATTAATTTCATAGTGTGAAATTTATTTTTTACGATTTGCAAAACCTAACAACTTCCGAGAACAAAAACTCAATTAAATGAAAGGTAATAAATAAAGTGCAAGGAACAATTTTAAAGATCGTAAATCATGATTCGTGGAAAGAGAGTTACCATTATTTGGCTCGCTTAAAACATTGCCATTGCGTGAGCAAAAAAAGAAATGTCGATTATGACGCCCCCCCCCCCCCCCCCCATAGAGTAAAAACCAGAAAAATTCAACAATCAATAAATTACAAATTTATTAACTTCGCTTGTAAAAGTTATCGATACACGTGGAAGGAAACCAACAAGATCATAAATATTTTTATAATTTTTTTGTTTCCGACCGAACGGCATAGTGGTTAGCGTGCTGGCTTCTAGACCGCGAGATTGCGGGTTCGAGTCCCGTGTTAGGCATGGGTGTTTGTAAATGTATGTTGGCTTGTCTAATGACGAAAGTTTCGGCGCATTATAGCCCTTGTGTTGCTGACGGCGCCAGATAATCTGAAAACAACCAATCGATACACGTGGAAGGAAACCAACAAGATCATTAATATTTTTATAATTTTTTGTGCCTCATTTTCTTTTACATTTTAGATATTTTTTTTAAATAATATTTTGTTATTGGATAGTATAATCTTCAGAATAAATTCAATTGAATTAATATAAATTATTTAAATTGAAATGAGAGAGATATTATTCCTGGTCTATAATCAATTTCTTGGGTCCAAAAAATTAGGTGCGTAATTTATGTCCAAATAAGCTAATTGTGAACAAGTCCAAAAAAAATCTCTTATATAATAAGGAATACTTAACCCTTTGCACTCCAGGACTTTTTCCCGCGGAGGAATCAGCAACTCGAGACATTTTAGGTTCGGCTGGTGTTTATGGATTTGCTTCATAGAAACTAAACACAGTCATTGGCCTTGCATCGAATTTCCGCATCACACCTAATGGTCCTCTCGTGGTTTGGCATCCAATCGTGTGGCGCCTGAGAGGCGCCACTGGATTGCAAAGGGTTAAATACCTTTCCTACACAGACATTTTAACAAACTATTACTGAATCTTTATTTTCGATGTTTCAAATACGTTAGAAAAATTCAACAAAATCATCATCCTAAATTAGTTAACTAAAGAGTTTATAATCACTAAAATCTTTATTACAATGTAAGATTTTTCTAGCTCCATACTTTCTCTGAAGTTATTTCGATTAATAGTAAAGTTGATATGTTATCTTTCAATCGCCATATCATAATCACTAGTCAAAGATGATATATTTTCCCGTTGCAAATCCATCTGGCTACACATTTTAAGAACACAGTTTAAAATTAAATAAACATAAATATCCCAGTATTAAGCGCGATTAACATTGGGCTATCTACAGGATAGTTGAAAAGTGAATTTATAGTTTACAGAAAAAATAATTAATAGTTTAAAAAACTAAAAAATACGCTTTAATAGAAAACCAAACTAAAAAGTAGAAAATAATTAATAGTTTAAAAAACTAAAAAATACGCTTTAATAGAAAACCAAACTAAAAAGTAGAAAATAATTAATAGTTTAAAAAACTAAAAAACACGTCATATTAGAAAAGTGAACTAAAAAGTAGAAAATAATTTTAAATAAGTTTCAAATAAGAATAGAGTGATGAACAAGAAATATTTATTTTATCGTAAAAAAGCGTGGGGTGCTTTTGTCAATTGCTTTAAATATTTAATGACAGATATTGGTAAAAGTAGAACCATTATGAAAATATCTTAAAAAGCACCCCACGCTTTTTTACGATAAAATAAATATTTCTCGTTAATCACTCTATTCTTATTTTAAACTTATTTAAAATTATTTTCTACTTTTTAGTTCACTTTTCCATTAAAGCGTGTTTTTTAGTTTTTTAAACAATTAATTATTTACTACTAAGTTACATTTCAGCGTAAGCACCCGCATTTTCCACATAGTTCTGGCATCTTTAAAGAACATAATGCGCAGCTTTTCGTAGCATCTCAACCAATACAGTACGCAAAAATAAAATCCGAACAATGGCTATATCTTGTGTTCTAATTGCTGAAATAATAAAAGTCAAGAACCGTTGTAAATTGTGTAAGAGCTTGATTAATTGTATATGATTATTTTTTATTTTTTTTTTATCATGAGGGTTCATCTACATATTAAAACTAAACCAAGCTTTAAAAAGTTCAATGGCAACTTCATAATATTATGCCATATTTAGATTTAGAATCTAAAAAAACGACTAAATACCAAATTTCATAATTTTCCAATGAGTGGTTACTAATTTAAACAATGTAAGAAAAATGATAAATTAATGTTAAAAAGAAAATTTGTTTTTTTGGCCATAAATTCTTATATTTTTTAACAATATATATTTTATATATATATATTTATTGATATATTTTAACAATTTTTTTTCTTCAAATGATAGTTTATTTAAGGCCAAACTTAAATAACATGCAACTTTTGAATTAAACAGTTTTTAATAATTAATTATTAATTAATAATACAAGTTTTAAAAAATTTTAAATTAGACACATATAGTTTTTTTTTTCTCTCTCTTTTGCTTCCATTAGAATTTTTATGGTCGCAACCAGAATTTTTTTCATTCCATTTTGACTATTGGTTCTCGATAGTTTATCAAAAACGTTTAAAAAAAAAAAAAAACTTATTTTAAGGAACTGCGTAATAGATTACGTTTTAAAGCATGCAAAACATTCCCTTCTACCTCGCGATAAAAATATTTGCCTTCAAGATCATCCATAAGTGACTTACATGATGACATGACATAATTTTTGCTCAAAAGTGACGTGTTTCTCTACATAATGAACTGAAATTTGGAATCTATGGTAAACGAGGTATTCTAAATCGGATGAAAACATAAAACATAGGGGTTCGTATTGAAATTTTTAAAGATAGAATTAAATTTATTTAATATACAGCCCCCTAAAAAAATATTTGCATCAGACAATAGAAAATCGTAAACAAAACAGTTTGGTGCAAACCGCAAGATTCTACGATAATTAGAACCGCAAGATTCTACGATAATTAGAACCGCAAGATTCTACGATAATTAGAACCGCAGATATAGCCATTGTTCGGAATTTTTTTTTATTTTTTATTTACTTTCAATTACTCATATGTAATACATAGGGTAATGAAAGTATAGGATACGGTCAACAAAAAAAATTTCGATATTTTTGTATTTCTCCACGTTTTGGAACATCATGATCTCAAATAAAAGTTTATGTCTGTGTGTACGTGGTCAGCATAACTCCCGAACAAATTGACATACTTTGTTCAAATCTGGTGAGCAGGTTGGTGATGGCCCAAGGACCTACCATTAAGGTTTTCGTCAAAATCGCGCATGCGCATAAGGTAGCTGCCGTTGAAAAAATCATGTTTTTAAATGATTGCTAAAAAACGGCTCTAACGATTTTGATAAAAATCGCTGTGATAATGCCTCTTAACGTGTACTAAACATCCCCACCTCCGAAATTCTCGTAAAAATGCTTTAATGGCGTAAAAAGTCGACAAACGAATGCCTTCAACACAGAGTCCTCTTTGCTTGAACATAGCTCATCAACGATCGTTTTTCCCCCTCAGTTTCACTTATAACAAAGGAAAATATAGGAATTTTTGAAAAGTATATCGCCAAAAACACCATTTTAACCATTTTTTTTTTTTTTTTTTGCTTACTGTACATTTGCGAACTTTTTCCGGATACTTTGTAGAAGGCTGTTAATATCAATTGGTTTTAACAACTGCATCTTGGGCTAAGGAACAAGTTGGAATGAAGGGATATTAAAAGCCTTGAGAAAAATATCCGTGAAGTGTATGCAAATGTTCCAGTTAAGGGGACTGTTAAGTCAAAAATAAAAATTCTTCAATTTTTGTCTAAAATTCATGAAATTTTTTGTGCAGTTCAATAGCAATTAGATGAAACACAACCTAAAATTTCAAAAATTTATATTGATTTTTTTTCAAGAAATTAAATTTTTATTGAAAAATTTAGCGTTTTTTCCGTAATTTTAAAAACGCTCCTTGCGATTCAAATTTTTTGCAATCTGTCTCAATTTTTTTGCATAAGCTAATTGAATATATATTGACATAATTGTGCATGGATTTTGAATATGACTCATTGGTTAATTATTTAAAAGTAAAACTTTGGTACTACGGCAAAAAATGTAAACTTTTTAAATAGTAGCATTACGAAAATTACTGTAAAACAATAAAAAAATACCAGATTCCAAAATCCATGCACAATTGTGTTCAAAATAGTATAGTAAACAATATCTCCAAATTTAAAAAAAATACATCAACTTTTGAATCGCAAGGAACAAATCGAATACCTAAAAATCTTAAAATACACATGAAGAGAAAAATGCAATTTAAGAAATTGAAATACATACGATTTCTGATATGCGCGCTTACAAAAACTCAAATAATTTTTTTAATTCTTCTCGGATCAGCAAAAGTAAGGTATGTACTGAAAGCTAGAATTGCAAGCTATATATTTCCACTAAAATATAAAAATAGAAATTTTTGAAATTTTTGCCTTAACAGTCCCCTTAAGATGTTAAAAAGAGCTGTGGATTTTGTTCTTTGAAGATTCCAGAAATGTGTAGAAAAGGCTGGTGCATACGCTGAAAAGTAATTGAATAACAAAATGGTACACCTTAATAATGTATTCGATGGAAATAAAATTGTAATAGGTTGTTTACTTTTTGAAATATTCATTGTTACAAATTGGTACTGATTTTACAACCACCCGATATAAGCATAAATACAATGCTCGATATAACCTATCTATAAAACACATAATTCTATATTTAAAACTTTCACACATAAATTCACGCAACTATATTTGTGAAATTTACGAAAAAAGTAATCTACAAACTTAATTTTAACAATAAGGAAACTTAGAAAAACAATGTAAATCGGCTAAATTTGGATCAGCTGAAATGCAATATAATTTGAGCAGATGTTTTTGATACCAGCTGAAATTTTCATATTAATCCGTTAAGTTGTTTTGGAATGCCATACTAACAAGTGGAAAGTTAATAGATTTATATGATAATTTATGTGCTCTTGTAGTATTTACTATAATATTCAAAGGTCTTTGGAAATGAATATTCAAAATAATCACCTGAAAATTTGCAACTTTAAGAATTGTTGTTTACTGCCAATTATTCCAACAGTGCATTTATAATATTCTTAACTAATTTAGATAAATTGATCACAAACGCGTAAACAACAAATTTAGCGAAATAATTATCGGCAAATACTGCACTATAACAATTTTTACTTTCAGCTTAAAAATAAACAAAACCAAGTAGTTTACTTGCAATTATTTCATTAAATAATTTATTCACATTTACCTTTAGTGAACAAAATCGAATAAACATTTATTTAATTGCACTTAAATGTTCCAATTGCTGATTTTTCAATATGCATAACAGGTTAAATGAATAAGATTGAAATGAAAGGAACATTTAATTACACAAATGGATGCATTAGTTAATTATCTAATACCTTTGAGTTCAACATAAATGTACTATTCATATTCGATTAAATTTCAATCCATTTAATAAATTCCTAAAATATTTTATTCTTAGTGGATCAAATATTGAGCCATTTCATAAGTTTTTAGAATATTAGATTCATAATTCGATCAGTTACCCATATATTTCATAAATTCTTATAATATTTTATTCATAAGCAATTGGATGTCGATCCATTTAATAAATTCTTAGAATATTCGCTTCATAATTTCATCGATTATGCATTAAAAAAAATATTTGATTCACTTTATAAATCCATTTCATAAATTTTTGAAATACGTTATTCTAAATTGATCGAACTTCAATTCATTTCATAAATTCTTACAATATTCTATTCTTATTTCGACCGACTATCGATTATTTACTACATTTTGAAAATATTTTATCCATTCTATTAATTCACTTCATAAGTTTTAAAAGCATTTCATACTTAATCGATCGAATATCGATTCACTTCATAAATTCTTAGAAAATTCTATTCATAATTCGATCGATTATCGATCCATGACATCCTTTTTTTTTAATATTCGATTCATTTTATCAATCAATTTCACATGTCCTTATAATATGTTATTCGTAATCGATCGAAAATCGATCCATTTCACAAATTCTTAGAAAATTCTATTCATAATTCGATCGATTATCGATCCATGACATCCTTTTTTTTTAATATTCGATTCATTTTATCAATCAATTTCACATGTCCTTATAATATGTTATTCGTAATCGATCGAAAATCGATCCATTTCACAAATTCTTAGAAAATTCTATTCATAATTCAATCGATTATCGATCCATAACATCCTTCTTTTTAATATTCGATTCATTTTATCAATCAATTTCACTTGTCCTTATAATATGTTATTCGTAATCGATCGAAAATCGATCCATTTCATAAATTCTTAGAAAATTCTATTCATAATTCGATCGATTATCGATCCATAACATCCTTCTTTTTAATATTCGATTCATTTTATCAATCAATTTCACTTGTCCTTATAATATGTTATTCGTAATCGATCGAAAATCGATCCATTTCATAAATTCTTAGAAAATTCTATTCATAATTCGATCGATTATCGATCCATAACATCCTTCTTTTTAATATTCGATTCATTTTATCAATCAATTTCACATGTCCTTAAAATATGTTATTCGTAATCGATCGATTATCGATCCATAACATCCCTTTTTTTTAATATTTGATTCATTTTATCAATCAATTTCACATGTCCCTGAAATATGTTATTCGTAATCGATCGATTATCGATCCATAACATCCTTTTTTTAAATATTCGATTCATTTTATCAATCAATTTCTCATGTCCTTAAAATATGTTATCCGTAATCGAACGAATATCGATCCATTTCATCAATTCTTAGAAAATTCATAATTCGATCGATTATTGATCCATAAGATCCTTTTTTAAAATATTCGATTCATTTTATCAATCAATTTCACATGCCCTTAAAATATGTTTTTAGTAATCGATCGAATATCGATCCATTTCATAAATTCTTAGAAAATTCTATTCATAATTCAATCGATTATTGATCCATAACATCCTTTTTTGAATATTCGATTCATTTTATCAATCAATTTCACATGCCCTTAAAATATGTTTTTAGTAATCGATCGAATATCGATCCATTTCATAAATTCTTAGAAAATTCTATTCATAATTCGATCGATTATCGATCCATAATATCCCTTTTTTTATACTCGATTCATTTTATCAATCCATTTCATGAATTCTAAGAATAAATTAAGAACATGCAATACTACAAACAAAATAAGAACCATGATTTACAATAGTTAATTCCCTGTCATGTATTCAAATTGATGAGCCGGCGCGAAAAACCAGACTAGCAACGTCAAATTTTCTTTTCGGTATCGTAAAACTCACTTTTATTTGCCTCTGAAAGCGGTTCCAAACCACACAAAATAATTGTATTTAAAATTCAATTCATGCACATTACAAAGTTCATTTTGACATTTCCTGTAAGCAACTAGTTAGAGGAGAAGTTCAGAGTTATTCGACATTATTCCTGAATTGAATTTTTAAAAGCAAAAAAGGGTCATGTCCAAATGACGACCTATTGACGTGTTCTCTTTTTATAACTAACCAACTAATTATTTCGAATAAAAGTTTGGGCTACTTTCTATGAAAGAAAAGACTAACTCAATTAAGGTAGTTAAGACCGCACTTTGGAAACATAAAAACGTCTATAATAATGTTGAACGCTAGTGCAACTTCCGACATTTTTTGCTACCAAAAGTTAATTTCGCTTTATTAAAATTGCTTTGTTGTGCTACGACATTCAAGCTGTATAGAATCAGTCTTGACAAAAAACCAGGGGTGAGGAACATCGCACAACTTTCAATTACACTATAATACTGATGTCAATTTGTATCATTAAATATTTTTATATGTTCATCATTCACTTAGAAAAAATGTCCAGCTTGGCGAAATTTTTTGCGATAATACTTGTATGAGTCTTTAAAAAAAGGGGAAAAAAATCCTTCGCCAAATTGATGATTTTGGCTGTACACTTTTCTATAATTCTTATATTATCCTTTCTTGTAAGTGAATCTGAGGATAAAATAAAAAACGATCGTTGATGAGGTATGCTCAAGGAAAGAGAACTGTGTTAAAGTCATTCGTTTTGTCACTTTTTTACGCCATTAAAGTATTTTTACGGGAGTTTCGAATTTGCGGATGTTTAAAACATCTTAAGAGGCATTACCACAGCGATTTTTATCAAAATCCTTCCAGCCGTTTTTTAGCAATCATTGAAAAACATGATTTTTTCAAAGGCAGCTACCTTATGCGCATGCTCGATTTTGACAACATACTTCTTGCATGACACAAACGCATTAAAAATGCAAAACAAAAGAATATGGTCTGTTAAAGCATAATATAAACTATGTAGATATTGGTATTCCAAGGTCTTCTGTTGAATTATTTACAACTAATTGAATACACGTGCTTCGCGACGAAATTTGGCCACGTGCAATATTTTAGCTATCTGTAAGGCTTCGCGTTGCGGAAATCCGTCATTGGTGTATAGGTCCCTGTTTTTTACGCTTCGCTCGCAGGAATGTTCATAGCTACGAAAAATCGAGCTCGTTTCTCTGAAAAGTTCATTAACACATAAGCACAGGCTTACTTAACTCGTTGAAAGTTTCATTGCTATGCAAGCATAGGCTCGCTTCACTATCTAAAATCAAATTAATTAGATTTTTGTGAGGGGTACAAAAACTGGACTACGTAAAGTCTTGATATTTAAAGCCTCTCCCCTGTCGAGAAACAAAAAAATAAAATCCCCGTTAATACAATACCCCTTTAAGATTATATTAACACGTGTTTGTGAAAAATAAAAATAGACGGCCGAAACTACTTATGTTGAAACTTTCAGATCTCGGGGCCTATTAGAAGCCGATTTTTGTGAAAATAATAATCAAAAAAATTAATTAAAAAAACAAATTACAATTTTAACATTCTTTTTTTGTCAAAAGACCACTTAGAATAGAACTTCAAAATAAATACATCATTATTTACAATTATTTACAGACGATTTTTGTAACAATATCTAACTCTGATTCAAAGCATAAAAGGAAATAAGACGATCCACATTCGAGATAGAGCGTTCGTGTTTGAAATTGTTTTTTACAAGTGAAGGTGTATATTGAATCGAATCTGGAGAAAGGGAGATTATTAAATCAATTAACGCGCAATTTTCAATAAATATTTCGTGAGTATTAAAGTACTTGTTATATATATCATTTTTAAACGGGCACCTTACAACTTCTGGGCCATATATAGTGGCACATTAGAGTTACTAATGACTATGTGACTATGGTAGGTCATCATAAATTAGGTCGAAAGTGACTATGGTAGGTCATCATAAGTTAGGTCGAAAGTGACTATGGTAGGTCATCATAAGTTAGGTCGAAAGTGACTATGGTAGGTCATCATAAGTTAGGTCGAAAGTGACTATGGTAGGTCATCATAAGTTAGGTCGAAAGTGACTATGGTAGGTCATCATAAGTTAGGTCGAAAGTGACTATGGTAGGTCATCATAAGTTAGGTCGAAAGTGACTATGGTAGGTCATCATAAGTTAGGTCGAAAGTGACTATGGTAGGTCATCATAAGTTAGGTCGAAAGTGACTATGGTAGGTCATCATAAGTTAGGTCGAAAGTGACTATGGTAGGTCATCATAAGTTAGGTCGAAAGTGACTATGGTAGGTCATCATAAGTTAGGTCGAAAGTGACTATGGTAGGTCATCATAAGTTAGGTCGAAAGTGACTTTGGTAGGTCATCATAAGTTATGTCGAAAGTGACTTTGATAGGTCATCATAAGTTAGGTCGAAAGTGACTATGGTAGGTCATCATAAGTTAGGTCGAAAGTGACTTTGGTAGGTCATCATAAATTAGGTCGAAAGTGACTTTGGTAGGTCATCATAAGTTAGGTCGAAAGTGACTATGGTAGGTCATCATAAGTTAGGTCGAAAGTGACTTTGGTAGGTCATCATAAGTTAGGTCGAAAGTGACTTTGGTAGGTCATCATAAGTTAGGTCGAAAGTGACTATGGTAGGTCATCATAAGTTAGGTCGAAAGTGACTTTGGTAGGTCATCATAAGTTAGGTCGAAAGTGACTATGGTAGGTCATCATAAGTTAGGTCGAAAGTGACTTTGGTAGGTCATCATAAGTTAGGTCGAAAGTGACTATGGTAGGTCATCATAAGTTAGGTCGAAAGTGACTTTGGTAGGTCATCATAAGTTAGGTCGAAAGTGACTATGGTAGGTCATCATAAGTTAGGTCGAAAGTGACTATGGTAGGTCACCAGGGATGAAAAATAGACTCAGTTCGAGAGATTAATTCCCAGAAAATACCCGTTTTCAAAAATTTAAATTGCGTGTTCTCAAAATCATACTACAAACCCCGTTAATGCGAAGTCGATGGGACAGCTGAAATTGTTTCCGTTAACAGAATGTTGTGTTAAACGAATAAATTAACGTTAAAATTTAAGCATGTAGAACTGTTTTTACTTCGCGTTCAATGGGATTTCATGTTAAGCGATTTCGCGTTAATGGGGTTTGATTGTATAGTGATTTAAACCAGTGATCCACCTTGGTGACTTAAGAGCAACTCCTTGTAAAAATCATTCCTTATACTAATAGACTGAGAGGCGACTGCAATTTTTGGACCCCATCGAACATCATTCTGAATTTTTTATAGAAATTGGAGAAAAGTTAGTAGATTAGGAATCCACTGGTCTGCCGTGGCAAAAATGGCTGAAACTGGTCAAAAATCGACTTGGAATGAGTTGAACTAAAATCCGATTGCCAAATATGTCATAACTTGCCAAAAAGAGAAAAAAAACTTTTTCGTCTGGCAACCCACTGTATTTTGAATTTCAATGAGAAAAAGCGCAAACGATTTCTGATTTCTGGCTCGGAAAAATAGTATCTTTTAAAAGTAAGCCGAATTGGCGACATTAGTTGCGTCATCAGTGACATAATGTTTATTGCCAACTTAGCTCCCTTTTATTAGATGCAAGTAGACCGTCTTCAGATATCTGAATCGTCTGCAACCTTCTTAATTGAAAATTAAAGAGTGAGGGTTACCGAATAAAAAAAAATGCTCATTATTTGGCAAGTTATGGCGCATTTGGAAATTGGATTTAATTCAACTTATTAAAAGTCGATTTTTGACCAGTTTCGGCCATTTTTGCTACGGCAGACCAGTGGATTCGCAATCTACTCACTTTTCTCTAATTTCTATAAAAAAAATCAGAATGATGTTCGATGAGGCCAAAAATTGCAGTCGCCTCTCAGTCTATAATATATATTTTTTATATTTGAAGTCCTTGCGACTTAATCCACCTGCACTAGTCTTTTCCTTTTTTTTTTTTTTTTTTTTGCTTTTTTTTTACAATGAAAGTATAGCATTCGGTCAAAAAAAAAAAAAGAATTCGATTTTTTTTGCATATCTCAACGTTTTCGTACATCCTGATTTCAAAAACGTTATCTAGAAAAAACGTATCTGTGTGTATGTGATCAGCATAACTCCCGAACAAATTGACCTACGATATTCAAATTTGGTATGCGAGTTGGTGGTAGCCATGGGACCTACCATTAAGGTTTTCGTCAAAATCACGCATGAGCGTAAGGTTACTGTCATTGAAAAAATCATGTTTTTCAGTAATTGCTAAAAAACGGCTTTAGCGATTTTGTTCAAAATCGCTGTGGTTATGCCCCTTAAGGTGTTCTAAATATCCCCATCACCGAAATTCCCGTAAAAATGCTTTAATGGCATAAAAAGTTGAAAAACGAATATCTTGAACACTGAGTTCTCTTTCCTTGAGCATACGCCTCATCAACGACTTTTTTTTTTCCCCATCTCTGCTCAGTTTCACTTACAAGAAAGGATAACATAAGAAGTATCGATATATATACCGCCAAAATTCCGATATATATATATATATATATATATATATATTTTTAAAGATATATATAAGAATTATCACAAAAAAATATCGCAAAAGTGGCAATTTTATCTAAGCGACTAATAAAATTATAAAAATGATAAATTACACTAATCTACATGAGCAATATAGTGTAATTAAAAGTTGTGCGATGTTCCACACCCTTAGTTTAATTTTCATTTATAAAATAAAATACACTACATGCTATTTTCGTGTTTTTTAATTTATACCATTTCATTAGGTAATTTCGTTTTTTTTTTTTTTTTTTTTTTTTTTTAAATTTACTTACCAAATGTCAAGGTTTTATACAAAGTAGTTTCTAAATGCACTGTCCTGAAAGGACTAGGACTTCTTTTTAAACCAGTGATCCACTTTTCATGAACTTACCCTATTTAAATTTTAAAGAACGAAATTTTAAACACATAACTAACTTAGTTTACCTTTGAAGGAATTCAGAACTCTAGAAACTTAAAATTCAAATGATCCATAAAAAAAAAAAAAAAAAAAAAAGAGAGAAAGAGAAAAAGACTCAGATATTCAATTTTAAAATACTCAACATTAAATTTGTACTTTTATCAAATTCTTACCGCCACTTTATAACTCACTCTCAATTTTTAAAAAGAACGAATATATACCTCATACATATTTCCTACTATTCCTTCATTTTCCTTAGATTGGAACAGAAACCTTTTACAAGTCTTCCAAGTACGTAAATGCTGAACAGAACAAAAATAGGAAAAAATACTGCTTTACCAAGCAATCGAAAAATTCGTTTTCATGCAATCAAAGGCGAGCAAAGGACGGTGGGTAACTACGCGACTGCTGATTCGATTTATTATTCGATTCAATAAAAGCACTCGTCAGCATAAATTCCATCCGACTTCAGCTGCAGAACGATTAATCGATTGCAGAAAACTATCGATATCCTAATAGTATCAAGGGAAACCGACTTATGAATGCTTTGAAGTCATTTGTGTGACATCCTTTATTTTGAGAGACGGGGTGAGGTCAGATGTTTGAATGAAATTCGATGATTTTTATGGAATTAGCAGACGATTCAGTTCACTTTGTGGAAATATTTTATCGGATGTTTAATATTCGAAGACAAATATAATTTTAGTATTCGAAAAGGGTTAATTTTAAGAGTAGAGTTATTTTTATGACTTTCATTATATTGGATTATAAATTTAACATAAGTTTTTTAAATACCAGAAAGAAAAATCTTGAAAAGAAATTTAAAAGAAATGTGTGAAAACGTTTTTAATCTAATTTTTTTGCCAACAGACGAGTCAATTCACTTTGTGGAAATATTTTATTCAATGTTTAATATTCTATTCGAAGAAAAATATAATTTTAGCATTCGAAAATGGGTTAATTTTAAGAGAAGTGTTTTTTTTTTATTTTTTATGTCACTTTCCTTTTATTGTATTATAACAATTAGAACATCAGAAAGAAAGTTCTTGAATAGAAATTGAAAAGAAATGCGTGAAAAAGTTTTTAATATAAATTTTTTGCTAGCAGACGAGTCAATTCACTTTGTGGAAATATTTTATTCAATATTTAATATTCTATTCGAAGAAAAATATAATTTTAGCATATGAAAATGGGTTAATTTTAAGATAAGAGATTTTTTTTTTTGTATGTCACTTTCCTTTATTGGATTATAACATTTAACATAAGATTTTTAAAAATCAGAAAGACAAATCTTGAATAGAAATTGAAAAGAAACGAGTGAAAAAGTTTTTAATATAATTTTTTTGCAAGCAGACGAGTCAGTTCACTTTGTGGAAATATTTTATTCAATGTTTAATATTCCATTCAAAATAAATATATAATTTTAGCAATCGAAAAGGGGTTAATTTTAAGAGCACAGTTTTTTATGGTACTTTCATTATATTGGAATATAACATTTTACCTAATATTTTTCAAAATCAGAAAGATATTTCTTGAATAATAACTGAAAAAAAAGTGTGAAATAGTTTTAATCTAAAATTTTGTACAAGCAGACGAGTCGGATTACTTTGTAGAAAAATTTTATTCAATGTTTAATATTTCATTCGAAAACATGTATAATTTTAGCATTTAAAAAAGGGTAATTTTTTTAAGAGTACAGTTTTTGACGTCACTTTCATTATATTGGATTATAACAATTTACAAAAAAAAAAAATTCAAAATCAGAAGAAAAGTTCTTGATTAGAAATTAAAAAGAAAAGTGCTAAAAAGTTTTAATCTAAATTTTCTACAAGCAGACGATTCAGTTAACTTTGTGTGAATATTACTCAGTGTTTAATATTCCCCATTCGAAGACAAAAATAATTTTACGATTCTAAAAAGGGATTAATTTCAAACGATTATGATGAAAATAACTAGTCCTATAAAAAAAAAATTGCACATTAGATTACTAATATTTAAAAATAAAAATGTTTACGTAAATTTACTAACTTTTATAAATGGAATCAAACACAGACATAACATTTTAATTTTTCATATCTTAATTAACGATCTAGGAGCACAGCAGTGCACCCACCGAATTCACTGCCAGACACCTTTTACTGGTAGCAACTCAGCAGCATTTTGACCCTCTTATATCAGCACATTGCAGTTAGTTGTTTTATTAAATTTAAAACGATATTATTGAATTCCAGATTTATCCAAAAACTTCAACGCTTTTTTTGTATTATATTCACGTATAACAAACTTAAAAAGCAATCCCTCTTATATCAGCACATTACAGTTAGTTGTTTTATTAAATTTAAAACGATATTATTGAATTCCAGATTTATCCAAAAACTTCAACGCTTTTTTTTGTATTATATTCACGTATAACAAACTTAAAAAGCAATCCCTCTTATATCTGCACATTACAGTTAGTTGTTTTATTAAATTTAAAAATATATTATTGAATTCCAGATTTATCCAAAAACTTCAACGCTTTTTTTGTATTATATTCACGTATAACAAACTTAAAAAGCAATCCCTCTTATATCTGCACATTACAGTTAGTTGTTTTATTAAATTTAAAACGATATTATTGAATTCCAGATTTATCCAAAAACTTCAACGCTTTTTTTGTATTATATTCACGTATAACAAACTTAAAAAGCAATCCCTCTTATATCTGCACATTACAGTTAGTTGTTTTATTAAATTTAAAAATATATTATTGAATTCCAGATTTATCCAAAAACTTCAACACTTTTTTTGTATTATATTCACGTATAACAAACTTAAAAAGCAATCCCTCTTATATCTGCACATTACAGTTAGTTGTTTTATTAAATTTAAAAATATATTATTGAATTCCAGATTTATCCAAAAACTTCAACGTTTTTTTGTATTATATTCACGTATAACAAACTTAAAAAGCAATCCCTCTTATATCTGCACATTACAGTTAGTTGTTTTATTAAATTTAAAAATATATTATTGAATTCCAGATTTATCCAAAAACTTCAACACTTTTTTTGTATTATATTCACGTATAACAAACTTAAAAAGCAATCCCTCTTATATCTGCACATTACAGTTAGTTGTTTTATTAAATTTAAAAATATATTATTGAATTCCAGATTTATCCAAAAACTTCAACGTTTTTTTGTATTATATTCACGTATAACAAACTTAAAAAGCAATCCCTCTTATATCTGCACATTACAGTTAGTTGTTTTATTAAATTTAAAAATATATTATTGAATTCCAGATTTATCCAAAAACTTCAACGCTTTTTTTGTATTATATTCACGTATAACAAACTTAAAAAGCAATCCCTCTTATATCTGCACATTACAGTTAGTTGTTTTATTAAATTTAAAAATTTATTATTGAATTCCAGATTTATCCAAAAACTTCAACACTTTTTTTGTATTATATTCACGTATAACAAACTTAAAAAGCAATCCCTCTTATATCTGCACATTACAGTTAGTTGTTTTATTAAATTTAAAAATATATTATTGAATTCCAGATTTATCCAAAAACTTCAACACTTTTTTTGTATTATATTCACGTATAACAAACTTAAAAAGCAATCCCTCTTATATCTGCACATTACAGTTAGTTGTTTTATTAAATTTAAAACGATATTATTGAATTCCAGATTTATCCAAAAACTTCAACGCTTTTTTTGTATTATATTCACGTATAACAAACTTAAAAAGCAATCCCTCTTATATCTGCACATTACAGTTAGTTGTTTTATTAAATTTAAAAATATATTATATTGAAATCCATATTTATCCAATAACTTCAATAAACTTTTGTTTTATATTCAAGTTTAACAAACTTATAAAACAATCCAACTAAATTCGCACAGTTTAATGCAACAACCAATTAGCAAATCTTTACAAACTTTACAAATTTGATTAAAGTTTAAATAATTCCACGCGCATTCTAAATTCACAATATTTGCAACTCTGCTTCAAACCAGCCCTAAGACGCGTTCATTCATTCATCTAAACCCGATCAAATTCAGAAGTGAAAAAAAAAAGAAAATTTAGAACGAAAATAAAATGCCAACCGGAATCGAACACAAATCAAAATGGCAACCACTCGGCAGTTACCTGAGGAAAACTTAGTTCGGTTCTCTTATGGATATGTATCGCGCAATTTTCCCTCTTCACGCAAAAATGGTTTTCAATTTTCTACTCCAGTTGATAAATTTTTTTTTTTTTTTTTTTTTTTCTTTTTCTCTTTAATTTCAAAACTCCCTGTGGAATTTTCTCCTGAAAAGTCGTCTTTTGGGTATTGATTGGAGGAAGGGAAACTTCGCCACCCGAAGTATTTTGCCCGCTGGTTTAACGATGGGCTGTCTTTCCTGTCATTTACCTAATTGGTTTCCCCGTCCCAAATTGGTTGTCTTCGCTTGATGAAGAAGACAGGGATGTTATCTGCGGTATATCTTTTGTAAAAATGATCCTAAGAGGGTGAAGAACTGTGGCTTCTGAGGGTAAGCGGTCACATGTTCGGGATTAGATGCACTTTAGGAAATCGATTCTTTAAAAGGAATCTAAATGAAATATGTCATTGTTGCGCCGTTGAAATTTGTTTATTCAGTAATTAGAGGTTGAGGCTAGTTTATCTTATTGTTTACTAATCGGTGAAGTGGTATATATAACCCAGTTACCATCATTCAATCATTTAGAAACTTGGCAGATAGATTCCCTGTCGGTGACAATGGAGTCTAAAGTTTTGTGACTGTCACTAAAAGGACGCTTTTACAAACGCTACTATTTTTGCTTCAGAAGACGAATTAATCCGCTTGGCTGATCACTGTCTCACTGCCAAACACACTCTGTAATGCTCTAAAGCCGGATTTACACCCTACCAGTCGAGGTTCCAGTTTAGATCGCCAGTCAGTGACGTCATGTGACGTCACCAGGCTACTGGTTCCAGTAAACCAAACATTTTCTATTTACTGGCATCGGCGACTCCGATCAACCAATCACGTGCGCTCTCCCGTGATCACCGAAAGACGGCGCAACGGTCGAGCTGACGTCACAGAACTGGCGATCTAAACTGGAGGCCCGACTGGTAGCGTGTAAATCAGGCTTTAGTGAAAGAATTTTAACCAAGTATTGTTGAAACTCTTTCCTGTTGCCAATATTGTTTTAATCATAATAACTAAAAGATAGTTAATTGGAAATGCATACATTCATTACGGATTGTGATCCACTCAATTCAACATTGCATTGCTTTGTAACGCTCTAAGTGAAAGAATTTTAACCGATCATAGAACAAACTCTTTCCTATTGCCAACATTGCTTTAATCATAATAAATAAAAGATAATTGGTAGAGAACAGAATGCATAAATTCATTATAAAGTGGGATCCATTCAATTCAGCGTTGCGTTGCCTAGTAACGCTCTGTAAGTGAAAGAATTTTAAACAATCATTCATTTCCCATCTCCAATTGGTTGACTTCGCTTGATTAAGATGACGGGGTAGATTCTTGGTGATGTTATCTGTAGTCGCTAGTGTAAGAATGATCGGAAGAGATGACGAAGTATGGCTTCTGAGGATAAGGGGTCACGTTTTCGGGATTACATGCCCCTAAGGAAATCGATTCTTTAAAAGGTATCTAAGTGGAATATTTCAATGTTACACCGATGAAATTCGGTTCTTCAATCATCAGATATTGGGACTAGTTTACTTTTTGTTTATTATAATAATTTGAGAGACGACTGCAATTTTTGGACTTCATCGAATATCATTCTGAATTTTTAATAGAAATTGGAGAAAAGTAAGTAGATTGCGAATCCACTGGTCTGAAGTGGCAAAAATGGCCGAAACTGGTCAAAAATCGTCCTTTCAGTTAAATTAAATCCAACTGCCAAATTCGTCATAAATTGCTAAATAATGAGCATTTTTTTTTTTTTTTTTTTTTTTTTTTTTTTTTTTTTTTTTGGTAACCCTCACTCTTTAATTTTCAATTCAGAAGGTTGCAGACGATTCGGATGTGTGGCTATGGCTTACTTGCATCTTTCACAAATGAGCCAAATTGGCAAGAAACATTACGTCAAGGATGACGTAACTGATGTCTCCTATTTGGCTTACTTTTAAAAGATACAAATTTTCCGAGCCAGAGATCAGAAATCGTTTGCGCTCTTTCTGATTGAAAATCAAAATGCAGTGGGTTACCAGACGAAAAAATGTGTTCTCTTTTTGGCAAGTTATGACATATTTGGCAATCGGATTTTAGTTCAGCTCATTCAAAGTCGATTTTGGATCAGTTTCGGTCATTTTTTCCACGGCAGACCAGTGGATTCGTAATCTACTCACTTTTCTCCAATTTCTATAAAAAATTCAAAATGATGTTAGATGGGGTTCAAAAATTGCAGTCACCTCTCGGACTGCAATATATGGAAACCATCGAACATCATTCTGAATTTTTTATAGAAATTGGAGAAAAGTGAGTATACTATAAGAATTACTATAAGAATACTTATAGTATACTATAAGAATTACCCTGATCATTGACTCACTGCCTACCTGACTCTGTAACGCTGTTGATGAGATAATTTTAACCTATCATTGATGGAACTCTTTTATGTTGCGAATATTGTTGTAATCATAGTAAATAAAAAATAATTGAATAGGAGTGCATGAATTTATTATGGCATGTGATCCAGTCAATTCAACTTTACGTTGCCTAGTAACGCTGTAATTGAAAGAATTTTATCCGATCATTGTTGAAACTCTTTCCTGTTGTCAAAATTGTTTTAATCAAAATAAATAAAATATATTTACACGTGCATGAATAAATTCATTTTCATATGTAATAAAAAAAATTTGAAAAATAATTTGCTGCACGTTCTACTGGTTGAGATTTTGTATTGTTTAAAATTAGATGCAAATACCAAGTACACGCTGACAAGAGAGCTGGGGCTATATACTAACGAATAGGAAGATAATCGATTTGATTGATGACATCACTCAAATCTGTTACAGTGCTGACTCTGTTGTCAGTGACTATCCAAATGATGCACTCAATTTCTTTGTTGAATTCACTCGCAAAATGCTCTAGAAAGTGTAGACCAAAAGTTCACTTCTTCAGAAGGAAGTGGCCGACTAAACCTTATAGTGGTTAGCATGCTAGCTTCTAGACCGCGAGGTTGAGGGTTCGAGTCCCGTGTTAGACATGGGTGTTTGTAAACGTATGTTGGCTTGACGAATGTTTCGGCGCGTTATAGCCCTCGTGTTGCTGACGGCGCCAGATAATCTGAAAACAACCAATCAGAATAAAGTGATTTTGAAAGACACACAGAAGGGTTTTCAGTAGGGGAGACCTGTGTATCTAGGGCCGCCTTTTTTCAATGCACAAAAAATGAGCCACTGAGCCGTTTAAAAATGTGAAACTGATATGCATACATTGTTATAGTAATTACTTCCCATTGGGATTAATATAAATACTTAAAATAATAGACGAGCCGTTTAAAAATGTGAAACTGATATGCATACATTGTTATAGTAATTACTTCCCATTGGGATTAATATAAATACTTAAAATAATAGATGAGCCGTTTAAAAATGTGAAACTGATATGCATACATTGTTATAGTAATTACTTCCCATTGGGATTAATATAAATACTTAAAATAATAGACGAGCAGTTTAAAAATGTGAAACTGATATGCATGCATTGTTATAGTAATTACTTCCCATTGGGATTAATATAAATACTTAAAATAATAGACGAGCCGTTTAAAAATGTGAAACTGATATGCATGCATTGTTATAGTAATTACTTCCCATTGGGATTAATATAAATACTTAAAATAATAGACGAGCCGTTTAAAAATGTGAAACTGATATGCATACATTGTTATAGTAATTACTTCCCATTGGGATTAATATAAATACTTAAAATAATAGATGAGCCGTTTAAAAATGTGAAACTGATATGCATGCATTGTTATAGTAATTACTTCCCATTGGGATTAATATAAATACTTAAAATAATAGACGAGCCGTTTAAAAATGTGAAACTGATATGCATACATTGTTATAGTAATTACTTCCCATTGGGATTAATATAAATACTTAAAATAATAGACGAGCCGTTTAAAAATGTGAAACTGATATGCATGCATTGTTATAGTAATTACTTCCCATTGGGATTAATATAAATACTTAAAATAATAGATGAGCCGTTTAAAAATGTGAAACTGATATGCATGCATTGTTATAGTAA